>CM038796.1:270639896-270986157 GCA_021764765.1 Vicia sativa | reverse complement strand
ATGCTTCGTTCAGTTACGTATTGTATTAACTGATTTACCAGATTTTTCTGAGACCTATATTCACTTAAAACTTCATCAATATTTCTTAAGGTTTATATTTACTTCAAATTTCGTCAGATTTTCTTAAGATTTAAATTCACTTCAAATTTAATCATATTATCTAAAGATTTATTTTCAATTCACTTTTCACCAAATTTTCAAAAGACTTATATTCACTAAAATATTCACAAGATTTTCCGAAGACTTATTTTAACTTCAAATTTTATCAGATTTTCTAAAGATTTATATTCATTAAAAATTTCATTAGATTTTCGTAAGATTTATTTTCATCGGATGTTCTGTAGACTTATATTCACTTCAAATTTCATCAGTTTTTTTAAGATTTATATTCACTTCAAATTTCATCGGATTTTATGAAGAAATATATTGACTTCAAATTTCATCATATTTTTTTAAGATTTATTATCACTTCAAATTTCACCATATTTTCCGAAGACTTATGTTCACTTCAAATTTCATCAAATTTTCTGAAGACTTATTATATTTACTTCAAATTTCATCAGAATTTTTTTAAATTTATATTTACTTCAAATTTCATAAGAATTTTTTTAAATTTATATTTACTTCAAATTTCATCAGAATTTTCTTAAATTTATGTTGCTTCATTGTCTGTTTTATATTTACTACGAATTTCATCAGATTATCTTAAGATTTCTGTTTAATTCAAATTTTTAAAGATTTTTTAAAGATTTATATTCAATTCAAATTTCGTCAGATTTTTTGAAGACTTGTATTCTCTTCAATTTTCACCAGATTTTCTGAAAACTTATATTTACTTCAAATTTCATTAGATTTTCTTAAGACTTATATTCACTTCAAATTTCATAAGATTTATAAGATTTATATAAACTTCAAATTTCAGCAGATTTTCTTAAGATTTATATTCACTTCAAATATCATCAGATTTTCTTAAGATATATGTTCACTTCAATTTTCACCATATTTTCTTAAGATTTATATTCACTTCAATTTTCACCAGATTTTATGAAGACTTATATTCACTTCAAATTTTACCAGATTTTCTGAAGACTTATATTCACTACAAACTTAATCAATTTATCTTACGATTTATGTTCAATTCATGTTTCACCAGATTTTCTGAAGACTTATATTCACTTCAATTTTCACAATATTTTCTGAAGACTTATATTCACTTCAAATTTCATCAGTATTTTTAAAGGTTTATATTTACTTCAAATTTCATCATATTTCCATAAGATTTATATTCACTTCAAATTTCATCAGATTATCTTAATATTTATGTTCAATTCAATTTTCACCAGATATTCTGAAGACTTATATTCAATTCAAATTTGATCAGTTTTTTAAGATTTATATTTATTTCAAATTTCTTTAGATTCTCTAAAGAATTATATTCACTTCAAATTTCATCAGATTATCTTATGATTTATGTTCAATTCGATTTTCACAAGATTTTAAGAAGAGTTATAGACACCAAAATATTCACAATATTGTAAGAAGACTTATATTCACATCAACTTTTATCAGATTTTCTAAAGATTTATATTCATTTCAAACTTTAGCAGATTTTCCTAAGATTTATTTTCACTTAAATTTTCACCGGATTTTCTGAAGACTTATATTTACCTCAAATTTCATCAGTTTTTTTTAGATTTATATTTACTTCAAATTTAATAAGATTTTCTAAAGAATTATATTCATTCAAATTTCATTATAATTTTTTAAAATTTATATTCACTTCAATTTTCACAATATTTTCCAAGACTTATAGTCACTTCAAATTTCATCAGATTTTTTGAAGACTTATTATATTCATATCAAATTTCATCAGATTTTATTTAAATTTATATTTACTTCAAATTTCAACAGATTTTCTTAAGTTTTATATTCACTTCAAATTTCATATATTCACTTCAAATTTCATAAGAATTTTTAAAGTTTTATATTCAATTCAAATCTCATCATATTTTTTGAAGACTTATGTTCTCTTCAATTTTCACGAGATTTTCTGAAGACTTATATTCACTTCAAATTTCATCAGATTTTTTTAAGACTTATATTCACTCCAGATTTTATTAGATTTTGAAGATTTATATTAACTTCAAATTTCATCATATTTCCTTAAGAATTATATTTACTTAAAATTTCATCAGATTATCTTAATACTTAAGTTTAATTATATTTTCACCAGATTTTCTGTAGGCAAATTCACTTCAATTTCATACATTTTGACTTATTTTCTCAATTTCATCAGTTTCTTAGTTATATTCACTAATTTCAAATTTCTTATTGCATTTCTTTCAAAACTTCATTCATTTCATCAATATCTTCAATCAGACTATCATTTTACAAAGTTTATATTCTTCAAACTTCATAGAAACTTTTAAAGTTATATTACTTCAAATTTCATCAGATTTTCTGAAGACTTATATTCACTTCAAATTTAAGTAGATTTTCTTAAGATTTACATTCACTTCAAATTTAATTAGATTATCTTAAGATTTATGTTCAATTCAATTTTCACCAGATTTTCTGAAGACTTATATTCACTTCAAATTTCATTAGTTTTTTTAAGATTTATATTCAGTTCAAATTTCGTCAGATTCTCTTAAATTTATATTCACTTCAAATTTCATCAGATTATCTTAAGATCTATGTTCAATTCAATTTTCACCAGATTTTAAAAACCTTATATTCACTAGAATATTCACAAAATTTTCTGAAGACTTATATTCACTTAGATTATCTTAAGATTTATATTCACTTCCAATTTTATCAGATTATCTTAACATTATCTGAAGACTTATATTCTCTTCCATTTTCACCAAATTTTTCGCAAACTAATATTCACTTCGAATTTCATCAGATTATTTTAAGACTTATATTCACTTCAAATTTCATCAGTTTTTTTACAGATTTATATGCATTTCAAATTTCATCAGATTATCTTAAGATTTATGTTTACTTCAATATTCACCAGATTTTAAGAACTTGTATTCACTTAAATATTCACAAGATTTTCTGAAGACTTAAATTCACTTTAAATTTTATCAGATTTTCTAAAGATTTATATTCATTTCAAATTTCATTAGTTTTTTTAAGATTTATATTCACTTCAAATTTCATCAGATTTTCTGAAGACATTTATTCACTTCAAATTCCATCAGATTTTCTGAAGACTTATATTCACTTCAAATTTCATTAGACTTTTTTAAGATTTATATTCACTTCAGATTTTCTCAAGACTTATATTCACCTCAAATTTGATCATATTTTTTTAATATTTATATTTACTTTAAATTTTATCAGATTTTTTTAAGATTTATATTTAATTTAAGTTTCATCAAATTTTCTTCAGATTTATATGCACTTCAAATTTTATCAGATTATCTTAAAATTTATGCTCTATTCAATTTTCCCAATATATTATGAAGACTTATATTCTATTCAAATTTCATTAGATTTTGTGAAGACTTATATTCTCTTCAATTTTCACCTGATTTTCCGAAGAATTATATTTACTTCAAATTTCATGAGATTATCTTAAGACTTATATTCACTTAAAATTTCATCAGTTGTTTTAAGATTTATATTCACTTCAAATTTCATTAGATTATCTTAAGATTTATATTCACTACAAATTTCATCAGATTATCTTGAAATTTATGTTCCCTTCAATATTCACCAGATTTTAAGAAGACTTGTATTCACTAAATTATTCACAAGATTTTCTGAAGGCTAATATTCACTTCTAATTTTATAAGATTTTCTAAAGATTTATTTTCATTTCAAATTTCATTAGATTTTCTTAAGAGTTATTTTCACCGGATATTCTGAAGACTTATAATCATTTAAAATGTCATCAGTTTTTTAAGATTTATATTCACTTCAAATTTCTTCAGATTTCCTGAACACTTATATTCAGTTCAAATTTCATCAGATGTTTTTAAGATTGTTATTCACTTCAATTTTCACCAAATTTTCTAAAGAGTTATATTCACTTCAAATTCATCCAGATTTTTAAG
This sequence comes from Vicia sativa, assembly GCA_021764765.1. Lineage (NCBI taxonomy): Eukaryota > Viridiplantae > Streptophyta > Magnoliopsida > Fabales > Fabaceae > Vicia > Vicia sativa. Next base: position 270,982,090 of record CM038796.1, on the reverse strand, counting down.
ACTTATATTCTCATTAATCAAACTTTAGGTTGCTTTAAATTTCATCAGATTTTTTTAAGATTTATTTTTACTTTAAATTTCATCAAATTTTCTTAAAATTTATATTCACTTCAAATTTTAGCAGATTATCTTAAGATTTATGTTTTATTCAATTTTCCCAATATATTCTGAAGACTTATATTCAATTCAAATTTCATCATATTTTCTGAAGACTTATATTCTCTTTAATTTTCACCAGTTATTCTGAAGACTTATATTAACTTCAAATTTCATCATATTATCTTAAGACTTATATTCACTTCAAATTTCAACAGTTTTTTTAAGATTTATATTCACTTCAAATTTCATTAGATTTTCTTAAGATTTATATTCACTACAAATTTCACCAGATTATCTTGAGACTTATATTCACTTCGAATTTCATCAGATTTTTTAAAGATTTATATTTACTTTAAATTTAATCATATTTTTTAAAGATTTATATTTACTTTAAATTTCATTAAATTTTCTTAAGATTTATATTCAATTCAAATTTTATCAGATTTTCCAATGATTTATATTCATTTTAAATTTCATCAGATTTTCTTAAGAATTATATTCACTTAAATTTTCACCTGATTTACTGAAGACTTTTAAAGACTTCAAATTTCATCAGTTTTTTTAAGATTTATATTCACTTCAAATTTCATCAAATTTTCTGAAGACTTATATTCACTTCAAATTTCATCAGATTTTCTCAAGATTTATATTCACTTCGAATTTCATCATATTTTTTAAAGATTTATATATACTTTAAATTTCATCTGATTTTTTAAGATTTATATTTATTTTAAATTTCATTAAATTTTCTTATAATTTATATTCAATTCAAGTTTTATCTGATTATCTTAAGATTTTTGTTCTATTCAATTTTCCCGAAATATTCTGAAGACTTATATTCAATTCAAATTTCGTCAGATTTTCTGAAGACATATATTCTCCTCAATTTTGACCAGTTTTTCTGAAGACTTATATTCACTTCAAATTTCATCAGATTATCTTAAGAGTTATATTCACTTCAAATTTCATCAGTTTTTTTAAGATTTATATTCACAACAAATTTCATCAGATTTTCTTAGGATTTATATTCACTACAAATTTCATTAGATTATCTTAAGATTTATGTTCACTTCAATATTCAACAGATTTTAAGAAGACCTGTATTCACTTAAATACTCACAAGATATTTTGAAGACTTATATTCAATTCAATTTTTTTTAGATTTTCTAAATATTTATAATCATTTCAAATTTCATCATATTTTCATAAGATTTATATTCCCTTAAATTATCACCTGATTTTCTAAAGACTTATATTCACTTTAAATTTCATAAGTTCTTTAAAGATTTATAGTCACTTTAAATTTCATCAGAGTTTCTAAAAACTTATATTCACTTCAAATTTTAACCGATTTTTTGAAGACTTATCTTCACTTCAAATTTATCAGATTTTTATAAGATTTATATTCACTTCAGATTTCAATAAATATTCTGAATATTTATATTCACTTCAAATTTTATCGGATTATCTTAGATTTATGTTTTATTCAATTTTTCCAAGTTATTCTGAAGACTTATATTCAATTTGAATTTCATCAAATTTTCAGAAGACTTATATTCACTTCAAATTTCATAAGATTATCTTAAGACTTATATTAACTTCAAATTTCATCAGTTTTTTTATGATCTATATTTACTTCAAATTTCATCATATTTTCTTAAGATTTATATCCACTACAAATTTCATTAGACTATCTTAAGATTTTTCTTCACTTCAATATTCACCAGAATTTAAGAAGACTTGTATTCACTTAAGTACGCACAAGATTTTCTGAAGACTTATATTCACTTCAAAAATTTTCAGATTTTCTAAAGACTTATATTCATCTCAAATTTCATCAGATTTTCTTAAGATTTATATTTACTTAAAATTTCAACTGATTTTCAGAAGACTTATATTCACTTTAATTTTCACCATATTTTCAAAAGACTTATATTCACTTCAAATTTCATTAGATTTTCTCAAGACTTATATTCACTTCGAATTTTATCAGATTTGTTTAAGATTTATATTTACTTTAAATTCTATCAGATATTTTTAAGATTTATATTTACTTTAAATTTCATCAAATTTTGTTAAGATTTATATTCACTTCAAATTTTATCTGATTATCTTAAGATTTATGTTCTATTCAATTTTCCCAAGATATCTGAAGACTTCTATTCAATTTAAATTTCATCAGATTATCTTTATACTTATATTCACTTCAAATTTTATCAGTTTTATTAAGATTTATATATACTTCAAATTTAATCAGATTTTGTAAAGATTTATATCCACTACAAATCTCATCAGAATATCTTGAGATTTATGTTCACTTCAATATTCACAGGATTTTAAGCAGACTCGTATTAATTTAAATATTCACAAGACTTTCTGAAGACTTATATTCACATCAAATTTTATCAGATTTTCTAAAGATTTATATTCATTTCAAATTTCATCCGATTTTCTTAAGATTTATATTCACTTAACTTTTCATCTGATTTTTTGAAGACTTCTATTAACTTCAAATTTGGTCAATTTTCTTAAGATTTATATTCACTACAAATTTCATCAGATTTTTTGAAGACTTATATTCACTTGAAATTTCATCAGATTTTCTGAAGACTTATATTCACGTCAAATTTCATAAGGTTTTCTCAAGACTTATATTCACTTTAAATTTCATCAGATTTTTTAAGATTTATATTTAATTTAAATTTCATCAGATTTTTTTAAGATTTATATTTACTTTAAATTTCAATAAATATTCTGAAGATTTATATTCACTTCAAATGTATCAGATTATCTTAAGGTTTATGTTTTATTCAATTTTCCCAAGATATTCCGAAGAATTATATTCAATTCAAATTTCATCAGATTATCTTAAGACTTATGGTCACATTAAATTTCATAATTTTTTTACGATATATTTTTACATCAAATTTCATTATATTTTCTTAAGATTTATATTCACTACAAATTTTATCAGATTATCATAAGATTTATGTTCACTTCAATATTCACCAGATTTTAAGAAGACTTGTATTCATTTAAATACTCACAAGATTTTCTGAAGACTTGTATTCAGTTCAAAAAATTTCAGATTTTTTAAACATTTAGATTCATTTCAAATTTCATCAGATTTTCTTTAGATTTATATGCACTTAAATTTTCACCTGATTTTCTGAAGATTTATATTCACTTTAAATTTCATCAGTTTTTAAGATTTATAGTCAATTCAAATTTCAACAGATTTTCTGAAGACTTATATTCACTTCAAATTTCATCAGATTTTTTTAAGATTTATATTCACTTCAACTTTTACAATATTTTCTGAAGACTTATATTCACTTCAAATTTCATCAGATTTTGTCATGACTTATATTCACTTCAAATTTCATCAGATTTTTTTAAGATTTATGTATACTTTAAATTTCATCAGATATTTTTAAGATTTATATTTACTTTAAATTTCATCAAATTTTGTTAAGATTTATATTCACTTCTAATTTTATCAGATTATCTTAAGATTTATGTTTTATTCAATTTTCATAAGATCTCTGAAGACTTCTATTCAATTCAAATTTCATCAGATTTTCTGAAGACATGTATTCTCTTCAATTTTCACCAGAATTTTTGAAGACATAAATTCACTTCAAATTTCATCAGATTTTCTTAAGATTTATAGTCACAACAAATTTCATCAGATTATCTTTAGAATTTTGTTCACTTCAATATTCACCAGATTTTAAGAAGACTTCTATTCACTTAAATATTCTCAAGATTTTCTTAAGACTTATATTCACTTTAAATTTTATCAGATTTTCTAAAGATTTATATTCATTACAAATTTCATCAAATTTTCTTAAGATTTATATTCACTTAAATTTTACCCGATTTTCTGAAAACTTATATTCACTTCAAATTTCATCAGTTTTTTTAAGATTTATATTCACTTCAATTTTCACCATATTTCCTGAAGACTTATATTCACTTCAAATTTCATCAGATTTTCTCCAGACTTATATTCACTTCATATTTCATCAGATTTTCTTAAGATTTATGTTTTATTTAATTTTCCCAACATATTCTGAAGACTTATATTCAATTAGAATTTCATCAAATTTTATGAAGACTTATATTCTCTTCAATTTCATCAATTTTCTGAAGATTTATATTCACTACAAATTTCATCAGATTATCTTAAGATTCATGTTCACTTTAATATTCACCAGATTTTAAGAAGACTTGTATTCACTTAGATACTGACAAGATTTTCTGAAGACTAATATTCACTTCCGAAAATTTTCGATTTTCTAAAGATTTATATTCACTTCAAATTTCATCAGATTATCTTAAGACTTATATTCACTTAAAATTTTATCAGTTTATTTAAGATTTATATTTACTTCAAATTTCATCATATTTTTGAAGATTTATATCCACTACAAATTTCGTCAGACTATCTTAAGATTTATGTTCACTTCAATATTCACCAGATTTTAAGAAGACTTGTATTCACTTAAATATTCACAAGATTTTCTTAAGACTTATATTCACATCAAATTTTATCAGGTTTGCCAAAGATTTATATTCATTTCAAATTTTATCAAATTTTTTTAAGATTTATATTCACTTAACTTTTCACCTGATTTTTTGAAGACTTATATTAATTTCAAATTTGGTGAATTTTTTTTAAGATTTATATTCAGTACAAATTTCATCAGATTTTCTAAAGACTTATATTCACTTCAAATTTTATCATATTTTCTGAAGACTGATATTCACTTTAAATTTCATCACATTTTTTAAGATTTATATTCACCTCAATCTTCACCAGATTTTCTGAATACTTATATTCACTTCAAATTTCATCCGATTTTTTGAAGACTTATATTCACTCCAATTTTCTTCAGATTTTTTTTAAGATTTATTTTCACATCAATTTTCAGATAATTTTCTGAAGACTTACATTCACTTCAAATTTCATCAGATTTTCGTGAGACTTACATCCACTTTAAATTTAATCAGATTATCTTAAGATTTAAGTCCAATTCAAGTTTCACCAGATTTTCTGAAGACTTTAATGCACTTCAAATTTCATCAACTTCATTAAGATTTATATTCACTTAAAATTTCATCAAATTTGCTGAAGACTAATATTCACTTCAAATTTCATCAATTTTTTTAAGATTTATATTCACTTAAAATTTAACCTGATTTTCTGAAGACTTATATTAACTTCAAATTTCATCATTTTTTTTAAGATTTATATTTACTTCAAATTTCATCAGATTTTCTGAAGACTTATATTCACTACAAATTTCATCAAATTTTCTGAAGATTTATATTCATTTTAAATTTTATCACATTTTTTAAGATTTATACTCACTTCAATTATCACCAGATTTTCATAAGACTTATATTCACTTCAAACTTCATCAGATTTTTTGAAGACTTATATTCACTTTAATTTTCTTCAGCTTTTTTTTAAGATTTATATTCACTTCAATTGTCACATAATTTTCTGAAGACTTACATTCACTTCAAATTTCACCAGATTTTCTTGAAACTCATATTCACTTCAAATTTAATCAGATTATCTTCAAATTTATGTTCAATTCAAGTTTCCCCAGATTTCTAAAGACTTATATTCACTTATATTTTCACCGAATTTTTTGAAGTGTTATATGCACTTCATATTTCATCAATTTTTTAATATTTATATTCACTTCAAATTTCATCAAATTTGCTTAAGACTTATATTCACTCCAAATTTCATCAGTTTTTTTAAGATTTATATTCACTTCAATTTTCACCAGATATTCAAGACAGTTATATTCACTTCATATTTCATAAGATTTTCGGAAGACTTATATTCACTTTAAATTTTGTAATATTTTTTTAAGATTTACATTTACTTCAAATTTCATCAGATTTTCTTAAGATTCATATTCACTTTAAATTTCATCTGATTATTCTAAGACTTATATTTTCATTTCAAATTTCATAAGATTTTCTTAAGACTTATATTCACTTCTAATTTCATTAGTTTTGTAAGATATGTATACACTTAAAATTTCATCTGATTTTCTTAAGATTTATATTCACTTCAAATTTCATCAGATTATCTGAAGATATATGTTCACTTCAATTTTCACCACATTTTCTGAAGATTTATATTCACTTCAATTTTCGCCAGATTTTCTGAAGACTTATATTCATCTCAAGTTTTACAAGATTTTCCGAAGACTTATATTCACTACCAATTTCATCTTTTTTTAAGATTTATATTTTCTTCAAATTTTATCAGATTTTTTTAAGATTCTAATTTTCATCATATTTTCTAAAGACTTATATTCATCTAAAATTTCTCCAGATTTTATGTAGACTTATATTCACATCAAATTTCATCAGTTTGTTTAAGATTTATATTCCTTTCAAATTTCGTTAGATTCTCTTCAGATTTATATTCACTTCAAATTTCATCAGATTATCTTAAGATTTATGTTCAATTCAGTTTTCACCAGATTTTAAGAAGACTTATATTCACTAAAACAATCACAAGATTTTATGAAGACTTATATTCACCTCAAATTTTATCAATTTTACTAAAGATTTATATTCATTTCAAATTTAATCAGATTTTCTTCACATTTATTTACACATAATTTTTCACTGGATTTTCTGAAAATTTATATTCACTTCAAGTTTCATCAATTTTTTATAGATTTATATTCAATTCAAATATCATTAGATTTAGCAAGCTTTAGCAACCCCTGGCACTGGCTTCAACTCCCTTGGTATCACAACACCGCTCTGAACCAAGCAAGGCAAAAGTCGAGAATATGATATCGGGATTGGCTGAATATCCTGTTGAGCATATCGGCGATAATGCGGATGTCACCGATTTGGTTCCTTCTTGCTAATCGTGTGGGTGTCCTTGACTCATGGATACATCAGATGATAAAGCAGCAACCAAACCTGCGGAGATTGGTGCGGTGTTGCATTCTCTCTTCAACACAACTTGCAAGAGATCCAAGACCAGACTCATCTGACTTTTCAAGTGCTTAACTTCTGCTCTCAAAAGTTCCTGACCACGCTGAAGCTCGTCTATAGTCCTCTGAGACTTCCTTGGAGTTCTGAACATGCGTCGAGTAGACAGTTTGATATTTCTGGACAGAAGAAATGAAATGAGCTTCTGATGAAGATGAAATGCATGGCAATGTATGAAAGAATGCAAATGTAATATAATGGCAACGCATGTAAGAATGCGATGTAATATAGTAGTAACGCATGTAAGAATGCGATGTAATGGTAATGCATATAAGAATGCCACATGATGATAATACATGTAAGAATGTCGTATGAGGGTGATGCATGTAAGAATGCAATGTGACGGTAATGCATGTAAGAATGCAATGATGGTGATGCATGTAAGAATGCCATATGATGGTGATAGTGCATGTAAGAATGCACTGATGGTGATGCATGTAAGAATGCAACGTGATGGTAGTGCATGTAAGAATGCAATGTGATGCGATACATATCAATGTTATGCGCAAAATCACATGTAAAGTTAAATAGCACAAGGGTTTAAAAGGACGGTCGGACATGGTTTCGACGTCTACCCAACATTCCCCAAACAAGGTTGGTTCTAATGTTTTTTGCTGAATGTTTCTCGGAGTCTCAGATCCCCTTTTTAGAAATATTATCACCACGCGATCGGACTATGTGGGGATAATACTTCCAAAAGTATACTCCAATAAGCGGCTCTTAAAGGGATACTCAAAATCTTTTGAGCGGTCGGTTTCAGTTTTTGGACATCCTAATACTTAGAGTTATAGGCCCTTTGTCCAAGAATTATCACCCCGCACTATCGTACGATGCAATAACTCCCTTAAAAAGACCAACTCTAAGTTGTGGTCTTCACGTCGATCCAAGGAACACGGATGTCCAATGGACCTAAGCTACTCAACCACTCTAAACTTATGTTTCCTAGAAGCCTGGGTATTAGGCTTATCTATGAACCATAACCAAACAAATACCCCAATATAAAAGTATATCAACAGGATATAAAGAAATAATGGGCAATGAATAGTAAACACACAAGCGAAGAATAAATTAGGGTTGACTCGCTTAGTCAAAAATAATTTTTAAAGTTTTCCATGAAGTCGTAATCAAGCAACTCGATTTTCAAAAATCTTTTAATTCTCGAAAACCGATTGAAATCGCCACTAATTTTATTTGTTCGAAAAGAGCGGAAAATATAGATAAAACCCCAAACAAGCGGATAAGGCGGTCTACGTGACCAAAAAGTGGGATCGGGAGTCGGTTATGTAAGGGGAAGGTATTAGCACCCCTTACATCCATCGTACTCGATGGGACCCATTTAATTCTACGCTTTTGTGTGTGTGTTTACTAAGTTATGGATGCTAAAAGAAAACAGAATTTGTTTATTATTATTTTGAGTTTGGCACGGTTTCAAAACCGTGTGCCTACATATTCCCTCGTGCAATGGGAAAGTCAAAACTCTGTAGTTCCTCTTAAAAAGGCTTTAATTGGTTGCATTGATGTTATCTGAAAAATCGTGCGTTTAGACGTTTCCAATGCTTTGAACTAGGACTTGTTTTGTTTGTTTGAAAAGCTTAAGTCCTCGCTCGTATTTGAAACGAATATTGCACACTCTTTATCCGAAAAGAGTTTGATGATCGCGTATGAGCGAGAAAAAGGGTTTTGAGTGAGTTGAATTGTTTTTAAAGTGGATGAAAAAGTACCGAACAACGAGGCTAGCGTCTCACGATTCAAATACTAGAAACCCGAGGAACGAAGGCTCGCACGAGTCGTCTATCATCCAAAAAAGTTTTCTTGAGAAAAAGTGAAGTGAAACGAGTTCACGTTATTTAGATGTCTTTAAGCAACTGGTCTAGCGTCCAATGACTTAAAGACTGAAAGTTCATTTAGGACAAGTTTTTAAGCAATTGGTCTAGCGTCCAACGACTTATAAACTTGTATTTGATTATGAAAAAGAACTTTTGAAAAGACACTCGACATTGGATCGAGGTTTGGAATTGTAATTATGAAAGTGTTTTAAATGGGGTTTGGTAACGGACCGGAAGAGAAAGAATGATTCGGATTAAAATTAACTAAAGCAACAAGGGCTTTAATTAACCTCGTGAGGATGGCCCTGCCCATCCTCAACTATGAAACCCTTTAAGAAATCGGCCTATGAGCCAAGAGGTTTTCTTAAGAAAAAGAAGTGAAACAAATCTTGTGTTAATTAGGAGTCTTTAAGCAACCGACCTAGCGTCCGACGACTTAAAGACTAAAGTTTATTTGGTTACAAGTTTTTTAGCAACTAGGCTATCGTCTAACGACTAAAAAACTTGTATTTATTATGAAAAAGGTTTTGAAAATGCACTCGACGTTGGATCGAGGTTTGAAATTTATTTGCGAAGGTAATTTGATACGCGTGCTGAGATGAAGTGGAAGCGGGTGATGGTTAATCAAGTATATGGACTTAATTAACCTCGTGAGGATAGGTGCTCCTATCCCCAACCATGAGACCCTGGTGCATGGTGATTGGTATATAGACCAATGTTGTTTTCGGGTTATGATCGATTAAAGCAACAAGGGCTTTAACCAATCTCGTGAGGATGGCCATGCCCATCCCCAACCATGAGACCCTTTAAGAAATCGGCGTATGAGCCAATCAAGATGAAATCGAATTGATTTTAATTTTAATTGTGTGCACGGTGTACATTGGTGAATAGATACTGAATAAGTAAATAAACAAACAAAATACCATACAATACAATCGGAAACTTAAATAATTATTAGAGACGATCTTTTTTGTTTGATGAAAAATCGGCTAATAGTTTAATCGATAAATCATCAAACAAAAAATATCATATCCAATAATTATCTAGTACATCACAATGAGAATATTATTTACGATAAAATAAATTAAATGAAATAGATAGAAATTTAGAAATAGCCTGGATTGCAGTGATTCTGGACGGTGTGAAAGGAAATCCATCTGAACTTTTGATTATTCCGCCAAAACTCGTCATATTGTTGGCGATTTGGGTGCGTCGGATCTTCCTTCTTTGAAAATAATCCAATGGCCCACATGATAATATTACACCACATGTACTTTTATCCAAATACTAACATTTTTGTTGTTTTAACTTTTCTTTAACAAAGAATGACAAAATAATAATAAACAGATTTTTGTTATGAAAATAAGGTGGTGACACTTGTCACCACCAGATTTAATAGGAAAAGAAAATATAATTTGTTTTATATATTATTTTTGTCACTTTAAGAAAATAAGAAAAAAAAGAATTTAAAACAAAATATTTCTCAAAAATGGGTAAAACAGAGAAACACGTTCTCACTCTCTCGTTGCGATCTCATCGTCTTCTCCCTCTCACTCACTCACCGGCCTCTCTCTCACTCGCTCACCGGCCGCGATTGCTCTGTTTCTCTCTTTCTCTCCGTCGCCGTCGCCCTCTCTCTTCTCTATCGCGCCGTCGTCTCATTCTCTCTCTGGCGATTCGCGATTCCTCATCGCGATTTCGGCTTGCATGTTGATGATTTCTGATGTTGATTTGATTTTGGCTTGTGTTACAGGTGTTGGGAAAATTGAAAGAAACCCCCAGCTTGGGCGATTCCGGCAACGGTGGAAACACCTGCCTTGGAGACGCGACGGCAGTGGAGGCTTACTTCCTGACCTCGTTCCGGGTGAGACCGTTTTTGACTTCTTCTCTTCTTTCTCAAAACAGAATGTAATTTCTGAGAGAAACTGTTTCTGAAGGTTTGTTGGTTTAGGAAAATGATGAGTTTATGCCATGATTTACTTGCGTTTTCTGTTTGTGCTTTCGGTTTTCTAAACGATAAGAACAGATGCTGCGTTTTTTATTTTCTGGGTCTGGTTTTGTTGCTGGTTTTTTGATTTTCTGGGTTTGGTTTCTCCTTTAAAACAGAGTTGTTTTTTCTTTCAAAATATAGAACAGATGCTGCACTCTGGATTTTGGTTAATGATTGGTGTTTGTTCTAGGTCCTCTTGAACTTTTTTTCTCTCAACTGTCTCTCTATCCTCTATATCACAATTCTGAACAGATATTGCCTTTTTCTTTTGCCTGTCCCTTCCCTCTGTCCATTATGTCATGATGAACTTTCTGTTTCTGCTTTTGCTTTTGCTTTTGTGGCCTGAAACTCCTGCTCCAACCTGCTCTGATCTTACTTTGTGGCTTATTTCTTCTGTCTTCTCTGCTCTGACTTAACTTTGTGGCTTATTTTGAACTGCTCAATGCTGGTTACTTGGAATATTGATGATCATTTGTACTTGTATGGCTTTTGGGTTTTAAATTGTTGGGCTCAATGTTGTGATGATGCCTTATCATGATGAATTGATACAAAACTTGTGGTGCTAAGTGCTTCTTTGGAATTTATATTGCTTCTTTTCTTCTTACTTTCTCAATTGCCTGCTGCTCATTACGAGTTTTTCTTGATCATCATGCGATACCTATGCTTCTTCTTGTCTTTGTTGTTGCTATGTCTGATGTGGGAATTATTACGAACTGATATACACTTGTTGTTGCCTTGATATATGTTGCCTGTTGCCTTTGGGATGTTAAAACATCTCTTTATTTACTTGCCCAAATTAGATTTGTTGCCACTTGTATGCTTTCGGAATTGGATCATCGCTTTATTTTCATTTGCCCGTCGCTTTTACGTATGCTTGCAGCCGTTATGCTTGTTTGTGAACCGGGTTAGCCCGTGATTTGCAAACAAGCATTCGCCGATGATTAATCTTCGAGATTCTGAGGCTTATTGACAAAACCTGATTCCCGCCAACGCCTAATGATGAACTTTGACAAACAACTTTTATAATTTCGCATTTTGTTTATGTTTTGATCCTTGATTGCTAACAAAGTTTCTTGGCTTGATTTTCATGTACAATGATGATGAGGATGGCATGGCAATGAAGATGGAAAGATAACTCAAGATGGCCGCGAAGTTAGAAGGCTTGCAATTCGAAGAAAAACCAAGACACTTGGAGACCTCGAGGCCTTCCTTGTAGAATCGTAGAAACTGTTTTTAGAAACTTTGTAGAATTTTGAATTGTAGAATTTAGGATTGAAATTGTAAGAGGTTTCAAACAATTTGGAGAACTTGTATACTTTCCAATTCAAAATACTCTTGTACCAAAAGTTTGATAATTTGAATAAAAACAAACTCGGTTTGAACATTCTTTGATTCCCGAATTGCGTAGCGTAATCGTTCCATACTTGTAGTGACTTTGAAACATTGATGAAATTGTTCTCATAGTGAACCTTGAATAAAATAACTCTCGGCAAAAATTTCCAAAGCTCGTAAGAAATCTTGAACGAACAATTTGAATTTAAGAAATGCAATTCCCTCCTCAACCATGTAAATTGTCTTGTAAACTTGTGGAATTCATGATGAATGAAACCAATTAGAATTATGTTCCCTCCTCAACCATGTAAATTGTCTTGTAAACTTGTGGAATTCATGATGAATGAAACCAATTAGAATTATGTTTAAAAGAGTTGACCAAGAGAATCTCAGGTTTCAACACAAAAATTCAAGCTCTTTAATTCTTTCCCCTTAGAAAAAGAAATGATAATCTCAACTCGAAAATGGAGTCACATGAATAAGCATTTCTTTCTATCTTGTGGAGAATAAACTTGAAAGTTTATCGCAACTCTCCATGCCTAAAAAAACTTTTAGTGGAGTATCTTAAATTTGGAATCAAACTTGTGAAAGATAGTTGAATGATGATAGGTGACACTTGAATCTTGAATGAATTCCGATAAAAACCCAAATGAGGTACTTGAAACGGTAATAACGTATTCCCAAACTAAGAGTTCTAAGAATTTCAACACGACAATTCTTAACAATATTACTCTTGGGTCACCAAACTTTACATCCTGAGCAAATTATTCGCCTCAAAACTCTTGAACCACTTTTTGCATTTGGTAAATTCGGATTAACACAAACTAAATTCTTTCAACTTCACACAGTTTCGAATGAGCTTGATTTTTCCGTTGTGCAATACTTGAAAGTATCTTGAACCAAAACTTGAGTTAATTCCGGTTGAACAATGAATTAAGCATGAATATGTTCCAAGAAAAATAAATATGATAAGGAGGGTAAATTTTGGGGTGCGACAATTAGATATATTAAGATTTATATTCACTTCAAATTTCATCAGATTTTCTTAAGATTTATATTCACTTAAAATTTCATCAGATTATTTTAGATTTATTTCACTTCAATATTCACCAGATTTTCTGAAGACTTATATTCATTTCAATTTTCATCATAGTTTCTGAAGACTTATATTCACCTCAAATTTCACCAGGTTTTCTGAAGACTTATATTCACTTCAAATTTTGTCAAATTATCTTAAGATTTATAATCAATTCAATTTTCACCAGATTTTCTGAACACTTATATTCACTTAAATTTTCACCGAATTTTCTGAAGAGTTATATTCACTTCAAATTTCATCTGTTTTTTTAAGAATTACATTCACTTCAAATTTCATCATATTTTCTGAAGACTTATATTTACTTCAAATTTCAGAAGATTTTCTTAAGATTTTTATTCACTTCAAATTTAATCAGATTATCTTATGATTTATGTTCAATTCAATTTTCACCAGATTTTCTGAACAATTATATTCACTTCAAATTTCATAAGTTTATTTAATATCTATATTCATTTCAAATTTTGTCAAATTCTCTTAAGATTTATATTCACTTCAAATTTCGTCAGATTATCTCTTAAGATTCTTTGAAGACTTATATTCACTAAATTGTTCACAAGATTTTCTGAAGACTTATATTCACTTCAAATTTTTTTCATATTTTCTAAATATTTATATTCATTTCAAATTTTTTCATATTTTCTTAAGATTTATGTTCACTTCAATATTCACCAAATTTTAAGAAGACTTATATTCACTTCAATTTTCATTAGATATTCTGAAGACTTATATTCACTTCAAATTTCACAGGACTTTCTGATGACTTAAACTCACTTCAAATTTCATCAGTTGTTTTTGAAATTCCTGGCAGCAGATACATGATGTCACAGAGAATGTTATGACACAGGATCTGACACTCTGTTAACAATTCACACAATAAATATAAGCAGCAAGAACACGATAAGTTGTTTACCGGTTCGGTGTCAAACTACACCTACATCGGGGCTACCAAGCCGGGAGGAAATTCACTATTAGTAGAATTAATTCGGGAATAAACCAACAGATTATCTCCTTGATTAAAACCTACCCAATGCAACTTCAACCTAAGTCCTACTTAGATCGAGTTCCTACTCACTCCCCTCAATCACGGCGGTGATATCAACCTATTGAATAATTGAATTGTGAAGACACACTTCAATAAACTATCATGATCTCACTTCAAAGCTTTCAATCAAGAGACAAACACTGCTTTAAAGCTTTGGTGATAAACTACCACACACAAATCCTAGTCCAAGGCACTTATCAATTGATAGTTGCTTGGCTCACAAGAAACTAAATTACACAATACAACTGTAACTCTCCTAACATTACAAAGGCAACAATATAAGGGTTGAATTCCTTTTATAGAAGTAGTCCACGAAACTTGGTTTGGGCTTCCATAAAGATAGCTAGGGTTCACTTAATTTAATCCTAAAAACATGGTCTTTTCAACAACCAATTTAGGTCTAATTAAGATTAACCTAGCACCACGTGAGCATGCTTTCTAATAACGGAAAAACAATATTTAGCATTCAGCGAACTTCCTAAAAGTCTCGGAAAAGCAGTTGCGAGCGAATGTCACTGAATGTCATAATATCATTATGACATCGATTTTTTCTAAAATTTCCACACTTTAGCTTCGTTACGGTGTTCTTTAACATCCTTAGCAAGTAGGATTTATCTTCAATCTCTGAATGTCATGACATTTATCAAGACATTGCTATAGCCTAGTTTTACCAAAATTAATGCCAACTTAAAAACACTAACAAACTCCCCCTTTGGCACATTTTTGGCTAAAACTACTTAACACATCAGAGTACTTATGCAGCAGAAGACAAACTAGTTTTAAGCTTAAAGAAACTAGAACCTAGAGATAAGATAAATTCTACCCATACAAAAATCCCACAATTCCCACAATTGCCCACATACAAATTTAAACAGGCCATACAATTCCCCAAAATTCCCAGCCACTGTCACACAGTGGTTCTTCTCCCCCTTTTTAGCCATAAAGGGCCAAAGGAGACCAAATAAGTACCCCAAGCATTCAAGCATATAATTAAAGGAGGTACCAAGAATTGTCAAGAGTACAATGCTGTCAACAGTAAGTTACAATCATCCAAACAAAATTGGGAAAATACAAAACAAGAAAAAAATTGACAGAACAATCAAACAGAAGCAACAAGGCACAGGAGAACAACTTAAGTGCTTTCTTCTCCAGAAGAAGCATTGTGGAAGGAAACATCTTCAGAGCCTTCTTTACCAGCAGCTGCTTGGTCAGCATCAGCATCTTCATCCATATGAGCAGCAGAATTATCACCATCAAGCATTTCTTCCTCGACCTCTGTGTCTTCCTCCTTTTCAAGTGTAGAGATCAGTTCTTCAATGGTCTGCTTCCTTGCTTCAAGTTCCCTACAGGTTTCTTTTAGCACAGCAATGACATCTGCCTTCTGAGAATTTGCCTTGACATTTGATGTCTCAGCCGATGTCATGACAATGTCAGGAACATGCTTCCCTTGAAATAGTTTGTAGTGGAAGCCAAGGGCAGGAGCTCTTTTACACATTGTATCTCTATTTCCCAGAATGTCAGGGTATTGATCCGTTATAATACCACACAAGAGGGAGGGAAATGCTATTGGTCCTTTTATAGCATAATTGTCAGCATGTTTTAGGATCTGATCAAAAATGTAGCTTCCATAATCAAACTTTGCTTTTGTTCCAACAGCAAAAATGAACCTCCCCAGACCAATGGAGATGGTTGACTTATGGTTTGTGGGAACCCAGTTGGCTGCACCTATCTTGTGCAGAATAGCAAATTTGACACTCAATTTGCTAGCAGTAAGCTTTCCCCTTCAAAGGCCAATGTTTTACTTGCTTGGCAGTAATTGTTTGACACACTTGATTATCAGTTTCTTCAAGCTAAGGTTGAGCATCATCTGATCTCCCCAAATACTTGTTGATTACACTTGGGGAAAACTTCACTTTTCTTCCCCTGACAAACACAGTCTTAAAATCTGCTGATCTTCCATCAGCACATCCACTTGACAGGTTCACAATGAACTCCTTCACCAAACCTTCATAACAATTTGAGAACTTCACCATAGTTCTCATCAACCCAGCTTCCTTGATCATATCGATCACATCCTTGCATTCAAGAGCATCTTTATTCAGTTCCCTTTCAAGTGCAATTCTCTTCAAACTCACATATTTCCACCTGTTAGCATTCTCAGGGTGGTGGAAGGAAATGTTGTCAATTGCCACTTGGGGACTATGGGCATTTTCCCAAGAGACAACCTCTTTCTTGAATGAATATCAGAGACATTCTCTGTAACATCAAAATCAGAATCATCCTGTTCTGAGGGCTCAGGTGCTTTCCTTTTCTTCACAATTGAGGTACTTTTTGCCTTAGAGGTACCACCTGTACTCTTCATCTTACTCTTCCCTTTGGAAGTTTTAGCCTTCTCTTTGCAGTTTTTCCACGGTCTTGTTCACAACCCTAGGAGACCTATGAGCGACTTTAGTAACCTTCTCCGAGCAGGACTTGGAATAGCATTTTGCTTCCTTTTCTTATTCATTACCCTCCTAGCAATGCTGGGATTAACCTTTGCTATGAGGTCATTATCAGAAAAATCTTCATCTAGATTGATGATGTGAGAATCAACATTCTGATTAGTGTTTTTCTCAGAAGACTCTTCCAAGTTGTCATCGGCTTGTTTTTGAATTTCTTCAAGAATGCTATCGGAGATGTTACCAGAGATAGCGGAGATTTATCGAGGTACAATGATCGGTGACTTCTCAAGAATCTCATCAATCTCATTCTCACTAGCGGCGGGGATTCAATTACATTATCATCTGTACCCTTGAGGCTGGGCGGAAGGATTTACATCATTTTGACGGAGAATCAACATCATCACGGATGTCTCGACATTCTCATTGACATACGGGTCAACCGCTAAGCTAGGGCTAGCGGACTTATGATTCGAGGACTGAAATCCCGAGCAGTTGATTCTCATTGAGGATACTAGTCACTATCCTAGCTATAGCCTCATGCAGACCTGACCCCTCTCTGTTCACTAGTTACGGGGAGCAGAGGATGATGGTATAGTATTACGAGAAGGAGATGCTTGTGCCCTTCTTGCATTTCTTGTGCGTAACTTCTTGACTTTTTAGGTCATGGCCATTGCGTGAGTAACCAGCGCGCTTGCATGGCCATTGCCCAACTTCACCATGGGTGGAGATGAAGATCCCGATTCTTAAGATCTTTGAGGATGATGAAGACATTTTCGCGATGGTTTTGAGAGGATGAAAGTGAAAATGGCGAGAGAGTTTGAGTTTCTTTTGGGAGAAGAAAGAGTGGTACTACTTTCAAAAGAAGAAACTATTATATGAGGATGTCTCTTCCTATTCTTGGACCTTTTAAAATAAGGATGAAAATACCTAAATGACCCTCTTAAAAATAATTGAAATAAAAAGTCTCTTTCATCCCTTGTTGTAGGCACAGTTAATTGCTACAACTCCTCATATTGACAAGTACCCAATTTGTCCCTCAAAGTCTTACACTGACTAGCCTCAAAAACTTTAGTAAAGATGTCACAGGACAATATCATGACATCCTGCATGACATTGTACCTAGTCAGCATCTGCTTCATCCAGATCATCTTAAGGCAGTTTCTCCCAGCTGCTATGTATTCAACTTCAACATTGTATAAAGCCACACAGTTTTGCTTCTTGCTGATCCAAGAAACAAGATTGTTTCTCAAGAAGAGACATCCATCAAAAGGGCTTTTACACAAGTTTTGATCAACACTTTCTCCACTTGCTTTCTTGGACAAAACTTCAAATATGGAAGAGTAAAAGTCCTAGTGTGGCTGTGGTTCTTCATTCCAAGCTTCTTGACACAATTCCTTGCATACTTGCTATGTGAAAGAAGTGTTGAGTCTTCCATCTGTGAGACTTGCAGTCCAAGAAAATGAATCAACTTTCCAATGAGGCTCATCCCAGATCCAGCTTGCAGTTGGTTGTCAAAATGTCTCACAATTGTGTCAGGTATTCCTCCAAAAGCTATGTTATTAACATAAGTTTGAAGCACCATGATCTTTCCTCCTTTGACAGAGAGAGTTTCTTCCAAGACTCCTCTCCTGTATCCTTTGACAGTAAGATACTTGGTTAGCCTTTCATGCCAGATACTAGTACTTTGCTTCAGTACTTTAGGAGTGGTCAGATGTCTAGACATTGAGTGTGACATTCTGACTTCCTGTCCAGCCTTATCCTTACTACAAATTCTCCCTTTGTCCATGTGAATTCTTGGTATCCTTCTGACTCCCTCTATGGAACTGATCCTTTTCATTCCTCTGAGATGTGGATGACCAGATTCTTGCTGCCACAACTTTACTTCCTCTTCATCTTTGTCATAGAACACCAGGCGAGTGGTGTTCTCGATTCCCACATGTGATTGTCCTTTGATCTGACTCCTCTCATAATCACTACTTGTTCATCATTGATTACAAGACATTCAGCCTTAGCGAAGTTGATTGTGAATCCCATATCACATAGGTGACTTATGCTAATGAGATTTGCATTCAGACCTTTTACCAACACTCCATTTAGGTTTGGAGCTCCGGACGTTTGAGTTTCCAACACCTTTGATTTCTCCTTTAGCTCCATCTCCAAAAGTAACAAAGTGGTAGAATGAGGCTTAACATCATTGAGAAGATTCTGTCTCCAGTCATGTGCTTGGAACACCTTGTCAAAGTACCAATCTTTCTTGGCAGACACTCTAAGAAGTGTTAGCTACCGAACAACGATCTTCTTCTTCCAGTTGAGTGTATGATGCCCTGTTGGTTTTAGGCTTCCCATAAGAACCTTCATTAGGATATCCATGTAGCCTGTAGCAAAAATATTTTATGTGACCAAACCTTCCACAATAATGACATCTCCATCTTTGAAACTTTTTGTTCATGTTTCTATGATTTTGATGTTGAACCCAATGTTGTGACATCTGTTTTGACATTGGTTTATTAGGTTTGTTCTTCCTTTTGTTATTAACAAACTTCTTAGCCTCCACATATCCTGAGGCAGACCTATTTCCTGTTTTGTGGTGTGACATCTTCTTTGCCATAGACTTGCCAGGTTTGTTCCTCTCCTGGTTATTAGCAAATCTCTTTGCAGCCACATACCCTGAGCCAGACACATTTCCTGTTTTATATTGTGACAACTGTTTTGACATTGGTTTCCCATGTCTCTTCTTCTTAATGTCACCAAGAGGTTTCTTTTCAGCCACATATCCTAGACCATGCTTATTTCCTGCACTTTGTCCAAGCTGAAGAATTTCTTCCAACTTATCGATACGGATGTCAACATTTTGATGATTTAGACATCGATCAAGTTTGAGTTCAACATTATAATATCACTATTGAGATGATTTATAGTGGTGTGTTTTCCTTTTCTCGACCTCGCTTCACATTCTCGACTTCGAACTTCTCAATCGACTTTTTCATTCCTCATTTCGACATACTTCACCATTTTTATACACACTTCACTGTAGGTTTCAAAGCTCTTCAAATGTCACTTCCTCATCACTAGAATCCATATCGAATTGTACACTCGAGAGAGTGACAAGTTTGGCTCCTTCTTCCTCAGATTCACTTCCTGAATCACCATCAGACCAAGTGACAGCCATTCCTTTCTTTTGTTTCTTTAGAAAGGTGGGACATTCAGCTCTAATATGTCCAAATCCTTCACATCCATGACATTGGATTCCACTGCCTTGACTTCCCTTTTCCTCTGACTTGGATCTTCTGCTGGAGTCATGAGATCTGCTGATGTCAGATGGAATGTCCTTGACATTTGACCTTGACTTTGGATCAATTCTCTTGATGAGCTTGTTGAACTGTCTTCCAAGCATAGCTATAGCTTCAGATATCTTCTCTTCATCTTCCACCTTGCATCCTTCCTCAGTATTAGATACAAGTGTTATGCTCTTGTTCTTTTTGTCAACAGTTTCATTGATTCCCATCTCAAAAGTCATAAGAGATCCTATAAGTTCTTCAACCTTCAAGGTGCTGATGTCCTGAGCCTCCTCTATTGCAGTTACTTTCATTGGAAACCTTTTAGGCAAGGATCTGAGAATCTTTCTCACCAGCTTTTCTTCTGACATCTTTTCACCAAGTGCTCCTGCGGCGTTGGCAATCTCAAAATATTCATGAAACTCATGAATAGTCTCATCTTCATCTTCAAATTCTCAAATTTGGTAGTGAGCATCTGAAGTCTTGACATCTTCACCTTGGATGTCCCTCATGAGTAGTTTTAAGTGTGTCCCAAACATCCTTGGCGCTCATTGATGGACCGGTCAAAGATGTTTCAATACCATTGAATAGGGCATTCAATGCTTTAGAGTTCCCTAGAGCTAGCTCTTCTTCCTCTTTGCTCCATTCCTCCTCAGGTTTCAAGACAGTAGTCCCATCTTTCTCAAGCTTGGTGGGATGTTTCCATCCTTTGTCGGACTCTCCAGCCTTAATGTCCAGATCTTAAGAAGGAAACCATACGAGGCTTCCAAATCATAATTAGACCCATCCGAATGGGTGGTCTACCTCCAAATCCTCCTTCCTTATCCATTACGCCAGAAACTATTATCCCTAGATCTCACCAAGAAATAACAGTGGGTGCCCGCTCGATGCCAATTGAAATTCTGGCGGAAGATCGTGATGTCACGAGAGAATGTTATGACACGATCGACACTGTTAACAATTCACACAATAAATATAAGCAGTAAAGAACACGATAAGTTGTTTACCCGTTCGATGTCTAACTACACCTACATCGGGGGCTACCAAGCGGGGAGAAATTCACTATTAGTAGAATTAATTCGGAATAAACCAACCGTTTATCTCCTTCGGTTAAAACCTACCCAATGAAACTTCAACCTAAGTCCTACTTAGATCCGAGTTCCTACTATTCCCCTCAATCACACGTGATATCAACCTATTGAATAATTGAATTGTGAAGACACACTTCAATAAACTATCTTGATCTCACTTCAAAGCTTTCAATCAAGAGACAAACACTCGTGCTTTAAAGCTTTGGTGATAAACTACTTACACACAAATCCTAGTCCAAGGCACTTATCAATTGATAGTTGCTTGGCTCACAAGAGAAACTAGAATTACACAATACAAAACTCTCCTAACATTACACAAAGGTCAGCAACATATAAGGGTTGAATTCCTTTTATAGAAGCGATCCAAAACGGTTTTGGGCTTCCATAAAGATAGCTAGGGTTCACTTAATTTAATCCTAAAAACATGGTCTTTTCAACAACCAATTTAGGTCTAATTAAGATTAACCTAGCAGCCACGTGAGCATGCTTTCTAATAACGGAAAAACAATATTTAGCGACTCAACGAACTTCCTAAAAGTCTCGGGAAAAGCAGTTCGAGCAGAATGTCACACAGATGTCATAATATCATTATGACATCGATTTTTTCTGAATTTCCACCAGACTTTAGCTTCCATTCGAAATGTTCTTTAACATCCTTAGCAAGTAGGATTTATCTTCAATCTCTGAATGTCATGACATTTATCAAGACATTGCTATAGCCTAGTTTTACCAAAATTAATGCCAACTTAAAAACACTAACAGTTTTTTAAGATTTATATTCACTTCAACTTTAACCATATTTACCGAAGATTTATATTCACTTCAAATTTCATCAGATTTTCTGAAGACTTATTTTCACTTCAATTTTACTTTAAATTTCATGCGATTTTCTTTAATTTTCATTAGATTTTTTTAAGATTTATATTTTCTTTAATTTTCATCAAATTTTATCAGATTATCTTAAGATTTATGTCCTATTCAATTTCCCAAGATATTCTAAAGACTTATATGCAATTCAAATTGCATCAGATTTTCTGATGACTTATATTCGCATCAATTTTCACCTGATTTTTCGAAGACACTTATATTCACTTCAAATTTCATCAGATTATCTTAAGACTTATATTCAATTCAAATTTCATTAGATTTTTTAATATTTATATTCACTTCAAATTTCATCAAATTTTCTTAAGATTTATATTCACTTAAAATTTCATCAGATTATCTTAAGATATATGTTCACCATATTTTCTGAAGACTTATATTCACCACAAATTTCACCAGGTTTTCTGAAGACTTATATTCACTTCAAATTTAATCAAATTATCTTAAGATTTATAATCAATTCAATTTTCAACAGACTTTCTAAAGACTTATATTCTCTTCAATTTTCACGGAATTTTCTGAAGACTTATATTCACTTCAAATTTCATCAGTTTTTTAAAGATTTATATTCATTTCAAATTTCGTCAGATTCTCTTAAGATTTATATTTACTTCAAATTTCGTCAGATTATCTCTTAAGATTCTCTAAAGACTTATAGTCACTAAAATAATCACAAGATTTTCTGAAGACTTATATTCACTTCAAATTTTATCAGATTTTCTAAATATAAATATTCACTTCAAAGTTTTTCAGATTTTCTTAAGATTTATGTTCACTTAAATATTCACCAAATTTTAAGAAGACTTATATTCACTTCAATTTTCACCAGATTTTCTGAAGACTTATATTTACCTCAAATTTCACAGGACTTTTTGAAGACTTATATTGACTTCAAATTTAATCATATTATCTTAAGATTTATGTTCAATTCATTTTTCAACAGATTTTTTGAAGACTTATATCACTTCAAATTTCACAGAATTTTCTGAAGACTTATATTCACTTCAAATTTAATAAAATTATCTTAAGATTTATGTTCAATTCAATTTTCACCAGTTTTTTTAAGAATTACATTCACTTCAAATTTCATTAGATTTTCTAAAGACTTACATTCACTTCAAATTTCAGCAAACTATCTTAAGATTTATATTCACTTCAAATTTCATCAGATTATCTTAAGATTTATGTTCAATTTAATTTTCACCGAATTTTTTGAAGAGTTATATTCACTTCAAATTTCATCAATTTTTTTAAGAATTACATTCACTTCAAATTTCAGCAGATTCTCAAATGACTTACATTCACTTCAAATTTCAGCAGATTTTCTTATGAGTTATAATCCACTTAAAATTTCACCAGATTTTCTGAACACTTATGTCCACTTCAAATTTCATCAGTTTTTTTAAGATTTCTTTTCATTTTAAATTTCGTCAGATTCTCTTAAGATTTATATTCACTTAAAATTTCATCAGATTATCTTTTGATTTATGTTCAATTCAATTTTCACCACCTTTTTCTGAAGACATATATTAACTTCAAACTTTACCAGATTTTCTGAAGACTTATATTCACTTCAAGTTTTATCAAATTTTCTAAAGAGTTATATTCATTTCAAATTTTATCATATTTTCTTAAGAGTTGTATTCACTTCAAATTTAATAAGATTATCTTAAGATTTATGTCCAATTCAATTTTCACCAGATTTTCTAAAGACAGATATTCACTTAAATTTTTTTTTTAATCAAAAGAATTTTATTAATTTAAAAAGCAATTACAATCCTAAGGCGATCACAAACAATGATCCAGCCCAAAGAAAACAAAAGAACCAACGAGAACACAAACTATATCATTAGAGACACTAGATGTTTCCTAAACTTAACTTTACTCCACAATATATAGGTTATAGTATCAATTATCCTCTCTTCAATAGGTTTAAGATTCATATTACTGCCAAACAGCTTGCTATTTCTAAAACTCTAGATTGCATACATCGCCTCAGTGATAGCACACTTCAAGAAGGCATCTCTCCAACCTTTCCTCCCACACTTCTGAGTTTGCCAAAGAAGCTCTGAACTCCACTTTCCTGGCTTGTGGGTGACATTTAACCAACTCAGAACTTTCATCCAAAAATTTTGTAAGGTTTCACACTCAAAGAAAAGGTGATTGAGAGGTTCTTTGAGCGGATAGAAAAAACAATCATCATCCAGAATAATTCCAAATCGTTTAAGGTGGTCCTTTGTCGCAAGCCTGCAATTACACGCTAACCAGAAAATGACATGGGATCGAGGTCTAGCAAGGTTATGATACAACAAACCACACTAGCTCACTTTAGTATCCGTATCTAGCATGCTGATATAAACCTGCTTCATGCAAAAATCACTTTTACCAAGCTACTGCACTCTATTGTAATGAATTCTCATCTTAAGAATAGCCTTGAAGATCCAGGAGTGGGATTCCTTGATCTCCATGCTCAACACATTTCCATTTTTAATATAGTAAGCATGTATCCATTTGATCCACATGCTGTCAGCTTTATTACAAACATTCCAGAGAAGCTGTAGGAGATTTACCTGATTCCGAATGCCCATGTCAATGAGATTTAAACCACCAATGTTCTTGGGATGACATACCTTCTCCCAAGAAATGGAGCTTTCCTCGAACTCTTGCCACCAGACCACAGAATGTTTCTGCAAATGCCATTGATCCTATTCAGAACTGCAACAGGTAGGGGTAGGCTCTGTATCCAGAAACTAACAGTTGAGAATATGACGCTTTGTATGAGCTGGAGGCACCCTTCACATGTGAGCAAGCTGGCACTCCAGTGGGTGATACGGTTAACAAGTTTTTCAATCAAAGCAGGGTAGTATTTAATGGCTAACTTCTTGTTAGTCAAAGGGATCCCCAAATATCTGAAAAGGAGACTCCCTTCTTTAAAACATGTACACGGCAGAATCTCCTTCTTCTTGTTATCATCAACACTACCAAAGTAAGTTTGACACTTTTGAGGATTAACCTTCAGCCCTGTAGAACGCAGGATATTCCCTTAAATTTTCCCTGGATTATCGAAGACTTACATTCACTTGAAATTTAATTAGATTTTTTAAGATTTATATTTACTCAAAATTTCATTAGATTTTCTTAAGATTTATATTCATTTAAAATGTAATCAGATTATTTTAAGATTTATGTTCGATTCAATTTTCACCATATTTTGTAAATACTTATATTCACTTAAATTTTTACCGGATTTTCTGAAGACTTATATTCACCTCAAATTTCATAAGTTTTTTAAAAATTTATATTCACTTCAAATTTCATCATATTTTCTTAAGATTTATAATCACTTAAAATTTCATCAAATTATCATAAGATTTATGTTCAATTCAATTTTCACCGAATTTTCTGAAGAGTTATATTCACTTTAAAAGTCATCAGATTTTTAAAGAATTACATTCACTTCAAAATTCATCAGATTTTCTGAAGACTTATATTCACTTCAAATTTCAGCAGATTTTCTTAAGATTTATTTTCACTTCAAATTTAATCAGATTATCTTAAGATTTCTGTTCAATTCAATTTTCACCAGATTTTCTGAAGACTTATATTTACTTCAAATTTCATCAGCTTTTTTTAATATTTATATTCATTTCAAATTTCGTCAGATTCTCTTAAGATTTATATTCACTTCAAATTTCATCAGATTATCTTATGATTTATGTTCGGTTCAATTTTCACCAGATTATAAGAAGACTTATATTCACTAAAATATTTACAAGATTTTCTGAAGACTTATTTTCACTTCAAAAAATTTCAGATTTTCTAAAGATTTATATTCATTTCATATTTCACCATATTTTCTTAAAAGTTATTTTCACTTAAATTTTAACCGGATTTTCTGAAGACTTATATTCACTTCAAGCTTCATCAGTTTTTTTAATATTTATATTCACTTCAAATATCAGCAGACTTTCTGGAGACTTATATTCACTTCAAATTTCATCAGATGTTTTTTAATACTTATATTCACTTCAATTTTCACCATATTTTCTGAAGACATATATTCACTTGAAATTTCATCAGATTTTCTGAAGACTTATATTCACTTCAAATTTCATCAGATTTTTTAAAGATTTATATTTACGTTAAATTTCATCATATTTTTTTAAGATTTGTATTTACTTTAAATTTCATCAAATTTTCATAAGACTTATATTCACTTTAAATTTTATCAGATTAACTTAAGATTTATGTTCTATTCAATTTTCCCATGATATTCTAAAGACTTATATTCACTTCAAATTTCATCAGATGTTTTTTAAGACTTATATTCACTCCAATTTTCACCATATTTTCTAAAGACTTATATTCACTTCAAATTTCATCAAATTTTCTGAAGACTTATATTTACTTCAAATTTCATCAGATTTTTTATAGATTTATATTTACTTTAAATTTCATCATATTTTTTTAAGATTTGTATTTACTTTAAATTACATCAAATTTTCATAAGATTTATATTCACTTCAAATTTTATCAGATTATCTTAAGATTTTTGTTCTATTCAATTTTCCCAAGATATTCTAAAGACTTATATTCAATTCAAATTTCATCATATTTTCTGAAGACGTATATTCACTTCAAATTTCATCAGATTATCTTAAGACTTATATTCACTTAAAATTTCATCAGATTTTCTTAAGATATATATTCACTTAAAATTTCATCAGATTATCTTAAGATTTATGTTCAATTCAATTTTCATCAGATTATCTTAAAAATTATGTTTTCTTCAATATTCATCAGATTTTAAGAAGACTTATATTCACTTCAATATTCACCAGATTTTCTGAAGACTTATATTCACCGCAAATTTCACAGGATTTTCTGAAGACTTATATTCACTTCAAATTTTCATCAACTTTTACTGAAGACTTATATTCACTATAAAATTTACCAGATTTTCTGAAGACTTATATTTACTTCAAATTTCATTAGTTTTTTTAAGATTTATATTTATTTCAAATTTCATTAGATTTTCTTAAGATTTATATTCACTTCAAATTTAATAAGATTATCTTAAGATTTATGTTCAATTTAATTTTCACCGTATTTTTTAAAGACTTATGTTCATTTAATTTTCACCGGATTATTTGAAGACTTATTATATTCACTTCAAATTTCATTTGATTTTTTAAGATTTATATTGACTTATAATTTCATCAGATTTTCTTAAGATTTATATTCACTAAAAATTTAATCAGATTATCTTAAAATTTATGTTTAATTCAATTTTCACCAGATTTTCTGAATACTTATATTCACTTAATTTTTCACTGGGTTTTCTAAAGACTTATATTCACCTCAAATTTCATCAGTTTTTTTAAGATTTATATTCACTTAAAATTTAATCATATTTTCTTAAGATTTATCTTCACTTCAAATTTCATCAGATTATCTTAAGATTTATGTTCAATTTAATTTTCACCGAATTTTCTGAAGAGTTATATTCACTTCAAATTTCATCAGTTTTTTTTAAGAATTACATTCACTTCAAATTTCATCAGATTTTCTGTAAACCTATATTCACTTCAAATTTAAGCAGATTTTCTTAAGATTTATATGCACTTCAAATTTAATCAGATTATCTTAAGATTTATATTCACTTCAAATTTCATCAGTTTTTTAAAGATTTATATTCACTTCAAATTTCATCAGATTTGCTTAAGATTTATTTTCACTTCAAATTTCATTAGATTATGTTAAGATTTAGATTCACTTCAATATTCACCAGATTTTAAGAAGACTTATATTCACTTCAATTTTCACTAGATTTTTTGAATACTTATATTCACCTCAAATATCACAGGATTTTCTCAACACTTATATTCAATTCAAATTTAACCAAATTAACTTAAGATTTATGTTCAATTCAATTTTCACCAGATTTTCTGAAATCTTATATTCTCATAAATTTTCAACGAATTTTCTAAAGATTTATATTCACTTCAAATTTCATCATATTTTTTAAGTATTACATTCACTTAAAATTTCATTAGATTTTCTAAAGACTTACATTCACTTCAAGTTTCAGCATATTTTCTTAAGATTTATATTCACTTCAAATTTCATCAGATTATCTAAATATATATGTTCACATCAATTTTCTCCATATTTTCTAAAGACTTATATTCACTTAAATTTTCACCAGCTTTTACTGAAGACTTATATTCACTTCAAATTTAACCAGATTTTCTGAAGACTTATATTCACTTCAAATTTCATCATTGTTTTAAAAGATTTATATTTATTTCAAATTTCATTAGATTTTCTTCAGATTTATATTCATTTCAAATTTAATAAGATTATCTTAAGATTTATGTTCAATTAAATTTCTTCAGTTTTTTTAAGATTTATATTCACTTCAAATTTCATCAGATTTTCTTAAGATATATATTCACTTCAAATTTCATCAGATTATCTTAAGATTTATGTTCAATTCAATTTTCAACGAATTTTCTGAAGAGTTATATTCACTTCAAATTTCATCAGTTTTTTTAAGAATTGCATTCACTTCATATTTCATCAGATTTTCTGAAGACTTATATTCACTTTAAATTTAAGCATATTTTCTTAAGAATTAAATTCACTTCAAATTTAATCAGATTATCTTAAAATTTATGTTGAATTCAATTTTCACCAGAATTTCTAAAGACGTATTCACTAAAATATTCACAGGATTTTCTGAAGATATATCTTCACATCAAATTTTATCAGATTTTCTAAAGATTTATATTCATTTCAAATTTCAACAGATTTTGTTAAGATTTATTTTCACATAAATTTTCACTGGATTTTCAGAAGAGTTATATTCAATTCATATTTCATCAATTTTTTTAAGATTTATATTAGCTTCAAATTTCATCAGATTTTCTGAAGACTTATATTCACTTCAAATTTCATCAAATTTTTTAAGATTTATATTAACTTCAATCTTCACCATATGTTCCGAAGACTTATATGCACTTCAAATTTCATCAGATTTTCGGAAGACTTATATTCACAACAAATTTCATCAAATTTTTTTAAGATTTATATTTAACTTATATGGCATCAGATTTTCTAAAGACTTATATTCACTCAAATTTTCACCGGATTTTCTGAAGAGTTATATTCGCTTCAAATTTCATCAGTTTTTTTAAGATTTATATTTACTTAAAATTTCATTAGATTTTCTTAAGATTTATATTCAATTAAAATTTAATCATATTATCTTAAGATTTATGTTCAATTCAATTTTCACCAGATTTTCTGAATACTTATATTCACTTAAATTTTCACCGGATTTTCTGAAGACTTATTATATTCACTTCAAATTTCAGTAGATTTTCTTAAGATTTATATTCACTTCAAATTTAAGCAGATTATCTTAAGATTTATGTTCCATTCAATTTTCGCAAGATTTTCTGAAGACTTATATTTACTTCAAATTTCATCAGTATTTTTAAGATTTATATTCATTTCAAACTTCGTCAGATTCTCTTAAGATTTATATTCACTTCAAATTTCATCATATTATCTTATGATTTATGATCAATTCAAATTTCACAGGACTTTTGGAAGACTTATATTCACTAAAATATTCACAAGATGTTTTGAAGACTTATATTTATTCAAGTTTTATCAGATTTTCTAAAGATTTATATTCATTTCAAAATCCATCAGATTTTCTTAAGAGTTATTTTCACTTAAATTTTCACAAGATTTTCTGGAAACTTATATTCACTTCAAATTTCATCAGTTTTTTTAAGATTTAAATTCACTTCAAATTTAATCAGATTTTCTGAAAACTTATATTCACTTCAAATTTCCTCATATATTTTTAAGATTTATATTCACTTCAATTTTCACCATATTTTCTAAAGACTTATATTCACTTGAAATTTCATCAGATTTTCTGAAGACTTATATTCACTTCAAATTTCATCAGATTTTTTTAAGATTTATATTTAGTTTAAATTTCATCAGATTTTTTGAAGATTTGTATTTACTTTGAATTTAATCAAATTTTCAAAAGATTTATATTCACTTCAAATTATATCAGATTATCTTAAGATTTATGTTTTATTCAATTTGCCCAAGATATTCTGAAGACTTATATTCAATTCAAATTTCATCAGATTTTCCGAAGACTTATATTCACTTCAAATTTCATCAGATTATCTTAAGACTTATATTCACTTCAAATTTCTTCAGTTTTTTAAGAATTACATTCACTTCAAATTTCATCAGATTTTCTGAAGACTTATATTCACTTCAAATTTAATTAGATTATCTTAAAATTTATGTTCAATTCAATTTTCACCAGATTTTCTAAATACTTATATTCACTTAAATTTTCACCAGATTTTCTGAAGACTTATATTCACTTCAAAATCAATTTTTTAAGATTTACATTAACTTCAAATTTCATCAGATTTTCTTAAGATTTATATTCACTTAAAATTTCATCAGATTATCTTAACATTTATGTTCAATTCAATTTTCTCTAGATTTTTTGAAGACTTATATTTACTTTAAATTTCATCAGTATATTTAAGATTTATATTCGTTTCAAATTTCGTCACTTTCTCTTGAGATTTATATACACTTCAAATTTCATCAGATTATCTTATGATATATGTTCAATTCAATTTTCACCAAATTTTCGGAAGAATTATATCGACTAAAATATTCACAAGATTTTCTGAAGACTTATATTCACTTAAATTTTTATCATATTTTCTAGAGATTTATATTCATTTCAAATTTCATCGGATTTTCTTAAGAGTTATTTTCACTTAAATATTAACCGGATTTTCTAAAGACTTATATTCACTTCAACTTTCATCAGTTTTTTTAAGATTTATATTCACTTCAAATTTCACCAGATTTTCTGAAGACTTATATTCACTTCAAATTTAATCATATTTTTTTAAGATTTATATTCACTTCAATTTTCACCATATTTTCTGAAGACTTATATTCACTTGAAATTTCATCAGATTTTCTGAAGAGTTATATTCAATTCAAATTTTATCAGATTATCTTAAGATTTAATTTCTATTCAATTTGCCCAAGAAATTCTTAAGACTTATATTGAATTCAATTTTCATCAGATTTTCAGATGTCTTATATTCTCTTCAATTTTCACCAGATTTTCCGAAGACTTATATTCACTCCAAATTTCATAAGATTATCTTAAAACTTAATTTCACTACAAATTTCATCAGATTTTTTAAGATTTATATCCTCTTCAAATTTCATCTGATTTTCTTAAGATTTATATTCACTTCAAATTTCATCAGATTATCTTAAGATTTATGTTCACTTCAATATTCACCAGATTTAAAGAAGACTTATATTCACTTCAATTTTCATCTGATTTTCTGAAGACTTATATTCACCTCAAATTTCACAGGATTTTCTGAAGACTTATATTTACTTCACATTCAATTAAATTATCTTAAGATTGATGTTCAATTCAATTTTCACCAGATATTCTGAAGACTTATATTCACATAAATTTTCACAGAATTTTCTGCAGAGTTATATTCATTTCAAATTTCTTCAGATTTTATAAGAATTACATTCACTTCAAATTTCATTAGAATTTGTAAAGATTTACATTCACTTCAAATTTCAGCAGATTTTCTTAAGATTTATATTCACTTCAAATTTCATCAAATTATCTTAAGATATATGTTCGCTTCAATTTTCACCAGATTTTCTGAAGACTTATATTCACTTCAAATTTCATTAGATTTTCTAAAGACTTATATTCACTTCAAATTTCATCAGATTTTCTTAAGATTTTTTTTCACTTCAAATTTCATCAAATTATCTTAAGATTTATGTTCACTTCAATTTTCACCATATTTTCTGAAGAATTAAATTCACTTCAATTTTTACCATTTTTTCTAAAGACTTTTATATTCACTTTAAATTTTACCAGATTTTCTGAAGACTTATATTCACTACAAATGTCATCAGTATTTTTAAGATTTATATTCACTTCAATTTTCATCAGATTTTATGAAGACTTATATTCACTTCAAATTTCATCATATTTTTTTAAGTTTTATATTCAATTCAATTTTCACCATATTTTCTGAAGACTTATATTCACTTGAAGTTTCATCAGATTTTCTGAAGACTTATATTCACTTCAAATTTCATCAAAAAAATTTTAAGATTAATATTTATTTTAAATTTCATCATATTTTTTTAAGAATTGTATTTACTTTAAATTTCGTCAAATTTTCATAAGATTTATATTCACTTCAAATTTTATCAGATTATCTTAAGATTTATGTTCTATTCAATTTGCCCAAGATATTCTGAAGACTTATATTGAATTCAAATTTTATCAGATTTTCTGATGACTTATATTCTCTTCAATTTTCACCGGATTTTCCGATGACTTATATTCACTTCAAATTTCATCAGATTATCTTAAGACTTATATTAACTACAAATTTCATCAGATAGTTAAAGATTTATATTCACTTCAAATTTCATCAGATTTTCTTAAGATTTATATTCACTTCAAATTTCATCAGATTATCTTAAGATTTATGTTCACTTCAATATTCACCAGATTTTCGGAAGGCTTATATTCACTTCAAATTTCTTTAGATTTTCTGAAGACTTATATTCACTTCAAATTTCATCAGATTTTCTTAAGATTTTTTTTTCACTTCAAATTTCATCAAATTATCTTAAGATTTATGTTCAATTCAATTTTCACTAGATTTTCTAAACACTTATATTCACTTAAATTTTCATCGGATTTTCTGAAGACTTGTATTCACTTATATTTTCACAGGATTTTCAGAAGACTTATATTCACTCCAAATTTCATTAGTTTTTTTAAGATTTATATATACTTAAAATTTTATCAGATTTTCCTAAGATTTATATTCACTTAAAATTTAATCAGATTATCTTAAGATTTATGTTTAATTCAATTTTCACCAAATTTTTTGAATACTTATATTCACGTAAATTTTATCTAGATTTTCTGAAGACTTATATTCACTTCAAATTTCATCTGTTTTTTTAATTTAATATTCACTTAAAATTTCATCAGATTTTCTTAAGATTTATCTTCATTTAAAATTTCATCAGATTATCTTAAATTTAAGTTTAATTTTCACCGAATTTTCTGAAGAGTTATATCCACTTCAAATTTCATCAGTTCTTTTAAGAGTTACATTCACTTCAAATTTCATCAGATTTTCTGAAGTCTTATATTCACTTCAAATTTTAGCAGATTTTCTTGAGATTTATATTCACTTAAAGTTTAATCAGATTTTGTTAAGATTTATGTTCACTTAAATCTTCACCGGATTTTCTGAAGACTTTTATTCACTTAAATTTTCACCGGATTTTCTGAAGACTTATATTCACTTCAAACTTCATTAGTTTTTTTAAGATTTATATTTACTTAAAATTTCATCAGATTTTCTTAAGATTTATATTCACTTAAAATTTAATCAGATTATCTTAAGATTTATGTTCAATTTAATATTCACCAAATTTCCGGAAGAGTTATATTCACTTCAAATTTCATCAGTTCTTTTAAGAATTACATTCATTTCAAATTTCATCAGATTTTCTGAAGTCTTATATTCACTTCAAATTTCAACAGATTTTCTTAAGATTTATATTCACTTAAAATTTCATCAGATTATCTTAAGATTTATGTTCATTTCAATTTTCACCAGATTTTCTGAATACTTATATTCACTTTAATTTTCACCAGATTTTCTGAAGACTTATATTCACTTCAAATTTCATCAGTTTTTTAAAATTTATATTCACTTCAATTTTCATCAGAGTTTCTTAAGATTTATATTCACTTAAAATTTTATCAGATTATCTTAAGATTTATTTTCAATTTAATTTTCACGGAATTTTCTTTAGAGTTATGCTCAGTTCAAATTTCATTAGTTTTTTTAAGAATTACATTCACTTCAAATTTCATCAGATTTTCTGAAGACTTATATTCACTTCAAATTTCAGCAGATTTTCTTAAGATTTATATTCACTTCAAATTTATTTAAATTAACTTAAGATTTATGTTCAATTCAATTTTCACCATATTTTTTGAAGACTTATATTTACTTCTAATTCATAAGTATGTTTAAGATTTATATTCGTTTCAAATTTCATCATATTCTCTTAAGATTTATATACACTTCAAATTTCATCAGATTATCTTATGATTTATGTTCAATTCAATTTTCTTATTTCACTAAACTATTCACAAGATTTTTGAAGACTTATATTCACTTCAAGTTTTATCAGACTTTCTAAAGATTTATATTCATTTCAAATTTCATCAGATTTTCTTAAGAGTTATTTTCACCGGATTTTCTGAAGACTTATATTCACTTAAAATTTCATCAGTTTTTTAAAGATTTATATTCACTTCAAATTTCATCAAATTTTCTGAAGACTTATATTCACTTCAAATTTCATCAGATTTTCTGAAGACTATTCACTTCGAATTTTATCAGATTATCTTAAGATTTATGTTCTATTCAATTTGCCCAAGATATTCCTAAGACTTATATTGAATTCAAATTTCGTCAGATTTTCTGATGACTTATATTCTCTTCAATTTTCACCAGATTTTCCGAAGACTTATATTCATTTCAAATTTCATCAGATTATCTTAAGACTTATATTCGCTACAAATTTCATCATATTTTTTAAGATTTATATTCTCTTCAAATTTCATCATATTTTCTTAAGATTTATATTCACTTCAAATTTCATCATATTATCTTAAGATTTATGTTCACTTCAATGTTCACCAGATTTTAAGAAGACTTATATTCACTTCAATTTTCACAAGATTTTCTGAAGACTTATATTCACCTCAAATTTCACAGGATTTTCTGAAGACTTGTATCCACTTCACATTCAATTAAATTATCTTAAGAATTATGTTCAATTCAATTTTCACCAGATTTCTTGAAGACTTATATTCACATAAATTTTCACTGAATTTTCTGAAGAGTTATGATCACTTCAAATTTCTTCAGTTTTTTTAAGAATTACATTCACTTCAAATTTCATTAGATTTTCTAAAGAGTTACATTCACTTCAAATTTCAGCAGATTTTCTTAAGATTTATATTCACTTCAAACTGCATCAGATTATCTTAAGATATATGTTCGCTTCAATTTTCACTAGATTTTCTGAAGACTTATATTTACTTCAAATTTCTTTAGATTTTCTGAAGACTTATATTCACGTCAAATTTCATCAGATTTTATTAAAAGAAAAATTTCTTCAAATTTCATCAAATTATCTTAAGATTTATGTACACTTCAATTTTCACCATATTTTCTAAAGGCTTATATTCACTTTAATTTTCACCATTTTTTCTGAAGACTTATATTCACTTCAAATTTTACCAGATTTTCTGAAGACTTATATTCACTTCAAATTTCATCAGTTTTTTTTTTAAGATTTATATTTACTTAAAATTTAATAAGATTATCTTAAGATTTATTTTCAATTCAATTTTCACCAGATTTTCTAAGACTTATATTCACTTAAATTTTCACCGGATTTTCTGAAGACTTAGATTCACTTAAATTTTCACCGGATTTTGTGAAGACTTATATTCACTTCAAATTTCATTTTCTTTATTAAGATTTATATTTACTTAAAATCTCATCCGATTTTCTTAAGATTTATATTCACTTAAAATTTAATCAGAGTATCTTAAGATTTATGTTCAATTCAATTTTCACTAGATTTTCTAAATACTTATATTCACTTAAATTGTCACCGGATTTTCTGAAAACTTATATTCACTTCAAATTTCATCAGTTTTTTTAAGATTTATATTCACTTCAAATTTCATCAGATTTTCTTAAGATTTATATTCACTTAAAATTTCATCTGATTATCTTAAGATTGATGTTCAATTTAATTTTCACCAGATTTTTTGAACACTTATATTCACTTAAATTTTTACCAGATTTTCAGAAGACTTATATTCACTTCAAATTTCATCAGATTTTCTAAAGATTTATATTTATTTCAAATTTCATCAGATTTTCTTAAGATTTATATTCACTTCAAATTTCATTAGATTATCTTAAGATTCGTGTTCACCTCAATTTTCACCAGATTTTCTGAAGACTTATATTCACTTCAATTTTCAACAGGTTTTCCGAAAACTTCTATTCACTTCAAATTTCATCAAATTTTTTTGAGATTTATATTTAATTCAAATTTCATCAG
Source organism: Vicia sativa (assembly GCA_021764765.1). Lineage (NCBI taxonomy): Eukaryota > Viridiplantae > Streptophyta > Magnoliopsida > Fabales > Fabaceae > Vicia > Vicia sativa. Next base: position 270,945,665 of record CM038796.1, on the reverse strand, counting down.
ATTTTTTGAAGACTTATATTCACTTCAAATTTCATCAGACTTTCTTAAGACCTATATTCACTTCAAGTTTTATTAGATTTTTTTAAGATTTATATATACTTCATATTTCATCAGATTTTCTTAAGATTGATATTCACTTCAAATTTCATCAGATTATCTTAAGATTTATGTTCACTTCAATTTTCACCAGATTCTCTGAAGACTTATATTCACTTCAATTTTCACCAGATTTTAGAAGACTTATATTCACTTCAAGTTTTAGCAGATTTTCTATATTCACTTCAAATTTCATCAGTTTTTTTAAGATTTATATTTACTTCAAATTTCATCTGAATTTCCTTATATTTATGTTCACTTCAAATTTCTTCTGATTTTCTTTAGATTTTTGTTCATTTTAAAATTTATCATATTTTCTTAAGATCTATATTTATTTCAAATTCATCATATTTTCTCAAGATTTATATGCACTTCAAATTATATCAGAATTTCTTAAGATTTATGTTCACTTCAAACTTCATCAGATTTTCTTAAGATTTATGGTCACTTCAAATTTCGTCAGATTTTCTTAATATTTCATCTGATTTGTTTTATATTTATGTTTACTTCAATTTTCATCTGATTTTCTTCAGATTTCATTATATTTTCTTCATATTTCATTTGTTTTTCTTAAGATTTATTCACTTCAAATTTCATTAGATTTTCTTAAGATTTATGTACACTTAAAATTTCATCATATTTTCGTAAGATTTATGTTCATTTAAAATTGCATAATATTTTCTTAAGATTTATGTTCACTTCAAATTTTATCAGATTTTCTTAAGATTTATATTCACTTGAAACTACATCATATTTTTTTATGATTTTATTTGATTTATGTGATTTATTTCATATTTATGTTTACTTCAAATTTCGTATGATTTTCTTCATATTTAATTATATTTTCTTTAGATTTCATCTGATTTTCTTAAGATTTATTCACTTCAAATTTCATCAGAATTTGAAATACTTACCACTCCTTAAATTCATACACCACAAATAAACTATGTAATTTTATAAAACTTAACACAAAAATTGAAATTAATTAACACAATCCAACAAGGTGTGCCAGATTGTTTACCTCGGGTTTTAGTAAACAATGTTGGTCTCTTTCCAAAAAGTTTACTACCGAGATCAACCAGAGAATCTCGGTACTGTGTTAGTTTTCACGTGTTATTCTTTACAAAGTGTTTTGAAAAAGTGTGTGTGTTCGACCTCGCGTCCAACATGTTTGTGTGATTTCAAAACAAACAAAGTAAATTTATAAAACAACAATGAAAGCGTTTAAAAAAGGTAAAGACAAATGACATAACATTAAAAGTGTTATGAAAATAAACAAGTTGATTCAAACATACATTGTCCTAGCCTGACTCATTTCGCTCGATCGCTTGGTTACTCTGAGTGATTAGCGTTAGGAATGTGAAAAGTTTGAACCTCTTACAAGATGCACTAAGTGCTTTATTTATATTACACATATAATAACTGCTCCTTAGTGGGCTTAACTCCTTTGGACGCCACGTATTTCTTGTAACTTCTCTCCACGAACTCGCGTTCCACATCTTTTGTTCTCTTTCCCTCCAAGAATCTTTCATTTGAATGAACTGAGCCATCCTGAACATTTTGGGCCTTCAACATGTCTAAGTCTGACGGATCTTCTGATCGACTTCACTAGAAGTAACTTGTACCTTGTTCGACCCAAGAAATTTGGTCGAACTTCATCTAGCAATAAATACAAAGAAAAGTAATAAATACAAAAAACCTTTTGTATTCTTTCCTCTTATTGGTTGGATTTTTACTTTGTTAAAATCCTGACCAACACTAGGTTATCTACCTCAAGGAAAAAGTCAATTGGTGTTAAATGAGTGTACAAAATTAAGACAAATCCCAAAGGTGAAGTGATCAAACACAAAGTCAGATTAGTGGCAAAGAGATTCTTGCAAAAGGAATGCATTGACTTTGAAGAACTATTTGCACTTGTTATTGAAATTAAAATAACGAGTAGTCTCTACCAAAGGTGTCAAATATATGTTTTTGAATGGTCAATTAGAAGAGAAAGTCTGTGTGGAACAACCATCTAATTTTGTTTTAAAAAATAGGTATCCAAGTTCTATAGATTGAGAAAGACATTATATGGGTTGAAGCAAGCATCAAGAGCTTGAAACAAGAGAATTGATGGATTTTTTAAGAATATAGAATTTGATAAAACAAGGAGTGTACGTGAAGAGGGATGCAAGTAAAAGAGTGATCGTCCTAAGTATCTACATCAATGGTTTACTAATTATAACAACAATGAAGGTTTTATTACCAAATTCAAGACTGATCTAATGAAATAGTTTGAGATGAATGACCTTGGTCTCATAACATATTTTCTTGGCATTGAGTTTCACAAGTTCAGAAAAGAGCATCTAAGGAGGTATGCACTTGAGATATTAAAGAAGTTTGAAATGGAGCATTGTAATATGGCTATTCCACATTGTAGAATTACGGTTGCAACTGTTAAAGAATTAAGATAAGCAAGAGGTTAATCAAAGTTGTAGAATTACGGTTGCAACTGTTAAAGAATAAAGATGAGCAAGAGGTTAATCAAATTCAGCACAGGACACTAGTTGGATCATGGGAGTACTTATGCAATACGAGACCAGACTTGACATATAAAGTGGGCATAATGAGAAGATTTATGGAGAATCTGAAGGCATCACAATTGACAATTGTCAAGAGAATTCTGAGATACATAAAATGTTTGATTGACTGCATAAATTTTGTTTCCCATAGAATTTTGAGAAGTTATACAGCCATCTCCCTGCACACAAAGAATTTTCAAAGAAAGAAGATGCACATGCAATTTGCAAATGTTGTTGTTCCAATATCAAACTTCCATCAGCAAAATGGATATCTGAATTTTTAGCCACATGTAATATATCTAGGATTCAAAATGAACCAATGTCTTGTATCCATGATTCTAAATGCAGCAATCTTTCAAATGGAGGATACTAGAACTATCCTTTTTTTAATCATGCCCCTTAATCTTACAAGGCCTCAAAAGGTCAATCTTATGTAAAACTGCATGTTTTGAACGAAAGTAAAATATGTAAAATTGAGACAATTATAGGCATCATCACTAATTTTCTGAAAAAATGACAGGGTACTAAAGGCATAGGTTAAAATCCTTAACTTGTAAAACATGTACATCATGAGCATGCTAAAATCAAGTAATATGTCGTACGTACACTATTCAACTATATATGTCCAATGAACTGGACTAAATGATTCACTCTTCCCAGCATCATACTATCTCATGGCAAATACCAAGACTATATACAGTTAAACACCAAACACAAACATTTCTCAAAACCGAAATATTCAACAATTGAGAAAGACATAAACCATTCAAGGGTCTAACCCATCAACATGGTTAACAATGTCGGTCTGTTATCTGTTTTCGGTAATAATCATGTCAAGGAGGTCTGGGATTTAGCATTCCTTCAATTCTGCAGGCTCCGTCAGGCAACAACTGGATCATCTTTCTGTAAAAAAATTAGACATTTGAAATTAATTACAGGACAGAAATTTAAAAAAATTAAGAATGAAAACCACATTCAAGTAATCCCATATTAACAAAAATTGAACTTGCACAAACCTTACAAAGGCACATTCAAGTAATCCCATTTAACAAAAATTGAACTTGCACAAACCTTACAAGGCGCCTAGGCTCATGTTGACCTGAATTGGTTGCGGATGATGTCCTAAACGGATCCCTAGCTCAATGTAGCAGGAATGATCCCCTCAATTTTTCAAGGCATTGTTGCACTGACCGAGTATCCATTATCTGTTTGCAAAATTGAAAATAGATAATACCCTTAAACCAGTGGCAAAACGGCGTATGTAATTACAAAAGCACATTTGTTTAACTATAATGCTGATTATCAAGACGTCAAAAAGTCTAAATAAACACATCTTAAAGCTCACTAGCCTGAGAGTAAAACATTCAAAAGTTCATTTAAACTTTTTGACTTCGTGGTAATCAAACAATTAAGTAATCTATTGCTAGGACTTAACAGTTCTGCATTCACTTCTAAACAAACGCACATGTGATGTATACTTACTTGCACACATGGATTTAAAAGCTTAGTTTCATGTAAATTCATTTCATATTTCAAGGTTAACCCACTTCAGCTTTCCGGTTTCCAACACCAGTTATATAGCGATTTTAATATTGAAAACTGCTATAGATTCACATGATTGTTTTAAAAGAAGTAGGAACAATAGATCATGGTTTTGTGAACAATAATAATCCATTCAACAGCAACTTAGGTTCAACAACAGTTCAAAAAAATCACTAACATATCATAACTAACCACAAATTTCACATGACGTCTTTAAAGAGATCAATCTTTATCAGAATGAGTTATTACTGATCCCCATTGATACAATAAGCTCTGAATTTCATTTAGAAAAGACAAAAGACAATAAAGCTAGATGCAAACGACTAATGGCTTACCACGACTATTTTAAGACCCTGAAGATGATTTCTGAACCCAAACTTGTTTCTGCAGACAGAAAAGCATTTTACATGGTAATTCAAGCAAAGAGATGGGACATATGTAGCACAGACACCTTTGAATAAAGGTGTCCATGTCAGTGTCGGTGTTAGTAAGCTTAATTTATTCACTTGTTTAAATTATTACCGTTGTCGACGTGTCAGTGTCGGGTCGAATTTCCGTGTCTGTGCTTCATAGGGTGGGACAGAATACATCAATATAACATGTATACCTCATGAGTACTAGGTCCAACAACACCTTTCTTTGGAAGTTTCCTTCATTCAAAATGACTGTACCTTCATCCTTGACTGTATAGGGAGCTCCACGGTAAAAATTCTTTGTGAACCTATAGAGTTCAAAAATTGGTTAAAGCGTTTATCCATTAGAATCCAGATAAATACCTTCTATTTTTTATACTGATTTTTTATTTATCATCCATAATGAGTAGAAACACCAACCATTCTCTACAGAGGGACTACTGCGCCCAACTGCCGAAGCTGAGAATTCCCCACTCCTGTTTCCCGAATAAACATTTGCTTTTACTTCTCCTGCTAAAAGTTGAAAATAACCACCATACAAAAGATTTCAATCACTCGGCTTTGTTTCGAAAGCAAGTGGGAAAAAAAATTTCAGTCCTGATTTATACTGAACAGAAATATGTCCTCTATTTTGTGTGTTAACAGATTGTTGTCTAGTCCTTTGCCATACCTTCAACTGATTCAGTATTTGACAGTGTAGGCTGTGTCAATGAGGATGATGAGAGCTCGTTACCAGAATGTGAAGAATCGGAACGGCGAAGAGGTGCCCAAACACCACGATCAGGCCTTCTAGTACGTTTTTCTGTTTTATCACCAGAAATACCCAAGCCATGCAAATCTCTCCTTACGAAATTTTCTCTCAAATCCCGTTTAGAATCCCCTTCAGAATTAATTTGCCCATCATGACTAGAGACTTGATCACTTAATCCAGACCTTGAACCAAAAGGACGAGGTAGGCGTTTCCCATTCTCAGAAGTTAAGATTTGAATCTTATGTTGTCCAGCAGATGTAGGCTGACTTTGCCGAGAATCATTATTTAGAAGTATGTTTCTAATCAATCTTCCACCAGCTTCACGCCTTTGGTTCTGTTTTGAATTAGTTGAAATGGCCGAATTTGCAGATTGTGGACTTTGCTGTTTTACCACATCTTCGGTGGCCTGAAATTTCCACAAAAAATTCATATAAAATTTAATAAGGTGAGCTTATTCATGTTTGAGTGACTCGACTGCTCCAAACTAACTCTCAAGGAAGGGAAACACTCAATATTTCTGACCAGAAAAGAAAAATAAGATGTCTACGCAAACAAAGAATGACTAAAATATGGATTAAGAAGAAAATTTAACGGGTAAAATTAAACCTACTTTGGGAACTTCCCGTTGTTTTCCTTTCAGAAGTAGGATTTTTTTCTTTCCAGAGTCAGAAGTCAGTGGTATTCCAGAGACAGAACCTTCAATGTGCACTGCATATTCATCAACCAAAAATAATACAACCATAATACTTATCAGCTAAAATACATGAAACTTGGACTTAAAAGCACAACTGCAATTGCTGAATCTACAAAAAAAATTGAGAAATATAATTTGGATGCTGTTTTTGTTTCTCTCCAAAATTAGGTGGATTCCTATACGTGTTCCAAATATTATATCCACTAACTTTTCGAGAAGGGGAAAAGAAGAATGATAGCAGGGAATTCAAAAAAATAAAAATACTGACTCGTTTATAAGGATGCTAGCTGCCATGTGTGCAAATGTTTTGTCCAACCAAGTCCAACAACAACAATTACTAAAATGAAAGTCGAGCGCCTCAGGTATTTTCATGAACGTATTAACTAACAGCTCAAATTCTCTCTTACCTTTCTAAGGCTGGATATGGTGATCCCTCATTTAGTTTCATTTAGAGTGATAGTAGAGATCCTTCTTATAGAGGAACCCAGCCACTAGTAATATTAAGCATTTGGACACTTGAAAAATGCTTACCACAGCTGTGGTTCATGGATTACTTTTACGAAAACTTGTTTGTGCAACATTCCCTCAGTTATTTATCATTCTGTTATACTTCAAACAGAGATGAATTTTACAGTGACCCCCTCATTTAATTTTCTTTAGTGTAATCTAAGGATAGTTCTTATAACGGAAACCAGCCATTAGTAATTTTAAGCATTTGGACACTTGGTAAGATACATATTCCTATGTTGATGAATTAGTGTTACGGAAACTTCTTTATGAAGTATTCCCCTTCCATTATTTATCATTATGTTATACTCGATACGGAGTCTCAAAAGATTATAAACAATTACAAGGAGTTTCTGGTGGACGATCTGAAAATAGACCATCTTGTTCAAAAGACTTTGGGAAAAAGACCCGAATAAGAATGGGTTTGTGTCCTGGAAATGTTATCTCTAGAAATTTTGATATAGTGTTAACCTTCTAAAGCAATCAATTTATTCAGATAAGTATGGTTTTATTTGAGTAACAATAATCCAGTGATTACCACTTATTGTGCAGGTTGCTTATTTATAATAAAGGAAGCCAGAGTCTGTTTGTTCAGATTTCTTAATAAAATAAAATTATCATATTTAATTTAGCTAGTGTTTTAGGATTCTTTTATCTGTTTGTTTTAGCTTTTGAAAAGAATCAAAATCCAAAAAAATATATATAATTTAATTAGAATAAAAAGCTAATTTTTATAACTTCTGAGAAATAATCTTAATTTAACTAGTGTGCTAGTTGAAAGAGGATATGAGGTCAGCAGTCTCAAATCTTTATCGCTTCTACTACAGTATGAAGGTTGTCAACTGATTTGACATTCACAGCTCTCTCTAAAGTTATATTCATAGTTTTACCGAGCAGTTCATACAAGGATCAAAACAAATGTTTTTATACAGAATGACAGCCAACGCTGCTCTTTTCTCAGAGGAAGCCATCTAAACATATAGCTGGAAAGCTGTGGCAAAGAAAAGAAACAAAAGGAAACTACATAGATAACCTCCGAATGAATGACTCCCCAGCCCCAGCCCCAGTTTCTCCTTGTCATATAATTATGATTGTTAGGTCTAGTTTTTTCGAAAAACTTTCACTTTAGTATCTTAATTTTATGATTTTTTGTATATGTTCATTAACCAGTGAGTCTACGAAAGCTCCGCCAATAACCAATTCTTGTAGATTCTGAGATCATGCCAATAATAACCATAGGTAATGAACAGATGATACTAGGAGTTGGTTGGTACAATAAAATAGCAGAGACAAAAGCTAGAGTTATTGTAATGTTGTTTTGTTAGGGATTTGGATATATAGGGAAAAGGCTTTTGTTTTGGTTCAAAATTGCATGCTATACATCTTGTAATCAAATATGCAAGAAATTAAAAGCAAATTACACATATTAAGGTATTGACAAAGAGAGAGAAAAAAGTCAAGGAACTTGGCATATACGAGGTGAAAGTAGATTATAAAACATTGGATGCTGATGCAAAATAACTATACCACACCGGAGATATTCACAAAACAAAGCTTATCTAACAAAATCTAAAGGCAAAACAGATGACTTACAAGATTCAATTCCATAAATTCCTTTTAAACTTGATTCAGCAGACTGATCATCATGCCTGGGGACCACAGTAAAGGCTGATTTGTCTTTGGAGTCTTTCCGATTAGCATTCTTGACATTGTCCTTCTGAACATACTGACAACCAAAACTAATTTTCATTAGATGGCACAAATCGACAGGCTTTTGGAAGCACAAATAGAACATCAATATATAACAACAATAAGAGAGTCAGACTATCTGGGTCAATGCATCCAATTCGCATGAGGGAAATATTGACTCACAGTTTGGCTTTTCTTGGTTTTAATACAAGAAACAAAATATAGTCAATAGCAGACATTGTAACGCCGTTGTGTAGCGTAACAGCTCCTAGACACTAGGGATGGCTATTTGGCTCATACCCTATGGGTACCCACAAAAAAATGCCCATAACGGGTAGGGTAAAAACCCGCAGAGTGGGTACGGGTAAAAACACCCGCAAAAATGCCCATAGATGAAGGTCAAATGCTTCTAAGGACTCATAAACTCAATTAATAATAGATTTATCCTCCCAAGTATGTCCTTTGTGAATGTGATGTCACATGTTAATGTTCAATCTGCTAGTAAGTAACCCCAATATGGGATTTTGTTTGTTTTGGCTCTGGAAAATTTCCATGGTACTTTCCTACAAAAGATAGGTTGCTACCTATTACTTTAATCCATGTGTTAATACAAAGATAAGAAAGTTAACAATGTGCAAGAATATTTGTTGATACTAGAGCACAGATTCTCAAGTTACGTGTGTGTGTGTGAGTGTGTGTGCGCGCCATTGGGAAAGTAATATGAAACATTCAGTTTAAGGAAATATAAAGTCCAAGCTGTTTTCCTAGATTTTACATCAGAAGTATTGATGATTGAAAGAAGAGATTTGCTACCTAAACACAAATTTGTACACCAACACTTCAAAGAATAAAGTCACTGCTTAAATCAGTTATGATGAAATATATGTTTTGAAGAGAGAAGAGAGAGCTTTTGGAGTGTGCCAACAGATCCGTGGAGTGAGCTGGCCCATAGAATGGGAAAGGCCAAATTGTTTAGTATAAAAAATACTAAAAAGGTTAGGGCTTCTCCTCTTAAGCTAGCACCAGCCTATGGGATTTACAAGGCTTTTTGGTCATGTGAGCTTTTATGTGAGCTTTTTAGCATTATAGACTATATTACCCTAACATGAGTAGGTCACGATTGAGCTCTGCAGACTGGCTAAATTGACAGCTTAAGAAGCAGCACAGCAGCCACAATCCCCAACACCAAAGATCCTTGATACAATATGAGCAGTTCGGTATATTTAGTTATAGAACTACTCAAAAAGTAGTCAAATGTAGCTCGAAAGAAGCTGTGAAATAAGTGGGCTTGGCTAGAAAAGGATGAAAGATAAGCGGAAACCCATCAAGAAGCTGGACAAAACATGTGTTTGGCTGTAAAGAAATGCCAATACAGAGTGCAAGCATAGCGAATATAGATTGTATGCTGCTGAATGAGAGGTGGAGTACTGGAATGTGCTGTATCTTGGGTGGGCAATGTAAACTTTCTGTTTGGGAAGACAAGGTTGAGATTATGAAATCCCTGAACATAGTCACACGATTCGCAATTCGCTGCGGTACGTGGTACGAATTCGGGTACGCAGTTTGCAACTCTCAAAGAATTAGGTACGCAGGGGGTATACAGAGTCGGCACGCAATTTGGGTTCGTGGTACATTCAAATATAATAACCGGTACATTATGGTTAAAATAATTTAATTATTTAGACTCATATAGAATAAATAGTTGAATTTATGCAGCTTAATTGTGTGAGATAAAAGAAATATCCAACATAATATATAATTGAGTCCCACATCGAGTAGTTTCTTAATATTAAGAGTCAGTGTAGCTATAAATATAGTACAATGCAGCTTTACGTTTCAACTTAAGAAGGCCTCTTCCCTCTGTACCATTACTCCAATTGAGGAAATGGTAGTAGTTAAATAATTATTTTTTACCCTTTCTAGTTGATTGTGAGTTACTGTGGTGTGTTTATGTCAGCTACTGCATCTCCAGTTGAATTAGTTTAATATTTATAATTAGTTGCAGTGGTACTCTGGTTCGCTGGTTTATGGGAATTCTTAAAGAATTGTTGTGAATTGGTTCACAAAAGTACTGTGAACCGGTTCGCACGAACCAATTTGCTGGTCTCTAGGGGACCTAGCGAATTATGTAACTATGTCCCTGAATCTCTATATGATGAGCTGTGCAATGAAGAAGAGAACATAGGCTGCTAAATCTTAAATGCCTCACTACATGCTATAGGTCTAGGATACCAAAAATTCCTTCAAAAAAAAAAAATACAAGTAAATTTGAGCACCGCCAGAGATTTCATTGGCCTGAACAATCATAGTCCATATTAACTGTTTTCCACTATTGATAACTATAAATGCAGTAAAAACGACAGAGTAAATAGTTATGTATGAAATTATATCCATGTGACAAAACATTGAACAATTACTATAAAAGCTAATTGATAAAACTACATGTATGCTTGTACACATATCTAACCATTTCACAGTTCACAAACAGTTTGGTTTCCAAGCAACAATAAGATGGCAAAATATTATTTCTCAGCCACTTGGTACATAAATAATAATTGAATATTAAATTGCGACACACAGAATTAAGATAATAAGGCTACAAAGCAGGCAATAACAGAGTATGGTTTCTCTTGCATTTATTGCATTAATAGAAATTAATAGAGAAGTTGCAACTTTTATGTCAACCAAGTCATGGCATTCAAAATGAGTCTAGTGATTACACATTACCTCCGGCAGTATAAAAATATATACAACTATACATGCACTTGATTATAAAGGCTTACCCTTTTCTTTTCGGATACTGTCTGGTATTAACTGGGCCAGGCTTGCCTTGCAAAGCAGCTCTGGCTCTTCTGCCAACTTTTGTTGCTGCTGATGAGACCTAAGACGGGATATGGAGTATTGCATGTCAACATATACCCATGCAGAAGTTCATCTTAAATTGTATTTATTTGTAATTTAATTAATAATTTCATATATATGATACCAGAATAAATTCACCCAGCAGGAAAAGAAGATTAAAGCCATGATGATGTGAAGGCACAATAATATAAGTGACCGATGCATATCAACAAAAAAATTTACCGCACTTTCCACATTATAACAATCAAAATTCTCCAGTTAGTGGTCCACATATTTCTTAGAAGTTCTAGAAATAACTGTTCTAAATCTTCAGTTTTTAAGACAGTTGATTGAAATAAAACTCACCTAAGGAAGAAATCTAGTAATAAGACATGCCAAACATGAAGTATGAAATGTTCTCTACAATCAAAGCATCCGCATAGCAAAATGATATAACATTTTATTCACTATACTTCTAATGGCTGACTCAAAACAAACAAAACAAAAAGAAAATGAATAGTACAACGCCTTCTTATCATAATAAATAAAGCTAAAAGCTATTAACTTAATGTAGCTGGAGCACATAAACATGAGAGAGAAAAGGAAAAACAAAAAGCCCTCAGAAGACCCAAAGTCATTTACCAGCGGACCACTGCCAACAGCACGTTTCTGACGAACATATTCCATCAGTGGTGTTACAATAGGTGCTTCCTTGCTAGCCCCTAGAAAGGAAAAAAATATGAGACACGAATCATACTGAAATTTATTCACCTACATATGCATTTAACCTAAAACCTTATTTTAAATCCTTCAAAACACATCTTGTAATCAAATAACTAACCAGCTTGCTCAGCTTCCTTTCTTTCGAGCTGTATTTCTGCACTAGGAAGATGTTCCTGAGGCTTTGCAATGAGTTTGAGGAACTCGAGATAGTCTGGATCTATCCGTAACAAGAAACAAAAATCATAAACAAGACAGATAGCTATAGAACACTTGTATTGTATATCCCGATGGCACAAATATTATAACTACACCGGTACCTTTATATATAGTCCCTTCACGGCCATCCTTTTTGGTAGTCAGCTTTGGAACACGCAGAGATGGTGCATACTCAACTACTGCTCTATGCTGGACACCTGAGTGAGAGTAATCAAGCATCAATATTTCGCATAGCTCGAAAAACATTCAACGTTAACAGCGTGAAGAACTCAGTAAAACTAACCTTTCTCGTTAACAAAAACATGTCCATTGAAGAACTCAGCAAAATCGAAAACATCGTCTGGAGAATTGAAGTCTATATACGCTCTAGAATACCTCTGATTCCTATGACTGCACATATCAATGAATGAATTTCACATAGAATACACTAAATTGGAAGAAAATTGTTAGGGTTTTGAGAGAGACGAAAAAGTACCTGGTGTTACCGGGACGGAAAACGAACCAGCGGTAGCGAGAAGCGAAGCGGTTATGGATGTGTTGAATGAGATCGGATTCAGTTAGAGAAGGAGGCAAATGGCGAACGACTACCTTGGTTTTTCCCCTTTCTGAACGTATCTTCATCTTCTTCTTTCACTTCGAATTCGATCACCAGATTTTTCTGCTTCCGTTCTTTTTCTCTCTAGGATTTGCGGGATTGTCTGCGGCGTTGGTGCTGTGTTACTGGGTCTGTATGATTTGCGGTATAAAAATCTGACGGTTTGGATTTGAAGTTGATGTTTTAAATTTAATAATAAGATGGATGAGTGAGAATACTAAATCTCCGGGTATTCTCTTCACTAGACTCAATAAGGTGAACTATAGATTATTTAAAGCACCTCACCAATCACTTCGTGTAAAGTATTAAACTTATTAATTATTAGGTATTCAACACGCAATTAGTCACTAATATTTTCTACATTGTGATACACCTTTTGTGATCTAGTTATTGACACCATAATTTATAATTTTGATTCTTTGATTATTGGATATTCAACACGCAATTAGTCATTAATATTTTTCACATTGTGATACACCTTCTGTGATCTGGTTATAGACATCATAACCTATAATTTTGACTCCTTTAGGGTACTCATGAACATGTATCTTAGAGTTTTAGATTAGATTTTGTCTTGCTTGATGTGAACATAAATTACACAACCAAATACTCTAAGTCTATCGAGATTAGGTGGATGTTCTGACCATACTTCTTTAAGTGTCTTCATGCCCAAGGGAAAATTTTACTTTGTACCCCCACCTTTTAACCTGTACCCCCACCAAAGAATTTTTTGAAAAATACCTCATATAAAAGCATAAGATTTAAAAAATTCATTTTTCATATCTCATCTAAAAGTGTTCAATTCTCTCAAAACCTCTTGCATTCCTGAATGTTTGAAAAGTATTCCAGACATTAAAAAGCATTCCGAACACATCATGTAAGGGTTCCGAATTTTCAAACCGAACACTTTTGGAAGTGTTCTTTTAATTTTTTTTTTTTTGTTTTTTCCTAACACTTTTAGAAAGTGTTCTTGCAAACATTCCTAACACTTTCTAAAAGTGTTCGAATTCATTCCTAACACTCTCCCTAAGTGTTCGGTTTGGTTTTTTCAATTTTTTTTTTTTCATATTTTGATTTTATTATTTTTTGCGAATGCCTCGACGATTAGGCCCGACGGACGACCTTGTGCTCGGAGAGGTGATGGTGCATCTGGATCACATCCTCCTGAGGTGCCTAGGGATTCCGGGTGGACCATCCGATTTATCATCGTTAGATACGAAAGACTGCTCGACATTTGTGGTACGGAGAGGTAAGTAAATGAAAATTTAATCGAAATGAATTAAGTTAATTTTGGCATAGTTTATTAATATGTTACATTTTTTCAACATTTTTTTCGTGAAAGAGGACCGAAAAACAATTAAAATGTGCCGCACGTCAAAAACTCAAAGAATGGGTTCCCCCAACTCCCGAGAGATGGAAAGGTTGGTGTCAAATTCGGGTCTGCACATTTGCAAAGATCTAGTATGACAAAGGTGGATCCGAATTTAATCATCGCTTTTGTAGAGGTGGCATTCCGAGACGTCGTCATTTCACATGCCATTTGGTGAGATGACGATTACTCGATGACGTATCTTGTATTCTCCACCTCCTATTAGAGGTATTTTCGACTCCCGATGTCATCAAGATGATGTTCGAGCTTGCTGTGACATATTTAGGAGTGTCACGTAGAAGCCGCTCAAGTTCGTGGCAACAGAGGTGCGCTATAAGTTGGAATGGTTGTATGAAACCTTTGTTGCCCAGAGGTCTTAATAATTGGGCATATGCGACAGGCGCTTGATGATGTTAGTAGGTTGCACTATTTTTGCCGACAAGACGCTTACGCTTGTCAAGCAAAATATATATCTCTTTGACTTGGAGGGGGAAGATATAGTTGGGGCAGCATTGGCGACATCGTATGCTTCACTTGAGATGCATGTATGTTTGGCACCAAACAACTTGCTGGTTATCCGACTCTTCTTCAGGTAATTCATTTATTATTTATTATTTATTATTTATTGTTTAGATTATTTTTATTTATTATTTATTGTTTAGATAATTTTTATTTATTATTTATTGTTTAGATAATTTTTATTTATTATTTATTGTTTAGATAATTTTTATTTATTATTTATTGTTTATTAATTTTTATTGACACAGTGCTGGATCCATGAGTATTTTCCTGGAATTGGAAGAGTAGTGGAAAACTGGCATCCAAGTGAGAACGTTGGAATGCCGAGAGCGATGAGATGGGCATACAAGCAAGGCGTTGAAGGTGGATGAATTACGAGCTCCTCGATAGATTGACACCGGTTGACGTGGTGTGGCGTCCTTTGAGGATCATAGGCGCTTGCGCTCGACGAGCTTGCTTATTTCGAGGAGGACTCTGTTGGGAGGTATTTATGTATTATATTTGGTCGATGATGTTTACGTCGGTTTGGTCTTATTCAGTATATACCACGTTCACCCACCGATATTATTGAGGCGGATGTGGATGTTAACTGGATTGGTTATGACCAAAGTGTTGTAGACGTAGTTGGTCACACAATCGCCACATTTCCTCCGAAATGTGGAAAATTATTTGATGGTATTATCGGTGTCACACTCGATTGGTACCACCGCCGTTGATGAACCAAGACAAAAGGCCCATTTAACAGGCCATCCGATCCCAAGTTGGCTCGTATCTCCGCATTAATTCATCATCATCTACAAAAATTTGCTGCTGAAGAGGATGATCCGCAGTTTGCGGATTTATTTACCGCGTTGCATTTATGTAATGAAGAGTGATTATTATGATTTAGTAATTTTTAGTAACTTTTTAAATATTTGTGTAATTTTTAGTAACATTTTAAATATTTGTGACTTATTTTTAGTAACTCTTTAGTAACTCTTTAAATATTTATGATTTTATGCGTTATTTCTCTTTAGTGTATGTTATCATTAATTT
Source organism: Vicia sativa (assembly GCA_021764765.1). Classification (NCBI taxonomy): domain Eukaryota; kingdom Viridiplantae; phylum Streptophyta; class Magnoliopsida; order Fabales; family Fabaceae; genus Vicia; species Vicia sativa. The sequence goes on along the minus strand of CM038796.1, from coordinate 270,930,114 downwards.
ATCATTGAAGTCATTCGAATATTTGGATGAATAAAAAAAGCGTCTGTTGTAATGCTTTGTTACATTTCATAACAATTTAGTTCTACATTACACAAAATACATTACACAAAACAGGATTATTCTAAGCAAATATAAGAAGGTAAATCGAAAGATGTAGCCATAGTTGCAATCGTCCGCTAATGATATCATCCATGCGATTGCATCCGTGTGACGAAACTTCTTCCAGTCTGTAGGCACCGGGGGTAAGGGGAATCCATCTTTCATGTTTACCTGAGTATAAAAAACAATTAATCCAACACTTTGTATTAAAAATAATAATTGATAATACTATAATCAGATATATAAATTATTACCTGCACCCAATGGTTACCGTTGACTAAACCTATACACCAAATAGTAGGATTATGTGGAGGTGATGATGTCAAAGGGAAAAATGTCAAGCAAGGATTGCCTAAATGGACAAGAATGACATTATAGCGGTTCGCTATCAAGTAACCCATGTCTGGTAGTGTCAACCATTTCTCCCGACAACATCTGATGATCTATACTTTCTCCATATTTCTTCCATTATATTATTCATGTCAGTCTCCGATCCATCTTCTCCTTCTGCCTGCAATTCACCTTCCATACTTAACTTCCTCCAATGATCATGAACACTCTCAATAGGTATAGGTACACCACTAAGCACATATCTACCTAACTCACAAGCACAAGGTAACCCATAATTTGTTCTATGAGTACACCTACATATTTCTAGAAGTTCCAACATAATCAACTCTCTTTAACTCTTCGAATGCGTCTCGGAGCGACTCTAGAAACAAAACTACGCACTTACCATAGAATGGACTAACATGTGCATGCTCACATTCATAAAAACTTTTTTGAAACGAAGCACGAATGTTGCCTATTTGTATCCTCAGGTTGTTGTTCATAGCTTCCCAACAATTAACCATGTCACCTAGACTATTTCCCAACATCTGCTTTAGCTTCCAATGAGCGGATTCAACCCTAAAATGAATGCATAACAAATATATAACATGATGTTAAATGCATAATATATATAAATGCATAATATATATAACAATATTATATAACAATATTAATATATAATAATATTAATGCATAATATATATAAATAATATTCATGCATAATATAATAATAACAATAAAATAAAATAAAATATATACTTAGTCGTGGTGTTGCCCAAATGAAGTACTCGATCAATCCATGCTCCAACGAATCTATGTCTATGTGGAATCAACCATGTGTCTTTCACATAATCAATAAAGTCAAGACAATTAAAACATGCTTGTTCAAGTTGTTCCAACTTTTGAGCATACTCAACCTCCACTAGCCCACAACTTCCTCCCATAATGTGTCAATGGTCTCGCATTTCTTTCACCACATATTGCTTGCATCGCATCCCAACATTTTGTTAATATGAAAACGACATAGCAAATTTTGTGTAGTAGGAACACAATTTCCACTTTTCATCAATGCTAGATCTCTATCCGTCAAAATCACTTTTGGACGCAGATCTTTCTGCACAAACAATTCCTTCAGCTTCTCAAGACCCAACAAAAACTATCTGTCTGCTCAGACTCCATATAAGCAAATGCAACAGCAAAAGTCAACTCCGTCGATGTCATGCCAACAATTTCAAAGAGAGGTTGCCTATATTTGTTTGTCTTATATGTGCTATCCATAACTAAGACAGGGAAGATATTCAAGAACTTGACGGACTGGATGCGCCCAAAAAATATCTCTCACAATATCCGAACCATCTCTTTTTCTACTCCAGTAGACATATCCTGCATCCTCAATTAGCTTTAGCAAATGTTGTATCTCAGATCTTGGACCCCTTATCTCTTTTTTTATCACACTCTTCTGCTTATAAATTTGAGTGATCCGAGTGATATTTTCAGGATTTCTCTCTTGCAGGGAAGTCAAAATGTGTCTAGGAGGAACATGTCTCTTTGTTAAATCAAAAACATGTTGTTTTTCATCTGAGGTCAATTTGCCAACAAACGCATGCCCTTCAAGCCTATCAGGTAATCCATGATTATGAACTCCACACTTTACATCTACCTTCCATCCCAACCCATCTTTTGACGGAGTCGATCTTATTTTAAACGGACATCCACATCTCTTAGTTGCGCCTCAATTCCACTTTTATCCTTGTATTTTCCGCCTTTATCACACCCAAAATTATCTTGTTCCTCCTTCCTCTCTTGCCTGGTCCGAACGCTTAATAATAACGGTGATTTTATTTCTTAATCCAACTTCTTTGATCCAACTAATAACATTTTCTCGTAGCGAATGTTTCATTGTAGTGAATACATCCGTCGATCTATGGAGGATTCGGCTTTTGAATTTCCATACGAAAAAATTTTAAAAAAAATTTTAAAAAAAAAAAAAAAAAATTTAAAAAGCGCCAACACTTTAAGAAACGTTAACATATTATAAACCGGAACACTTTAAGTGTTCCGGTTTGTTATATAATTTGCCATCCATTCCGGAACACTTGCACAAAGTGTTCCGGAATGGTTTTTGTGAATTCCGGAACACTTTTTAAAACTGTTCCGGTTTGTGTTTTACATACCTAATACTTGTTGAAAGTGTTCGAAAGCGTCCGGAAGTGTTTTTCAAAACTGTAAAAATTTGTCTTTTTCGTAAATGGTAAAAATAAAATAGTAAAATAATTAAATTACAGTTAGGGTAAAAATGTCATTTTTTAAAAATTGTGGGGGTACAAAGTAAAGTTTTCTGCCCAAGGAAGTCGAGGGACATCTATTTATCATATATCTAATTGTTGAAACAACCTCAGCCCAAAACATTTTCTTCAATCCAACATTAACTAACATGTATCTAACTTTTTCAATATGTTTCGATTAAACCTTTCAGCTAAACCATTTGTCAAGGAGTAATTGTAGTAATTATGTGTCTCGCAATACCACACACAACCCAATAGTTGTTGAACGCCTCATTTCAAAATTCAAGTTCATTGTTTGTTCTCAACCTCTTGATTTTCTTTCCATATTGGTTTTCGACTAGAGTCTTCCAACTTTTGAATTTTTCAAAAGTTTTCATCATTAGCTTTTTGAATGAATACACACAACTTTCATGAGTAACCATCAACTATGGATAAAAAATATCTTGCACCTGAGTGTGAGGGATTCCTTGCAGACTCCCAACAATCAGCATAAATATCATCAAAAAATGCATGTGTTATTTGTTTACCTTTGTTAAACTTCACCTACAAGATTTACCAAATACATAAGGTTTACAAAACTCCAACTTTTCGACCTTGTCACCACATAGCATATGTTGTTTCGACAATTCGACCAGACTTCTTTCATTAACACGGGCAAGTCTCTTATGCCATAGCACAGTCTTCGACATAGGTTTTATGGATATCGCATCTGTTGAACCACTTACAACCTCAACTTCAAGGATATAAATGTCTTGCCTTTTGATGCCTCTCAAGACTTCCTTCGACCTATTCATTACCCTTGGGATACATTATTCTCCTTTGAAAACATATCCTTTCTTGTCGAATTCACCAAGAGAAATCAAATTTCTCTTCAAATCAGATACACACCTAATACCAAGCAATAACTTTATAAATTCATGAAGAAACTTGAATCTTACATATCCAATACCTATAATTCTGCAGGCTTCATTTTTTCCCAAAAACAATGATCCACCATCTTGATCACATAATTCCTCAAACATGTCTTTGTTTAGAGTCATGTGTCAAGTGCAAGCTTAATTCATGATCCATTCCTTGCTCGAATTGATACTTGAAACTACCATTACATCAGATAATTCATAATTATCTTGCACAATGGCTACATTACCATTATCCTTACCATCATGATTGTTGTGTCGATCAGGGCACAACTTTCTTGTGTGACCCTTCTTCTTACAATGATAACACCTAATTCTAAAAATATCACTACCATAAGTTCCATGTTGATCTTTACCCTTATTCTTCTCAAACCTACCATCTTTCTTCAAAAAAAAATCTCTTAGACAAACCTTTACCAATAGACGATGGTTTATGCCCATTCCTCTCGTTCAAGTCCCATACAAGTGAATTGAACTTCTTCAAAGGTCAGTAACTTTCTCCCATACAAGTGAGTTTCTTTGAAGTGAGCATGCGACTCAGGTAAAGAACAAAACAATAATAGTGTCTGATCATTATCATCGATACTAACTTGAAAATTCTCCATATCAAGAATCAACTTGTTGAACATATCCAACTACTCAACCAAGACTTTGTCTTCACTCATCTTGAATGAATATAGAGTTTGCTTCAAGTACAAACGATTTACCACGAATTTAGTCATGTATAATTCTTCGAGTTTCGTCCACAAACCCATCAATGTCTTCTTCTTCCAAACTTGTCGGAGAACCTTATCACCAAGGATCAATATGATGGTGACGTGGGTTTTCTCGGTCATTGTCGTCTTCTCCTTCGCTATTAGGTCAACATAGCTTCGACTCCGTTTGACGCTTCTAGCAAACTTTGTTAAACAAGAAGGGTTCGCACATTCAACCGCCACAAATCGAACTCATTTACTCTAGTGAATTTCTCAATCTCAAACTTTGTTGACGACATATTTTCCATGTTCACCACACCAATTTATTGTAACGGAGTAACATCGAGAACAAACTGAAACTATGAGTTTCTTGAACAAACACAAAAACCTATTAGATTTTCACAAAAGACATGGAAGAGAGAAGAAGAAATTTAGGATTAGTTGTAACTGTTTTTTATTAGGGTTTATAGATTACAAGTGAATAATAACAACTAGCCTCTCTCAACAACCTGAGAGAACTAGTCTATTTATAAACTACTAAGCTAACTTAGGCTACAAACTAACTTAAACAATTGAGCTTAAACAAGCAGACCCAATTCAATATGCTAACAACCTAACATTATCGACTACTGAATGCTATAATGTAATTCGACTACATCATGTAAAAATTCAACATCAACATATGAACATACTTTGACAACATGCTCAAACTCTATCGAAACAATAAACTATCCATGTCAACATACTAGAGTTCGATTCAAAATTTTATAGAAATGAAAAATTATTTATAGTGAAAATAAATTAATCATTTGACATCTCTTTATCAATTTTTGTATTTATTAGATTTTAATGCCACAATACTCAATTGTATTTATTGAATCAATATTTATTCAAAAATTTAGCTTGGACACTTGTCAAAGTTGAATGAACATGTAAATAAAAATTATCATCATTCAACACTTTTTGTGCCACGTCAATATACAATATTGTCGCTTATTAATCTAAACTAAGAAACTATTGTTTAATTTCACACGTAAAAAATTATTTAAAAAAGAATTTAAATTTGTATATATTTTAAAGATAATTCTCTTATAGCAATAACCTATTTATGAACACGGTTTTATACATATTTATACGATAAAAATCACATATATTTAATAATATATGTTGTGATTGATGGAACTTTTTTTATATTACATATATATAAATAAATTTAAATAAAATAAAAATATAAAATTATTTTTGACCTAAACAACAATAATAATAAAGATATTTTATTCTATTATATATATTTCAAGATTACCCTATAGCTTAGTTCACACAAATAAGAATAAGAACAACTTGCCAAACCTAGGGTTTCATCTCCCAAATCGAACTCAATCTCGAGACCAAAAACCAATCGATTTTGGTCCAAATTCTCCTGAATCATGCCGAAGAACAAGGGAAAGGGAGGAAAGAATCGAAAGAGAGGAAAGAACGAAGCCGACGACGAGAAACGCGAGCTTGTTTTCAAGGAAGACGGCCAAGAATACGCTCAAGTCCTCCGCATGTTAGGTAACGGAAGATGCGAAGCCATGTGCATCGATGGCACAAAGCGTCTCTGTCACATCCGCGGGAAGATGCACAAGAAGGTCTGGATTGCTGCCGGTGATATCATACTTGTTGGGCTCCGTGATTACCAGGACGATAAGGCGGATGTGATTCTGAAATACATGCCGGATGAGGCGAGGCTGCTGAAGGCGTACGGTGAGCTTCCTGATAATACTAGATTGAATGAAGGGATTGGGGCTGGGCTTGATGAGGAGGATGATGGGGATGCTAATGATTATATCGAGTTTGAGGATGAGGATATTGATAAGATTTGAAAAAAAGTGTTTTTTTTTGTTTGTTTGAAGTTGAAAAGTTGAATTTTAATTATTATTATTATTAGTGTCGTTATATGCGATGATGATGAACATGATGATATGTAATGTTTGGGGTTTTATGTTGTACTCTATTATGGGATATCAGATGATATCATGAATTTTTATGCACAAGAATAATTGTTAGTTTATTTGTTGCTCTGTTTAAAGTTTGTTGGATGATATGATACTCTAATATTGTAGATTTGGCTTTTGTGTTCTGTTTAATTTAATTGTGTTTTTTTTTTTTTTTTTTTGCTGTTTGTGTGATGGTGAGTGATTATGGATCGGGGTTTTGATGTGGCGGTTGTTTCATTGATGTGGTGGTTGTTTTATGGAGTAGTTAAATTGGTTTGATATATATATTTGATTGTAGTTTTGCTTTTGGGGTGTTCTTGCAATCAAATAGCAGCGCCATGGAGGATATACATAGCGTTTTTTGGGCTCACATATCGGCTGATATTCTGGGTTTTCTGCTATAACAGCCCCGCAAAGCGGGCCGTTATGGCGGGATTTTGGCCCTTTACGATGGACTGCCACCCGCCATTGACAACACTGCTTGCAAGAATCTATATAATTTTGTTTGATTTTTTATTGAACTGATGTTTCACTGTCCTGTCCTGAGAATTGTTTTTATTTTCTTCACTGTCCTGTCTTGAGAATTGTTTTTGTTTTGGGAAGTTTGGCTTCAGGTGGATTGATTATTGTTGTTGTTGTGGTGTTCTGTTTGTTTTCATTGTGTTGTATTTTTTCTGTTGATTGCTTTGGGGGGAAGTAGGAATTTGATGAATTACTTGATTGCTGTTTGGCTTTTTAAGGTGTTGTTGTAATGAGAATGAAGGTATATAATTTCCTTTGATATTTATTGAACTGTTGTGGTGTTTTACTGTCATTAAGCTTGTTGGCAAGTTTGATTTCAAGTCAATTGTTTGTTTTGCTCCATTTCAACCACTTATTGTCTCAAAGTCTTGGACTAAAAATACTCGAGTCAGGCTGCAAGCCTGCAACATATCATGGCGCGTGTTGGATGATGCTCTCTTATTATTGGTGTTGTTGTTTTTTCACTTTTTTGTAGTTTTGGTGGTGGTGTTCTATGTTTTAGTTTTGTTGTAATTTTGTTGGTGTAGTGATGAGTGAGGTTATGAACTGAAGTAGAATTGGATATGGATGTACAATTGTTTGTGGTTTTGCTTTTGGGTTGTTTTTGCAATGAGAGTGAAGCTATATCATTTGGTCTGTCCTGTCCTGGTAATTGTTTTTTTGTTTTCTTCATTGGAACATTTGATTAAAGGCTGTTTTGAGAAGTTTGGCTTAAGTTAATGGTTTGTTTTGCCCCCTTCCCTAAAATCTCACAATTTGGTTTTTCATTTGAACTATTGAAGTTTTTCCATGGTCTTTGCTAATATGTTTGGTTCTCAATTATGTTTTTTGCAATTTCATATTTTTTTCAAAGTGTTGGGAAGCAGCATTTGTTGCAGAATTTTAGTTTATGCAATTCTATGAATGTAACCATTGATATGAGGGTCTTGAACCCAATGGTTATGCACAGTTTGAGGAGAATGCCATTTAAGGAAACCATAATGTTATGCACAGTTTTAAGCTGTGCTATTGTGGCGATCAAACTCAGACAAGCCGTTATAATTTTAAGTTTGTTCATATTACCCCGGCTGTTTGAATTGGTTTGGTTCTAATAACACTTATTTCTTCCTTCTGTTTGGCCTCATCATCGATTTTATCAACTATCACTACTGAATCTCGTATACTTTTTTTTTCTCTCAATCTATTTACCATAATTTTTTATAACGTTTGTGTCTTTGTTATGATTAATCTGATAACCTTTTTCAATATTCTAATTGTGATTTTTTTAAATAAACACTTTTCTTTTTCAAAAAAACTTGCAAATAATCACTATTTCAAATCATTTCTCAGACTGAACTTTTTAAGTAAATTTTTTTGCCACAAAGAGGTATGGCCACTTTGTGTGGCACGTGCATGCATTTTTTACGAGACTATACACTGCATGGTTACTAGAGCTAGAGCTGTCAATTTAAAGGGTTAAGCCTAATTTTTAAGGCCCTTAAAATATAAGGGCTAATGAGCCCTAAAATAAGTTGGACTTCTAAAGTAAAGACCCTTAAATTTCAAGTAAGCCTTTAAGGTCCTAAATTTTTCACAAATTTTTTTTCATTATTTTAAAAAAAAAATTAATTTTAATTAAAACTTAACTTTTTTATTTTTCATAAAAAAATTGACTTTTTTATTTTTGAAAAAAATCAACTTTTTGTATTTCGGAATTTTTTCTTCTTCGTAATAATAGACATTTTTATATTTTCAACAAAAAAACACTTTTTTCAAAAAATCGATTAATTGTATTTTCAAAAAATTGATTTTTTCTCTGAAAAAATCGACTTTTTATATTTTCGACAAAAAAATAATTTTTTTACAAATCGACATTTTTTTCTTTTCGCCATAAAATTGTTTTTTTCCCGAAAAAAAAATCAACTTTTTGTATTTTTGACAAAAAAATTGATTTTTTTAATGAAAACCCGATTATTTATATTTTCGACAAAAATCGGTTTTTTTTCAAAAAGATCGACTTTTTGTATTTTCGCCAAAACATCAACTATTTATATTTTCAAAAAAAAAAGGTTTTTTTATCAGAAAAATCTAATTTTTGTATTTTCGAAAAAAAATCGGTTTTTTTTCTTCAAAAAGATCGACTTTTGTATTTTCGATAAAAAAATCGGTCTTTTTCGGAAAAGTTGAATTTTTAAATTTTAAAAAATCGGTTTTTTTCCGAAAAAGTCGATTTTTAAATTTTCGCCATAAAAACAATTTTTTTTGAAAAAAGTCGATTTTTTCTCGGATGTATCGACTTTTTATATTTTCGACAAAAATCGGTTTGTTTTTTGAAAAAGTTGAATTTTTATTTTTTCGACAAAAAATCGGTTGTTTTTCTGGAAAAATTGATTTTTTATATTTTTGAAAAAAATCGTTTTTTAAGTCAATTTTTAAAATTTCAACAAAAAATCAAATTTTTTTCGATAAAAAATCAGTTTTTTCTCGGAAATATCGACTTTTTATATTTTCGACAAAAAGTCGGTTTGTTTTTGAAAAAGTCGATTTTTTATATTTTTGACAAAAAAGTTGACTTTTTATATTTTCGACAAAAGTTCAGTTTTTTTCCGAAAAAATCTAAAATTTTATTTTAAAAAAAATTGACTTTTGTTATTTTCAAAAAATGCACCTTTTTGTATTTTCAGCCAAAAAAAACTATTATTCTTTTTTTCAACAAAAATTATTTTTTTAATGAAAAAGTCGATTTTTCATATTTTTGGAATAATCAATTATTTTAATTTTCTAAAAAAATAAAGTGAGTTTTTAATTTTTTTAAAAAATATTTTTTATTTTTCAAAATAAAATTAATTTTCAAACGATTTAGATTCTAACAAATTATAATTTAGACTATTTACTTAAGGTCCCACAAAACACCAAAATATGAGGGACTTAAAATAATGGGGCCCAAAAAATTTTCTTTTAAGAAAGAGCCTAAAAAAAGAGGGTCATATAAGGGTTTAATTGTTAGGACTTTATACTTTGGGGCTTTTTTACTCCTCTAATGATTACGTTACTGCTCATATGTCATAACATGCATGCATACATGTAGTTGTTAAACAGCAGTCGCTATTGAGTGTAACCATCTCTTATGAATTTTATATATGAATATAACCATCCATCTCCACCATTTTCACACATATTTTCATTTTTTTTAAAATATGTCTTCCAGTACCCCTCCAATGTTTTCACTGATCAAAAGTTATGCCTAATTTATTTTTCACCATTCGATGAACTAACTTTAGAACACGTAGTAGACATTCAATTATTTTAAGAGGCACTTGATCTGCTGGTTAGACAGGAAAATTCTTAACGGTGAACCGATCAGGAGAATTGATAGGCAAGCAACAATGTTCAACGAAAATGGAGTACCTTGTTCTTGGGAAACATGTAAAAAACGACTATGATGTTCTTATGATGATGCTTGGATCAGTCGATATTGTCTTAATGGTTGTAATCTTGTAGTTATTACAATGTGCTTAGTTGTTTTATTTATTTATTTATCGTGTTGTTGTTTTTTGTGTGGTTGTGATAAGTTTGTTGTACTCGAATGTTAACTTGAATATGCAATGAAAGTCTAATTTAAATTGAAATTAATTTTGCCTACAACAAATAAATTACATATCAAGATTGACATATAAAAATTATGTTGCAGATAGACCCAATATTCAAATAGTTTTTGAGTGTGTCCTTGACGACATGTCTCGCATAATTTTATCATTTTGTTTGTCGTATCCATTTAGGTTCGAATACGGTGGTGTTAGGCGTCTATTTTCTTCCTTCGCATCGGTCATTGTGCCAAACAATGTCCCCTTGATAAGACAAATAATCCTCCTTTGCTACCATCGAGAACATATTGATACACACATTTAATACGTTTTCGACATTGTAAACTAAGAATATATGTCTTCTAGGATCCATACGAGAATATGCACATGATGTCATGACATGAAAGCAAGGCATAAGAAAAACTTGAATTGCAAAAACAACAATCACTTGGTTCACTACTTTGGAGATGCACCATTGTGATTGTGTGAAACTATAGTTCAACATGCAATAAGGTATTCTAGAATCTTCGACATGTTTGAGGCAGTGGTATCAATTAAGAGTCAATGACCAATGGATATTTGCTGACCTGAGAAACTTTGCTAGGGCACATTGTCGTCAATGGAGGCACGACATGACCGGTCTTACAAGATCCAAGGTCTCAAGCGACACATAACATACCTCAAACACCTCAGAGAAATCAAAGGCCTCAAAGACTAATACAGGACCGTTATTGTCATACTAGTGGACGTTTAGATTTACAAGAACAGTAAAAAAATCCAATCGTTGTGTAACTTCTTCTTTCAAGTAATATTATTTTAATATATTTTTATTTCAATTAATTAATTTTTTATTATTAATAAATTAAAATAAATAAATAATACATAATAAATGACTAGCCACACTGAATGATTATTGATCTTTAAAAACTACATGTATATGTCACGCTACATCTCATGATAGAGGAGCAATAGCCATGTAGTTTGTCGCCTCCTTATAAAATTGCGTGTATGTGCCATAGAGTGACTACACTTCTGCGTGACGATTTTTTTTGTTTGAAAAGTGGTTAGTTTGAAAAATTATTTGAAATAATGGTTATTTGAAAGAAAAATATTCTTCAATTGCATTAGATATTTTTTTCTCTCATTTTTTTAACACGATTATAATTAATATTAATAGAAGATTTTTAACCTTAGTTTTAAGCCAATTTGATCAATTATTTAATTGATGAAAAACTACTTATTATCAAACAGTTGATCAACCAAATATTAATGAGTCATATAATATTAAAATTATCTTTCGTCTAGGTTCATACTTGTATCCTATGAAATTGTTACATGGGTAATTGCATCATGTGAAAAGCATTAGAAATACTTAACAAATTTAAAATCTCAACCCACATATTATGAAATTTAGTGAAATCTGAATGAATATATTTGTAAGGGTCTTCAAATAGGGTGTTATATCTATACACTAAACACTTAGCCGATTCGAAGGCTTAAACCGCTGTTAGGATCGACTACCGGACTGATAGAATGGAAAGATAGAGCGAGAAAGGTAGGAGGAAATTAGGACTACGATCTAAAAGCTGCTGCTTTGGCTATGGCTTGCTTATCAAAGTCGGGCTTCCTCTTTTTTATTTGAGACTATACCTTGAAATTAAGAAGTTAGATCTTTATATTATATAAGGGAAGAAACTCAGATCAAGATGCCCACTTCTCCTTATAGACTCTTCACAGTCACAAGTAAGTATGAGGGATCCGAGATCTTCTCAAACAACAAGAACGGAACATCAAGACTTTTTCTAGTTATACTTCTCTAGAAAAGCTAGGCTCGCCCACCGGTAGGCTAAGATACTTTCAGAGCTAAATTTTAGATATTTATTGCTTTCAGCATGCTTTGCTTCAAAATAGAGAAGAGCAGAAACGACTACGAGAGCAGCTACTCTTCTAAATTTAACACCGAAACACATTCGTTACCTTTCTAAGAGCTAATTTAATTTCTCTTCTTCACGGTAAAGCTCATCGGTCTTTTGGCCGAATATAATCGATTCTTTGACCAACTTTCGAAAAAGCACCTTTGGGCGCTGGCTTTTCACGCTTAATGATAGAGATTAGTTTGATAGAATTATTCTTCTTGCTATACGCAATTTATTTTTTAGTAAGACAGTAGGAATTAATTCACTCAATTAGAAGTCGCCTCTAAGGATAAAGTCTTTCATCCGGGGTAGGGATATCAGTCTGGGACTACTAAAGTACTTTATTACTTTGTTCTACATTGAAGATTGGTAGTAATAGTAATGTAAAGTTATTTCTCACATAAAAGCTAAATTTTTCGTGTAAGCGAAGACTCTTTCCGCGCTAGAAGAGACCCCCCTATAGAGGCCAGGGACCCTATTTCTTATCTAAAGGAGTAGTAGGCCATGGAGGCTCTGGGCTACTTTTTTCCAAGGATCTTGTAGAGACATTTGAGAGATGTTCAGAGCTCTCTCTATTGAACTTCCATAGGAGTCCGCTAGTCGTCATATCGAACTTAGGAGAGGATGTTAAGTGAGTCTCTCTTGCTCTGCATCGGTAGGCGCGTGATATGAGCCTTGCATTTAGGTACGAGAAAAAGTCATGTGTTACACACACACGCACGCGCACACACGCACACACACACACACACACACACACACACACATATATATATATATATATCCTTTGTTGGCGCCCATCTTATAAGGCGCCGTCTAGGACATGTTCTTTACATATGCTCGTCCTAAGGGAAGACATGGATAATACCGTTTATTCAATCCCTAACTGCATGTATGGAGTCATGTTGTGACTTTTTAGGAAAGAGGCAATCGATAATTTCCTCCAGTTAAGGGGGCGTGATTATCTCTTCTTGAGTATTTCCTAAATCTTAGGCCTTATACCTTAGATATACCTCAACCCAGGTTGAGGAGAAAAATCATAAATCAATACACCCTTAAAAGTCACATAACTTCTCACCTAATGTTTACTTGCTCTCTCATCACCGTAAACACCAACAAATAAGGCCTCTCAGTATCACATGCAAGCCCTAAACAACCATAAAAATACTAAGGCCCATGGTCACTCTACAAGCACAAGGGTTGGAAAAATGGGCCCGACCTATCGAGCATGCCCATTTTGCCTGCAATTTTTTGTAGGACAAACCAAGGTTTTAGGCTCGTACCCTTTAATATGTCCTCGCCACCCACCTTGTTTTTTCACGGGTTTTTGCGGGCACGCGTTTTGTCATAAAATTTTAGGCGGGTTTAATGTTTGCAATCCCACCTTCATATTTTATAAGGAGGGACAAGGTTTTAGGGTTGCGTCCTAAAATATGTCTGCCCCGCCCCGTCCCATTTTTCTAGGGTTTTTGCAGGGTGGGTATGTCCGTTTGATACCCCTTGGGGTACCACATATTTTGTACTTTTTGAAAAGTACAATGGTGTACATTGTGGTCCCCCAGCAAATGTAACCCGAGCCACTAATAAGTGCAAAAATGTAGTTATTTTGTATATACTTTTTGTTGCACTTATTGACTCTTATTTGTTAATAATCGTTGAATAACCCCGTTTTTTGTTATGAATACGTTTAATTGTGTTTTTCGTATACATAGTGTATCGTTTAATAGTTTTGTATCTATTTTGTAGGTATTTGTTGCATTATTGGAGCATTGAGTAATAAAGGCCAAAATGGTGCTCTAATATACATTTGGAGCAATAAAGGAATAAGGCAAAGAAAGGAAGCCAAAGAAATAAAGATGTTGAAAATTTCAGCATTGTCACATGCGCTGAGCGCCAGGGCAGCGCCGAGCGGCGCCGAGCGGTGACAGGACACACTGAGTGCCAGGGCAACGCCGAGCGGTGACAGGACGTGCTGAGCTTCAGGCGGTGGATTCAAGGCTAGGACCATCGCCATGTGGTGAAAGAGAGATGCAGAACATCCAAAATCCAATAGCTCATGACTTTGGCTCGCCAGCAACTCGCTGGGCGAGGCTTGAGGCCAACGTCGGGCGGTGGATGCCAGCGTCGGGCGGTGAGAAATATTTTTTCCAGATGTAGATGTGGCACAACATGGGCCAAACATTGAAGAGCCAACACCTTCCAGCGTCGGGCGTTGGCTTCGGAACCAGATTTTTGTATATGTTTTCCTTTTGATTCATTTTGATGTTTTATGGTTTTGGGGGTGAGTTTTTGTCTCCCAACTCCATCAATTTTATACTTTTGATAGATTATCTTAGAAAATAACAATAAGGCTTGCATACAGATGATCCGGGGTGGATTGCTCATTGACCGACTCTGACAAACCGGAAGATTAGTGGTTTATTCTTTCTCCTCTCTATGTATTTCTCTATTTATTGGGTTTTGTATGTATATTTACTCTGAATATATGTATATTTGTCGTCCATGGCGATGTATAAAACTTGCTTTACATAATGATGTTGGTTTAATACAAGTTGGGGAGAGGAATGTTTATGTGCTTATGTTGTGATTGATATGAGGTTGAGAAAAGAAAAGAAAAGAAAAAATGTGAAAAGAAAGTTTAGAAAAGAAAAAAAGAGAAAAGCTTTGAAAAGAAAACAAAAGAGTATGAATAATGTTGTGATAATAAGTGATGTGTATTCGTGTGAAATTTGGAATGAAGAATAAATTTGATTGAGATTTTTTGCTTGAGTCTTTGTGCGTCAATTACTCCCTTAGGTTTCAGCAAGTTTTTGTCTCGATTAACTTTAGGAATTATCCCTTGTTTGTTAACCAAGCCACATTACAACCTTGAAAAGCCCTTTAGATTCTTGCATTTGTATTTTCAATATGAGTTTTGGATGAATGCATAATTTAGTCTATTATTTGCAAGATTGTGGATGAGAGGCAAAAGTCCATCACCTTTGTGTGTTTTTCATCTACCGGTGAATTTTTGCTAGTTGTGATTCATAATTGAGCTTGCTTTGTTTTAGAATGTCTTGCATGATTTTTGTACTTATGATTTGTTTGGTTTATATGTTGTCGTTGTAGGATAATGGTAAGTATGTATTTTGCGTGTGCGTTTTTCTATGAATCATGCATTCATTTTCCGTTCTTAAAACTTGTTGATTCATGATTCTTGGTAATTATTTTTGTTTCTTTAGGTTTACTTGACTTTGTTTGAGGACAAACAATGTTTCAAGCTGAGGAGAGTTTGAGAAGTGCAAAAATGTAGTTATTTTGTATATACTTTTTGTTGCACTTATCGACTCTTATTTGTTAATAATCGTTGAATAAACCTGCTTTTTGTTGTAAATACGTTTAATTGTGTTTTTCGTGTACATAGTGAGCCGTTTGATAATTTTGTATCTATTTTGTAGGTATTTGTTGCATTATCGGAGCATTGAGTAATAAAGGCCAAAATGGTGCTCTAATATGCATTTGAAGCAATAAAGGAAAAAGGAAAAGAAAGGAAGCCAAAGAAATAAAGATGCAGAAAATTTCAGCATTGCCACCTGCGCTAAGCACCAGGAAGCGTCGGGCGGTGGATTCCAGCACTAGGACCGTCGTCGGGCGGTGAAGGAGCGATGCAGAATGTTCAAAATCCAGTAGCTCTTGACTTTGGCCCGTCAGTAGTTTGTTGGGAGAGGCCAGCGCCTGGCGGTGGATGCCAGCGTCGGGCGGTGAGAGATATTTTCCCAGTTGCAGATATGGTGCACGTGGGCCAAGCATTGAAGAGGCAGCACCAGGCGGTACTTTCTAGCGCCGGGTTGTGGCTGCGGAACCAGATTTTTGTATATATTTTCCTTTTGATTCATTTTGATGTTTTATGGTTTTGGGGGTGAGTTTTTGTCTCCCAACTCCCTCAATTTTATACTTTTGATAGATTAACTTAGAAAACAAAAGTAGGACTTGCATACGGATGATCCAGGGTGGATTGCTCAATGACCGACTGTGACAAACTAGAAGATTTGTGGTTTATTATTTCTCCTCTCTATGTATTTCTCCATTTGTTGGGTTTTGTATGTATATTTACTCTGAACATATATATATATATATATATATATATATATATATATATATTTGTTGCCCATGGCGTTGTATAAAACTCGCTTTACAAATCTGTGTTGGTTGCTGTCCTAGGTTTTTACCTTGTGTTAGGAATTTGAGTTGCTATAGACATATATTGCTTAGATTCTTACCTAGGATGATTATCAGTTAGTTTCTGAACGCTAGACATAGATTTAGAACTGACATTCACTTAGGGTATCTGATATTAATGCCTCTATGTTGGTTGTGTTAGACGAGACATCATCGATGCGAGTGACACAGTTGACTTCTATGTTGTTAAGGTAGGCGAGAGATCGCTATCGAGGTGATGCAGTAGGATTCTTAATTTGGGTTAGGAATAACTTAGGTTGTGAGATATACGTGAACGATAGGTTTAAGTCTGTAACGGATATTGTACATTCGTTCAGACAAGTTATGTATCTTTTTTATGCTTTTGTTTGCATTTAATTTATGTTGATACTTTTTCTTTACAACCCATTTTAACCCCAAACTAATTAACGATTGAATTGTCGAACGATGAAAGAATAACCAATCTCTGTGAACATGATACGATATAACCTATATCACCCAGTAAAAATAATACTTTACTTTTTTCTTGTCGCTATTACCGTCGCAACAACCACACCGTTGATTACTATCACCATTTTGATACTCGTAGATACCCTCATTCATAGACCTAATTCTTCTCAATCATGGTTTTTATAAGAACACAATATCCCACATCAAAAGACACCAGAGGTAGCAATGATACCATTGCTCTTGCGACGACGATGCCATGGACGAACCGCCACGGAATCACAACCTAGAGGACAATGTTCTTAACATCCAACAACACCAACTTAAGGTAAATTATCCATAAGATATATAAATATTGGATCCCCATCCACTTTCACACAAAATATGGGAAGTGCATGTTCCTGAAGTGTTCAAGCCTACCTACTTGGTGTAGTTTGATGAACTCAGTGATCCTTATGACCACGCCTCCATCAACACATAAATGGCCATCAATAAAGCGCTTAAATCCCTGAAGTTCAAGCTATTGTATGGAACTTTCAGAGACACGACCTTGCAATGATATATGGGCCTACCCTAAACTTCCATCATCATCTATCAAGAGCTGGTGAAGAAACTCGTACACTAGTTCACAACCAATCGATACAAGAAGATTCTAACACCCTATTTCCCCAATGAGTAATATAATAAAAATCAAAGTAAATTAAATTCAACATCAATAATCGACAAATAGGATACTACATTCTTCAAATAAATTAAAAACCTGCCCAAGTATAATTTAATAGATACGTAACACCAAAAATTTGGTTCAATCATCAACATACTTCAAATAGTCCCAAACTTCGCTTTATTATCACTTCAAAAATTTAATTCCAATGAAATAAAACAATGAATAATCAAGTAAAGGAGTTTCATGTTCCTCCGACAAAATCCTCAAAATAATAATGCAATAGTAAAACAAGCGTTCAACCCCCCTGTGTTACATATCAGAGCATTGACACGCAATCTAAATAAGAAGAACAACCTCTTCTAGACTATGCAACTCGAACTACTCCTGAGTATCTGCACGTTACCTACGTAGAGGCAACATAACAACAGAAGGGGTGAGATATCATAACAATATAATAAATCGTATAATTATGAATAAATAATAATTATATCATGAAAGATTTCAAGTCCTACAATTATCAGATATTTAACTCAACAATTCCATAATTTAGCATTCAAAACAATGTCATGCAACTGACTCTAATGCAGAATGCATGTGGTACCAACAGGGCATAAGTCCTCTCTAAAATGCAGATTATGGGCAGCAACATAAGCCAAATCTGGGCTATCAACATACGGCCAGATCCGGGCCAACAACATAAGCCATATCCAAGATATTAATAATGCATATATGCGACACTCGATGTGAGACAACAAGACTATGCAATATGTGTCAACAAAATTCCATTTCCGGCCAACAACATCATAATACTGTAATATCACCTGCAATTCTTTCATACATTATGTATATCACCACAATCAAATTCAACCACAACAAGCGCGTTACACGAATACAACATATACGTTCATCACAAATTCTCCCCATAAAATATTAGACCACTGTCATCAAAATAGGTTTCATGTTATAGAAAATGTTTTTAGCTTTTCAATGGTCCAAACAGCGCGTCAAACAGACACCCGAGGCAAAAGTTATGATTTTTCAAAGTTTTAAGAAAATTCAGTTTGCTTTAGTGGTAATCGGTTACTCAAATATCATCATCTACCCATAATTATACCACCTATTATAGAGTTAGAACCCCACCCTTACCTTAGATTTGAGGATTCTAAGCTTTTTACCGGAAAATTCCTTGCCTTTTCTTCCTAATGCTCTTCTTCCTCTTCTCTCTTCTACGATAACTCTAACTCTATTCCACATTCCCCAAAAACCTAAATCCTTTTTCTCTGTTTCACGATCGATCAAAAATAAAACCTCTTATACTCCTCTTGTTTTGACTTATCTAGCCTTTGGACCCTTAAATGAATATTCCAACTTTGTCTTTCTCTTATTATAATAATTATAAGGGTTAAATATGTTTGGGGTCCCTATAAATAATAATAAAAAAAATATTTTAAAATTTTAATTTTATTTTAAATTTTAGTAAATATAATAATTATAATAATTTTAATTTATTATTTTAACTTTGTCTTTCTCTTATTATAATAATTTTAATTTATTATTTTAACTTTGTCTTTCTCTTATTATAATAATTATAAATGTTAAATATTTTTTGGGTCCCTATAAATAAATAAAAAATATTTTAAAAAATTTTAAAATTTTTTTAAAAATTTAGTCCCTATAAAAATTTCTTTCAAAGAATGATCCTCGTAAAGTTTTCCGTTTACAACTTTGGTCTCTGCCGTTTATTTGAGCTAACGGAAGTTGACGTGGCATGCTATGTTGCACGCCACGTAACTCAAAGTCAACACTTCAAAAATATGTGTTATATTGAGGGGGTTTTAAACTTCCCTAAATTTGAGTTTACCTTTGCATGTTCTTAACATTCTTCGTCACTTCTTTCTCTTAAACATTCACTTATCTTAATTGCAGGTTCTTCACTTTCTGGATATTTCAAACAATTTCTGAATGTCATTCCTTTAAAAATATTGGTACAAGTATGCACCAACTCTATTTAAAAAAGGAAAACCAGAACCTTCTATTTCTTCTTCTCTCTTTTGTTACCTATAACTTAACTAACTCTCATTACACACACATTTGCAGCAACAATGGCAATTATCAAACTCAGATCCTTCATTCTCTTCCTTCTTCTCACTTTATCAACTCTCTTCCTTCACCCAACAACCTCTGCATTAAACCGAAACCAATCCATCAAAACCATTGTAGTTCTAATCATGGAACGTGTGTGGTTAGGGTAAAAGAAGAATTTGACGACTCAGGTCCAAACGAAGGCACAATCTTCTTCTTTCAACAAGAAGAAAAACGGGGTGATCTCATCACCACCACAATATCAATTGTTCTAAGTTTTCTTCCTCGATCTGCTATCATCTCTATGCGTGTTCTCCTCGTCTTAGTTCATCGTAATTTGTTCGTCACATTCATTTGTGATTCAAAGCTTCATCGTCTTAAATTTTTCCCGTCTCGTCTCTACTTCATGATTGATATTTAAGCATTGTCTCGGCTGTTCACAATTGGAAATTTTCATTTTGGGTGTTTCATTTTTCTCAAATTCCATTTATCAAAGGTAGCTTTTCTTGTTCTTATAGATGGTGTTGTACTGTAATTATTCGTCAAACTATCTCTTTTATTGATTTTTGTTGTTCTATGATTTTCTAATTGTATTTCAACAAAACTGTTGATGAGAAGTGTTATCGCAAACTTAAAGAAGATGATGTTTTGCGTCTTGAAAAATGATTCTTCCCGCTTTAAATTTCGTGATTTCAAAGGCTAGAGTGCTATTCTCAATGAACTGTCTATGACTCTTAAAGTAATCCACAAAGTTCTGATTCTGAATTTTATTTTGTCTAATGAGAATCATAATAATTGCGAACAAACTCTTAACTCATGATGAACTACTATTTTCTTGTTGCATGTAATTCCTTTCCTTCTTACTAGGAGCTGAGTTTGGCCACTTGATTACAATCAAGAGGCTATGTTCCATTGGTTAGTACTTAGGACACCATGAACTCTATCTTCTATATATTCATTTGCAGCCGAGTGTTTGAAATCATCATTATCGAAAGCATGGTGTGCTTGCACTCACAAGAAGAAAGTGATGGCGTCAACACTCTTGACATTCTGGAATCTATCTTCAACCAAAACTCGTATCTTTACAGGTAACACTTGCATAAGAAATTATAACGTAACAATTTCATTACAATTTACGATTCAACTCCTGTTCATTGTGATAGTTGTTTTTGTTACTTGCAGCTTTTATGTTGCTGGTACTACTCAGATACTTAAAGCAACATGCACTGCAAAAGTTACAAGATGGAGAAGAACAAGTAGGTGAGAAGCAACAATGAAGAAAAAATCGTGGTAGTGGAAACAATAGAAAAGGAAACTCAACTAACTTTAGTTATACATAACTCAAATTCAAAAAATTAGGACAATTAATGTGTTGTTGGAGAAAATATTGTTAGGAGATGAGAATTCATCTTGGGTGTGTTGCATATATTTTTGTAATGTTGATTAGTCATTTCTAAACAATGTTAGATAAGTGAAATAATAGTTACTTGGGGGTATTGTTTACAAGTATTTCAAAAGAAATTATCATGAGAAATGAAATTTTGAATTTTTTTATGTACATATTAATTGCTTAGAAGTTAAGCTAGCTCTAAGGCTATGTTTGGATTGGTGAACTAGAACGAAGCGGAGCGGAATAGAATTGAGATTTCATTTCAATGTTTGTGTGTATTTTATAATTTCTCTTGTAACCTAAATTTTAGGGAGGTTTGAAACCCCCTCAATCTAACACAGTTTTTTGTAGTGTTGACTTTGAATGACGTGGCGTGCAACGTGGCATGCCACGTCAGCTCCTGTTAGCTCAAATAGACGGTAAAGACTAAAGTTGTGGATGAAAAACTTTACGAGGACCATTCTTTGAAGAAAATTTTTATAGGGACTAAAACTGGATTTTGGATTATTTAGAGGGACGAAAAACATATTTAACCCTAATTATAATTATAAAACCTATAATTATTATTTTAACTCAAATAATAATATTAGACCAACGTTTTCCTTCCACTCCTATTTTTCTATATTTTTAGTCATACACCCACAATACCTTAGTTTCTTTATTTTCAAAGGCAACTCTTCCACATCAAGACATCACCATAAAACGAAACACCACAATTCATATATTCATCAAAAATCACCAATACTCACATTGAATTAATTAAATAATTAATCTAGATATTTGGGGTGTTACAATGTGCACGACCAACCTATTTAACATACGATAGGGTCCCTTAAATTTGTTGAGGGACTCACCTATTTTAATGAGGCTACCATAAGGATCATCCACCAAAATCAAGGGATGTTCATAGGGTATTTTTATAATGATCTCAAAGAAGAGCGGTTCAACAAGTCTCTTGCCCAAAGACCAACATCTTCGTTAGAAAAAGTGGTCACAAAGGCAGAATGATACATAAAAGGCAAAGAGAGAAAGCCCTAAAAAAAGGCACAAGACGTAAAAGAGAGTGTGCCTAGTGCCAAAGGTTTGTAACACTCACAAAAGAGCAACTGTACCTCATCTCAACAAGGATAAAGTCATATTTAAGTTAGTAGGAAAAATGACGGAGAGCTTCACGCCCATGAATACTTGTTGAGAACAAATTTCACAAGAGGTTCTCCACTTGCATAATATCCACGTGCCTCCAGCCCCAAAGGCAGACCTCATGGGACCTGAGCTATGAAGATGGTGTAATTTTCATAAAGTTAAAGAACCCCATACAGAAGACTACTACCAACTCAAGAAGTCGATCCAAGAGGGACACCACAAAAAGTATGTCAAAGGCGATTCCTCCAAGGGTCACGAGGGTCCAACTCTCGAGGGCAGGAGGACACATGAAGTTTCATATTTAGAAAATGATAGGAGACATCCAAATATGAGAAAAATGTTAATTCTTTATTTTTATGATTGACTTTAATTTTGGTAAAACTAATTTACTAGCAACATGTTGAATATGATATATAAGTTTTTAATAAAAATATGACAAATGTACAATTTTCTCTTACACATATACAATTTTCTATTATTTTCACTCCTTAAAATATATTTAAGTACATTTGTGATATTTTTATTGAAAAATAGTAAAAATCACAGCTAAAAAAGTTGTATATAAGTTTTCTTCTATTTTTGAAAAAAAAATCCATTTGTTAAAAGCTAAAACAATCATGCTCATATATTGGATCTTCGATTGTGGTTAGTTAAAACCACAATTGAGTTTAACATAAAAGTAGATAACAATAACATATGTATTTGAAATTTAGCTGTTAGAATTTTACAGCATCTGTATTTGTTGATAATACAGCAATATAATTGAAATATTAAAATGTATAATTTGAATGATCTAAACATGCTTTTTCGTACTTGTCTATAGTTGACCAATGCTGCAAACATGCACACAAACAAGAGTCAATCAAGGAGAAATTAATAATCACTTTTTTCAGAATCTGTGCATCCAATATTTTTTAAAGATTGTTGCAAAAGGAACTTCCAATACATGACAAAGGATCCAAGTACAATGAAGAACTTAATCTGATAATTTCGGCTGAGACTGGTCAAAAGGAGAGAAAGTAATACTAGTATATAAAGTGATTAGAGATGAAGTTTGAAAATATAAGAGATTTTTTCTCAACAAGTGAATCAGATTTTAGATCAGAAACTTGAATAGATGAAACTTTTTCAATCACTTTTTTGTTTCTCTCTCTCTCTATATATATGCACAGATTCTCATATTTCTTATCACAAAAATGGAAATAAGTATCATAGAGTTTGCATGGTTCCATTTGTGCTGTACTACATCATCATTATCGTTATTCATATTCAAAAGATTTAAACTTTGTTATTAAAAGTTATACTTCTTCAGCTCCAAATATCAATCTACTTTAAATCTAATGATTTTTTAATATTTTTTTTACTTCAAATCTATAATTTATGTTTTAAAACTATATATATATATATATATATATATATATATATATATATATATATATATATATATATATATATATATAAAGGCTGAAACAAGTGAGAACTAATAACATTATAGATATTGATATTTATAGTGTTTTAAACTATAAGAACCAAAAAGTTGTACAATAGTACTATGGAGAAAATAAAATCAGACTCACTCCATAACATAACATGGCCATACATATGAATGCAATGAAATATAGAATCTTAGTAAAATGTTGAATGTACTCTTTGTTCACTCTTGTATAGTACTAGAAATTCTAAACAAAGTGAATGGAAATCCTAGAAAATCTAATGTTTCACCCTTTTTATGCAAATATATGTAAAGGAGAAAAGGTAACATATATAACCCAAATGCTTATAACATAAAATCATCATTCTCTCTCTGCATCTTCAACACGAAACGAAATTCAATAGCCGAAAGTGGAAGGCAAAAAGACAAGTTTTGATTGATTTGTACTTAGAACAAAACAAAACAAATTCTTGTGCATTCTTCTTGTTTCATGATCCGAGTTTTTGGTTACAATATATATGTCATTAAATTCTTCTAGGTCAACTTCATCGTAATATCATTACACTATTTTTTTTCTTTCAATTATTATTTTAATGTTTTGACTGGATTATAATTAATAATCTAAATGTGATAAACTTGATTATATTCGGTAATCTAACTACGGTTTGTATGATAAAAAAATGCATAAATATTTGATATGATAAGACGTTATGTGTAAATGTGAGGTATTAGTCTCACATTGCTTTAAAAAAATGGAGGGTACTTTATAAGTGAAATGATCCATACACTTATCATCTTAAAGTTTTGAGTGAATATGTGGTATCTCTTTCACTTGTGTTGCTCTTAACTCAATGTCTCCCTAGTTCGAGTAAGGGATCAACTCCTTCAGTACGCTTGAGGAGGATCATAGGACTCCTTTAGTACGCTTGAGGAGGAGTCCCAGATAAGATCCATACACCTATCACCTTAAAGTTTTGGGTGCATATATGTTGTCTCTTTCACTTATGTTTTGCTCTTGATCTAATGTGGATGCTCCTCTTGATCTAACATCTAATGTAGATGCTCCTCTTGATGACTCAACAATGAATTTTGGGTGAATATGTGGTGTCTCTTTTACTTGTGTGATGCTCTTGACCTAATGTGGATGCTTCCCATAATGACCCAACAGTGGTATCAGAGCCGATGGTTCAATTAAGGGACTGAATCCTTGTATCGAAAGTCTTCCTGACATGGTGGTCGTCAGACAGCGTGTTTCGTTGTCCGTTTGAGGGGGAGCATAATGGATGGACTCACACTCGAGGGGAAAAATATTATGTGCAAGTGTGAGTTATTAGTCCCACATTGCTTGAAAAAGTTGAGATTGGGCACCCATACACCTATCACCTTAAGAATTTTGGTGAATATGTGATTTCTCTTTCACTTATGTATTATTCTTGACCCAATATAGATGCTCCCCATAATGACACAACAATCCATCATATTCTCCATTTTTTAATCAAAGATATGTATTTTTCTATGATGTGTTTTTTTTCTTCTTGTGTAGTGTTTTTATGTTCATAAGTTGAAGGTAAAGAAGGAATTGAAATAATGTTTACTAGAAAAATGAAAGGGAAAGAGAAATTGGGGGAAGCAATAAATTGAAAAGAAAGGGAAGCAGAATGGTGAAAATATATATTACATTTTGCTAGGGGGAACCCAAAGCAATACACTGCCACGTCAATCTGAATCATTTGATTTGATTTGACCCAATAGTCATATTTACTAGGGTGATATCCCTCGCAAATTAAACGATAATATTTTGCTAGGGGCTACTCATATAAAAGTATTATTTACTTGCCAGTTTTGTCTGCCCAAGGAAAAGAAAATTGCGCCATTGGACATTGCGACGGGGCACCATTCACAATGTTTTTTTTTTCAAATTTCAAAATACCCACCATAAATTTTGTGACAAGGATCCCCAACTAATTTAGTTTCTTAATTTTTTATTTTTATTTTTGCGTTGCAAGGGGTTTAACCCCAAACAATGTAATTAATTTTGTGAGGGGTTTAACCCCTAGCATATACCCCCGACAAATATTGGTTAACCCCTAGCATATTGAGCTTATGAAAATGCTATGATTTACAAGGAGATAACTAAGAGGTATCATGACAAGTATTTGGTGAAATAAGATTTTCAATCAGGACATCAAGTTCCACTTTGCAACTTTCGATTGAGGTTATTTTCCGTTAAGCTGTAATCAAGATGGTCTGGTTCTTTTATTATTACTAAGTGTTTTACTAGTGGTGTTGTAGACATACATGATCCTAGAGATGCAGACACGTTTATGGTGAACGGACAAAGGTTGAAACGTATGTTGGAGTGGAGATACTAGATGCAAAGGTGTCTCTAATACTTGCAGAACCTAACATCAAGCTAATGACGATAAAAAAGCTCTTAATGAGAGACAACTCATCATTAATTATTTTATTATTTATTTTTATTTTATTTTATTTAGTATTCATTTATAATTTATTTTGGGATTCATGTTATTGGTAAGATTGATTTTTTTAGTGTGGTCTGGTCATGTGCTTTCTAGATAGGTAATTCCTAGAAGCATATGAGTAATTTTTTGACACTTGAGAGTTATCGTGGTAGGATGAACATGCACCAACCTTGACCATTTTCTATTTTGTTGATCGATATTGGGTTTTCCTATAGGTAGGATACTAGGATCCACCCTCCAATAGGAACATTGGCAGGTTGAACATAAGTCTTATTTTATCCTGAATGTTCTTTCTTGGTGGTTGACGCTTGATATTTCTGAGGTCTTTTGTGGTCTATTTTTCAAACACTATGTTGTAGCGAGAACACAACATTACCTCAGAACCTTTGATTTTGCACCGGTTCAAGAAATCAATTAACTCCTCCTCATCTTTTGGTATACCACTTTGATTTTCTTAGTGTAATTTATCATATTCACCTCTTCGAACTTAGTGCTGAGACCTTCACTAGTCTCGACCATTTGATGGCTGGATGAGATGTGCCTCTCGGACTTGTAGAGTTCTTAGTCAATTTGGATTGTAGGCTTAGGTTTGTTTCCAAACTTCAGCATGCCATCCTTTAAAGCGTCTTGCACCAAATCTGTGAAAAGAACAATTTGTGATGTTTTATGACTAAGGAAATTATGGTATTTACAAAAACCTTTCTTCTTCCTTTGTTTTAATGGTGGCGTCTTTAGGCCTTTAGGCATTGTGATTTGACCATCAACAACTAGAAGATCAAATTTTGTTTTTACATTTTGTTACATCGAAAGTATATATTTATGTAATAAACTTTTCATATCTACTTGGTTCAATGAGGTTTTTTTTTCCATTTGAAGGTCTTAGACCTTACAGACATACAAAGGTCTTGGCTGTAATTCTGCCAAAATAATCTTATTTTCTTTGACATATTCAAAAACTACATCGAGTTTTTAATTATTATCATCTGCTTCTATATAAGCAACTTTTTCTTTCCTAGGGTGTCGATTTATTTTAGCTTTTTCTAGTTTAGCCTTCTAATCCTTCAGGTGTTCGACATGTCTAACCCTACATGCTAAATGGGCTATATCCCTTAGGTATTAGGTATCCAAAATTTTCCTAATGTAATAATCTAAGCCATCTGCAACTATTTCAACTAACTCAAGTTCAGGCACTTAAGTAAAGCACATTGACTTCGTTACTCTAAAACTATTAAGATAATCATATATTGGTTTAGATGACTTCCTTTTCACACAAGCTAACTCTTTCAAGCTAATTTTCGATTTTCCCATATAAAATGGTTCATTGAACAATCTCTCTAGTTGATTCTAATTATTGATGGAGTTTTGAGGGAGAGTAGTAAACCATGTAATGGTATTCTTGGTCAAAGAATTAGGGAAGTACTTCTTCTTTAGATTTTTTGTTATTAGCCATATCACCAACTTCTATGTGGTATTAAGTAATGTGCTCGATAATAGACTCATTGTGTCACCTACAAATTTAATGAACTTAGGGATTTTTTAACCCCTTGGGAGTTCGGCTTGCAAGACATATTTAGACAATGCATAAATGAAATTTTCCCTATGAAGACCAATATTAAAACCATTTTGAGTTAGGATTTGTACAACCATATTGGTTATGTTATTTTCCCCCCATTTTTTTGTTGTGCTTTCCTAAATACATTATCAATGTCTTCGTTCCTACTTACTAACACCATATCTTCTACTACCATGTGTTTAGGTTATTCGACTCTTTAGGGCACACCTTGTTGTTTTACTATGTTATTAAGAAGTTGATGAATATGTGTTTGATATCACCAAAGAAGTATGTAATTCGACTCATTTGATGTGCTAATTGTTGGTAACTATGATTGGTATTTTGGGTCAAAGTATTGAGTAATGTACCAACTTTTTGAGTAAGCATATTAACCATATCATGGTTACTATCATCCATTTGTTTCCTTACAACTAATAGGGAATTATTAGTCAAAGGTGGCATAACCCTAGGAATATATCCCAGTCCTCCCTAAGATTGTCTCATTCGACCAATACTATTTACAACATATCTCGATGCCATGTATGAATGGAAAGGAGATGCAATAGCCATTGCATTATCTATATACATCGGCACACTAGTCTTTGGGCCTGCCATTATTGCATTTGGAAATACCATATGGTTATTGCCTACCTCTAGGGGATGCATAAAAATTTGGATAAATAGAGGCCTATTACATCATATGGTGATTTGTGTTACCTTAATATTAATAGGAAAACTAGTTGGTGGTTCTATCACCATATCTGGTGTTGCACTCGAACATAATATTAGACTCTCAATAGGAGCGGTTATTCCTATAGTTGTTGAAGTGCCTGTACCACCATCCTTCGTTCTGATTAGTTATTCTTATGTGTTTGAACCGTTGTTTTGAGGAGGAAGAAATCCATAAGGGGATGAATTTCATGATGGTGTATGTATACTAACAAATTTTCCACTCCTCAGATGCATACACATTCAACAATTGGCAACATTTAGATTTGTGAAGAACGTAAAAATATAAATGCAATATACTCTCTGCAAAAATTTAATTTTCTCACAAAAGTGTCCCATTGGGCGTGCCAATTTGTTTACTCATGTTTTTGGTAAATAAATCACTAGTTTTAGTTCAATTGCAGGATCAAAATCGAAAAATCCTATCATCCATTTTGTGTGAAAAGTTTGAGAAAATGTATTAGTGTTTGAAGGTTCTATGTTTAAATTTAGAGTAACTGTATAAAAAGTTAAAAGAGGTAAATGCATAATTTCTTAAAAGGATAAAGTAAAATGAAAGCAATATTAAAGCAATTGGATTAAAATGCTTGAATTAAAAGTGGGACACAATTTCATACTTTTCTTACGAATTCTTTATCTCTATGACTCGAATGTGTGAATTCTAAGGAAAAGATAATGAAAATGTGAACCCTATTTTAGAAAACGAAAAACTACTTATTGTTGCGGTGAAAAACTGGAGACCAAACTATTGACTAACTTGACTCACAAAAACTAAGAAGCCACCACCGAACTTTTTTGTTTTCAAGGATAAGTAAAAAGATCAAAACCCAATATTAAACATGCAATGCAAGAAGCAAAAGAATAAAAGCAAAGTACAAAGAGTGAGATCTAAGGTACGGGAGTTGGTTATACAAAGGGAAGATATTAGTACCCTATGTATCTATAGTACTTTATAGGAACCTCTTGTAATATCTGTTTTTAGGTTAAAATGGTTTATTTGCAAAATAATGTGGAAGTGAGAGAAGAAATATATTTTTATTATATTTTTGTTTGGAAACACATAAATTCTTATACCTACATACCAATGAAGGATCAAAATTTCGTAGTTCATGGTAAAAATAACAAAAGGGTTTATTGTGATTGATTTTAAAAGAAGAGATATTTCATCATCTTAAGGAGAATACTTAAATAATTCCACCACAAGTATGACAATGTGGATCTTGCATCATCATGAAGGAAGGGATCTTAACTTGAATATAAGATCAACAAGTTGCCACTGGTTCCCTCAAGTGGAAATAATAACATTTACTTAGGATATGAGAATTACATCTCTACTATGAAGATGATTTATATCTAATCTTTGAGAAAAAAGTTTTTATATTTGAAAAGATAAGTGGCAAAAGGATTTGGGTAATGTTGAATCTCTTTTATCATTTTGAAATGGTTTAATATGCTTAAGTATATTGAGGCATTTATTAAGAAGAAAGTTTGAAAAAGACAATTACACAAAGTCAAGATTTTTATATAAAAGTGGTGTAGGTTTGAAATTAGGGTTTAAAGATATAAGGGTGGACACAAACAAATAGTTACAAAGGTAACACACAAAGGTAAACATATAAGGGTAAACCTAAGTCAATGCATATTCACATGACTATAAAGTCAACAATACTATCCCTTTTCCTTGGATTTGAATATGAGTACTAATAAATATATAAAAAACTAATCACTAATAAAAAGAACAATCACATATGTCACAAATGTTAAGGACAAGATCATAAAATAACATGGCTTTTAAGAGATACATTTAAAAATATTTTTATCAAAGATAAACAAGTCTCAAGAAAAAGGAAAAATCAACATGATAATCAAGTAAAAGTTGTGACAAAAGAAGATAAAGGCATACTTTGATGAAATCACTCAATCATGGATCACACGAGCATATAAACAAACACACAAGGTACATGGCAAAGAAAGCATTAATGTTATTAGTTCATCATAACAACAAACAACTCTAAACATCAAGAGTATTCAAACAAGTTAGGCATCAAATTTTGGAACCAACAATGTCATGGTATCAAAGTTAGGAGTATATATGAACATGTGATTGAAGGAAGCTTAAATTCATGGTACACAATAATCAAGATATCATCATGGATGGAAGGAAGAGAAAACAACATCTATATAATGCATCAAAGGCAAAGGGAAAATATCATGATTAAATTAGGGTTTCAAATTATTAAACACAAAGTTTATTCATTAAAGGTATACTAAACCCTAGGTAGAACCAATTTAACCATGTCATCAACATCAATCAAGACACAATCAAAGTATATCATGGAAACATAAACACATATGATCAATTAGGTCAAATAAAAAATCAAATAAACATCACTAAAAAACCTAAAGAAACACCTGTTTTTGAACAAAATAAAAAAAGGTAAAAAATGTTATTTTTGGTATTTTTTTCATGGATTCATAAAATATAGGGAATAAATGAAAAGTGTGAAAAGATAAATTAAAAATAAATTAATTTGCATATAGAAACAATGAAAATAAAAAATAAAACAAACAAGTGCTAAAAATGAAGTTTTGTTGGTCATAGGGGTTGAACTCACGCCCTTGTGATTGCAACTCAAAACACTAGCCATCAAGTCAATGCATGCATGGTGATATTGTATTGCGTGAATTGAGTAATGAGAGAAGAAAGTCACTAATTGGAAATAAAAAAATAACACAAAAAGGTCTGGGGCGAGGGGGATTTGAACCCCAGACCTTATGGATGCAAGACTCTCAAAACCAACGATGTTACCACTCAGGCGCAATGCCAATTCAAACTTTATAACACATCAAACTAATAATATTATAAGCTATCATTTAAAAACACTTTCGTGCCACCTCATCACCATCTTCAACCTTGAGACAACCATAATGGTGCAATCGTATCTCTCTCGTTTATCAACCAAAATAAAAAATGTAAAGATCAAATCGGCTTAGAATTTCACAAGGATTTCAATGGTACCGATTAATCAAACTGAAAGTCAAAGGATAATGCATATGATCATCAAAACTATAAGTAACCCTAGATGTTCAATCATTTGAAACTTTACACACATGATTATTGGCAAATAACTTAAGAGCTAGCTTCACCACATTGAAATCTACATTTTTCATTCAGAAAGCAAACATTAATGACGCATAAATGTATCAGTTATAAGTTAAGAAATTTTACCTATTGGAGCTAAGGTCCAATTCATATTTTAATGATGCTAGAAACAAAAAAATGATTCCTTTAGCACCCTTGAACCTTTCTGAAGCTGATGATATCTATACTTTGCTCTGAATCGTGCCAAATCACTTTACCCAGATCAATAAGCAAGCTTCAAATTTTAGAGATGGATATGGAGTTTGAGTGGTTACAGGTGTGCAAAGTGGTTATAGATGAGTTTTGTTTGACGTATGGAAGGTGTATGAAGTGTTAGTTTGAGAAACACACGAGCAAAATGAAAGTTTGGTGTTTAAGGTTTGGAAGCTTGCAATAATGGAGTTTTGGTGCAATTGTTGTGTGTTTTGTTCCGAGGTATGGTTCTATATTTATAGAGGTTTCAAATGGTCTATGTAACTTGCATGAATCTTTCTTGGTTAAGTTGGAATGCTAATCTACTCAATTGGTTTCAAATTGCACAAAAAACCATACTTGAGCCATGATGAAAGGATCGAGCGAAAATGGATTTGCTATGAACCTTTTCATGAAAATGGACCTCTAATTCAGTTTTTGGATGCCAAATTCATATCTTCAAAACTCATAGCTCAAGTGTGATAAATTTATGATCTTTGACTTTTTGGAAATATGAGAGCATCCTCTAAAACTTTCATGTTAATCACTTGGCTTGAATCAATTAGGATCATGGAGAAAAATGCCTTACAAAAAAGGAGTTTCAAGCTAAAAACACTTAGAGAATTTTTGTCATTTTGACAACTTTGAGACCTCAACTTGATCAACTCATATCTTTCAATTCTCATGATATTTTTAGTTCATTACTTCTACAATGTTGAAGTATGTAAGATCATATTCAAGTAAAACCTTTGGGCATGAAAAATGATGGCTTGAGGAAGAAGTTACAAGCTTGGAAAGTCAGGCACTTGATCATGGTATTTTGATACTTACCCTTTTTGCGAGTTACCTCTAATTTTGTGATTTCACTTGATCAAATTCAAATATAAATCATATTTTCCTGAAATTTAACTTGAGAAGTCCATATTTGACTAAAATTTTCAAAAGTCAAAGTTTGATTTTGAGCAGTTGACTTTCCTAGATGAATTCAAATCTTTCAATTTCAATGAAACCTTATGATCATAATGCAATCTTCAACATATTGAGGTATCTTGAGGATTATGAGATGATGATATTGAAGACCCCTTGAGTGATGTGTAAAGGAGATCAATCTCCAAAACCCTAATTCTTGACTTTTCAACTAAGAGTGCCAAAATCCTAATTCTCTAATCATCTGATAAATCCATGATGAAATCGTATTGATAAGGATTGTGATGAAGGTGATGATTGATAAGTGCCAAAATTTAGTTATTTTGTATATATGTTTAGTGGCACTTATCGGTTCTTTTGTTGATATTCTTCGAATAAATCCCCTGTTTTTTGTATAAATGTGTACATAATAGAATAATTGAGTTTTTGTGTAAATATTGTATCATTTTATAATTTTTCATCTCTTTTATAGGTATTCATTTATAATTGGAGCATTGAGTAATAAAGTGTCGAAGACACGACTTCAAACGCGCGATTTGAGCAACTCATCAACGAATAAGGCTCAAAATCAAAGAATAAAAATCATCAATTTGATTGATATTTTGTCATGGTTAGATAGGAAATTTAATAAGCTTTCCAACGCTTTAAATCGGACGCAATTCTGAGTTACGATTCTCAAAATATGGCAAAAATAAGATGCTGATTTTTTTCAGGACAGTGCAGATCGCGCTTAGCGCGGAAATACCAGGCTTAGCGCGCCCTGCGATTTCAGAAATCTTTAAAAGGGGATAAAACACATTTTTAGGTTATGGGTTGGGTATTTTTGAGTCCCAATACCATCAACATCAATTTTTGGTCTAGAGAGCTTAGAAAACAACATTGGAGCTTGCATTTGGATGATCCGGAGTCGAATCCCTCGTCGATTGGTGTTGACAAACCAAGAAATGTTTGGTTCCTCTTCTTCTCTTATCTTTGTAATCTCTTTTGTTGGGTTTTGTATGTATATCTACTCTAACTCATGTATATTTGTCGCCCTTGACGTTGTATAAAGTTTGCTTTACGAATCTATGTTAGTGATTGTCTTGGGTTTTTACTCTATGTTAGGGATTTGAGCTTTACTAGAGATAGATTGCTTAGATTCTTACCTAGGATGATTATCTGTTAGTTTCTGAATGCTATAAATGGGTTTAGAGCTGACATTCACTATAGAGTATCTAATCTTAATGCCTCTGCGTTGGTGAAGTAAGCTAGAGATGGGTATGGAGGTGACGCAGTTGACTTTTGTGTTGTTGAGATAGACCAGAAATGGATATTGAGATGATTTGGGAGGATTCTCAATTTGGGTTAGAAATAGCTTAGGTTGTGAGAGGTATGTGATGACACGGACGAGTATCGTAGGCCGAGTGTAACTGGGTGGTAGATTTAAGTCTGTGACGAGTAGTTTACATTCGTTCCGGATAAACTGTCTACATTCGTTCTGGATAAACTGTCTATCCTTTATACTTTTTGTTCATTTACTTTCTGTCTTTTATTTTCATTTCTTTTAATCTCAAACTCATTAACGGTAGAATTGTCGAACGACGAATCAATAACCAATCTCTGTGGACACGATACGATATAACCTAACCGGTATATATTACCCGGTAAAAATAATACCAACTCTTTGCTTGTCGCTTTACCGCAGCAACAATGATCATCATAAGTGAGTGAGAAGTTTGAATCACTAAGGAGTATACATGTCCTTGATCAATCAACTGTTGGACCCTCTTGTTCCAACATACATATCTTGTACAAGAAACAAACAAACAAGATAAAACTTTTGTATTTTTATGAAGTTAGTGATGCATAGATGAATGGTATGATCTTAAATGTTTTGGAAATGATGCAAATAGAGGTGGAATCTTAGGTCAAAAATTATGGCACAACACTTATCTACTAAGCACATCAATAAATGTCAACAACGATCATTTCCTCAGAATTCGACATGTATCTTATTATGTGGGATTTTGTCTTCTCATTTGCTTTCATGTGTCTTTAGCATTTTGAATTGCTTCAAACCGCTACCACTGCTTTAAACTGCTACTGTTGTCGAAATGTCTCTTTTCGTGTTTTGTGTTTACAATGTTTGAAACATGTATTAGTTGAAAAACAAATCAACAATTCATAATCGCTTTATCTACAACTCAAACATAGTATATTTGTTATAGTTGAAAGTGCCAATGGAGACATGTGGTTAATATGTATGATTAGAGAGTTACAAATCAATCAAAAATGTACGAAGATACATTTTGATAGTCAAAGTACAAATCATTTTGATGACCACCAATTGCGTTGTTATAACTAATTTTATGTCTAAGTTCAAGCATTGCTTAGATTTAATCCACTTTGTCAAAGAGTGATTCAACCTTGTCGAGAGTAATAAGGTGGTTAATGGATAAATTGACATCTTCATTGATTTAAAGACAAGGTACAAATTTGTTATGCATTCTTTAAAATCTATATTTTGTTGTAAATCATAAGAATTTTTGTTTTTGGTTCTATCTCATTTGTAAGGTGCGTGACCTTGAAGTTCTGCATCAACTATCTCATTTTTGCTAAGGTTTCTATTTTTCTAGAGAGAAATAAATAGAGAGATATAGAGATTTAAAATCTAAAGAACTAGAAGATCATTGATTGTAATCTAAGATTGAGAAACACTTTTTGCAAGGTTATTATTATTTATTCTAACAGCATGCATTATCATATTATATTATATAACACACAATCACCACATACATAAAATCCATAATATACTCTCACAAAAAGAATCCATACTCATAATAAATATTGAAGAAAAAGTTAATTAAAACTTAATTGGTCACTTAGCCAAATAAACATAAATAAAAATAGTAGTAATTAATAATGCATTAATTTAGCCAAAAGCTAATTGGATAGATAATCATATACCCAATGCCATAATCACCTGTAACATAGCAAAATCCACACATTAGAACATGTAAAATGCAACAATATTCCTATACTTAAAATTGTATATGATTGATGAGTTAATTACCCAAGATGAAGAATCTTCTTATCTGATGATTGATCGTAGGAGGTTCCATCTTCCATCATGTTTGGATTGAAGAAATTACGAGATGCTAATGCTTGAATTGCATTCAGTTCTTGTCCAGAAACCATGTTCACTTGAGGAAGCCTTTCAACATCACTTATCTGCATTTGCTTATATACATTGTTTAAAGGAAAAAAATTAATCAAATTGCTTAAATTAATTGAGATTGTAAATTTAACATATTTAAAAAGTGAGTTAAATATAAAATAATTAAATGCGAAATAAATCATTTTTGTATACTAACCTTAGTCCTAAGGCAAAGGTTCTCATTTTCCAGCTCAATCTCCTAATAAAAAATATACATATAATTAATTAATTATATAATAATAAACTTAAGTAATTAAATAAAATAAATAATTATGGTGAATTACCCTTTTCTGAAAATATTCAATTTCTGCTAGTAGCATCTCATGCTGTTACAGTTACAACAAAAAATAAAATTAGAATGAATAAAATAATTAATCATTATGTTATAATTACTTAACTATAATTATTAAGTTTTTTAATTCGTTAATAATTAATTAAATCTTACTTTCTTAGATCTGATTCTAGTGATTCCTCTTTCAAGCCTGTTCTCAAGCTGCTTAAGCTCTTTCACAGTCAATGTGCTTAAAGCATCCCCCATCAAATGCCTGCAATTCAAATTCATTAACAACCAACAAATTAATTTTTAATCAAGTTAGTCGATAACTTCGATAATTATATTGCATCTGCAATTGCGGTTGCTGATCACAAACGAGTGTAGCACTTACAAATCAATAATAATATTATTATAGATATTAATTACCTGTTAGAATTTTGCAGCATCTGTATTTGTTGTCGCAGTTTTGCAGATTCTTGCTGATAATACTGCAATTATAATATTGGATTCATTCAAATTTGGTTTCTTAATAATTCTTTGAAATTAAGATTAATTATTTTACCTGAGCATTAATTTCAGTGGTAGTTGTGGTGCTTGAATGATCTGAACATGCTTTCTTGTACCTATCAATTGTTGACCTAATGCTGCAAACATATATACAAACATGAGAGATTAATAATCACTTTTTTCAGAATCTGTGCATGCAAAAGAACTTTTAATATAGGACAAGGTTTTGAACAAAGAAAACTGTTTTCTTTTTTTTTTTAATAATTTTTTCAAAGGAGAGAAAATAAAGTGATGAAAGTACAAAGATTAGAGATGAAGTTTGAAAAGATATATAAGAGATTTTCTTGAATAGATGAAACTTTTTCATTCACTTTTTCTTGCTTCTCTCAATATATATATGCACAGATTCTCATATTTCTTATCATCCAAATGGAAATAAATATCAGAGTCTGCATGGTTCCATTTTAGTGCAACTCATCTAAACTCACAATCATCATTCTCATTTTTTATATTTATCAAATTATAGATATTAGGGGTTGAAAATTATAATAACCAAAAGGTTGTACAATAGTACTATGAAAAAAAGAAAATCAAACTCACTCCATAACACAACATGGCTACATATATGAATGCAATGAAACATAGAATCTTAGTATAGTGTAGACTTTAGAAAAACAGTATAGATAATTATTAAATGTTGAATGTACTCTTTGTTCACTCTTGTGTAGTACTAGAAATTCTAAACAAAGTGAATGGAAATCCTAGAAAATCTAATGTTTCACCCTTTTTATGCAAATATTTGTAAAAGAAAAAGGTAACATATATATAACTCAAACTATTGGACAATGTTTATAACATAAAAACATCATACTCTCTCTGTCTCTTCAACATGAAACCGATTCAATAGCCCAAAGTGGAAGGCAAAAAGACAAGTTTTGATTGATTTGTACTTGAACAAAACAAAACAAAACAAATTCTTGTGCATTCTTCTTGTTTCATTACACTATTTATTTTTTTTTGTTTTCTTCCAATCATTTTTAAATTATTATTTTGATGTATTAACTTAATTATTATTAGTAATCTAAGTGAGGTTCCTATGAGAGTTTTTGTAAAAAAAAATTGTTTATAATTAATTCACATAAAACCTAGGTTATACTCACAGAGAATATCTGATTTATAAAATAAAAATTTGAAGTTTATGATTGTAATTTTTTCTCATCAGCCAGGTTAAAAAAATAAAAGTAGGTTTTCTCAACTACAAAAAATTAAATTAGAATGAATAAAATAAATAAAAAATACATATTTTTTAAGAGAATACAAAAGTTTAAAATTTAAAATTTAAAATTAATTAAGACATTCATTTAAGTAAATAATTGAGAGAAAAAATAGTACTAGTACTTTTTAACAGTAGTTAACAATGAGCTAAAACTCAATTGATTCCAATTCCAATTAAGGATATAAAAAATTAAGTTATAGCTGTATTTTTTTCCTATATATATTAAGGGTACTGTCCTATAGTTGAACCTAAATTATCAATAGATCTACGCAGAATGACCAACAATTTTATAAAAGATTCCAATTTATAACTAGTTTAACCACAAAAAAAAATTCTAAGAGAAAAATAGAAATAAAAAATCCATGCAAAAAATATATATAAATAAAATAAAATAATAAAACATACTTATTGTTTGAATACTCATAAAGCCTTCCACGGCTGGAGAAGACAATGAGAGCAACTTCAGCATCACACAAAACTGATAATTCATAAGCTTTTTTCAGAAGCCCGTTTCTTCTCTTGCAAAAAGTCACTTGCCTATTTGTTGTATTTTCAATTCTTTTTATCTCAATCTTTCCTCTCCCCATTTCTTGATCAACTCTATATTCAAAATAAAATAAAATAATTTTCATTAAATTAATACTATATACAAAAAAGGAAATCAATTATAAATTATATTATTTACAAAAAAATAAAATAAAAAACTTGTCTAGAAAGGTAGATCTAAGAAAATCCTATCCATTTTATATATTATTAATTAGTATGAAAAATTCTAGAGTCATATATGTATATATACATCATGTATAACTCTAGCTAGGGTAAGAGCAAGCATACTTTTCAATTTTGTGAAAGATGAATAATTAAGATGAAAATTATTGTGACTTTGTGAGCAAGATCTAAGAAAATAACCATGATTTGAAGATGGTGTATTTTTTAAGGAAATTAAACAACACAATTTAGAACAAGAAAAATTCTTTTGTGAACAAATCTTGTTGGACTCAAGAGAAATTAATTAGATCAATATAAGATTCTTTTGTTTTAACATAATAATAATAATAATCTTTTTATAAACAATATTTGTTTAAAAATTAAACTAAACCCTTGTTTAAGGTATACTAAGCTCCAATAAAATCCACAAAAACAATATTGATCAAAGCTAAATTAATTTTTTAAATTAATTATTTTATTTTTCTTTTGGAAACCTCTCATGTAAGAAAAGAAAACCATAAAAGTTTTATTAAAAAGAAAAATAAATAAAATATTGATGGGAAAATTGGAGAAAAAATTGGAGCAAGCAAGGAAAAAAAGAAAGTGATAAATAGGTTAGTGATGGTTCCATAAGAGTTTATAGGAAGAAGAAAAGAACAAATATGAAAGAGAGAGGAAATGTATACAGACCTGAGTGATGGTTTGAACTTTCAGGTTTTGGAAAAATTTGTAATCCCAAAGAAATGAAACTTCACTATATACTTTGTTCTACTTCTATCTCTCCCTATTTATAGCCCTTTCTTTCTTTGTATATTTCTTTCTTTCTTTCAAACCAATCACAATTATTAAAAAAATGCATGAGAGAGAGAAAAGAAAGATGCTTTGAAAGAAGAAAAAATTGAAATGAAATGTTTTTTTCTGAAAATAAGTAGTGGAAGTAGATGTATGAATTTTTTCCAGTTGTGAAATTGCACTATAAACAGAAAAAAATTTCTTTTGTTTATTATATTTTCAGTTTTTTACTATGCCTGTCCTTAAGTAATTGCATGGTAAAAACATAGGATTTGTTAATTGTTGGATATAATTATACAGTGGTTGTTTAAGCCATTTACAGATATATAGATCTTTTTATACTCAAAGTATATCTTTACAATGTCTCATCAAGTTTTACTATATATATTTCTTGAAATTTTTTTTACTATATATTTGGCAAATACATAATATTTCTCAAGAGAATGAGACATGATTAAGTATTTAGATAAAATAAAATTGATTTGAGGCGACTAGTAGTTAGAGTCATTGACGTAAAGATGATTATGTTCCTTCAGTGGTGGTGTATTTGAAAATTATTTGATATTTAAATTAATATTTAGTTGAATAGGGTGTGAGATTTATCAAAATAGAATGTGTACATTTTGATTGTTGCATTTGATATTTTAGGTTTTTTTTTTAATTCTATGGAGACTTTAGGTATTTTTAACAAGCAAAATAATATATTTATGAATCTAATCTAAGGAGTGAGACTTTAGGTCAATCAGGGGAAACTTCATTTTTTTAATAGGAAATCAGAAAAAAAACTCTTAACTGGAAAAAAATTTAACAGAGGGAAATAGCTAATAAAAGCAAGAAGCACGCGAGCAATGCTTAAAGAGAAGACAACAATAAATAAAAAAACGAGTCAAAATCCAAGCTACAAACAACAACACCAATAGACAAATATAATCCACCAGCCTACAACACCAATCCAACACACCCTCTAAAAGAGACAGTTGGAGAGTGGTAAATTTGACCATCTACAGAAAGCAAAGAGTGCATCCTAAAATCGAAGGCACCAAAGTGGGTCAGACTCTCAGTCTAACAAAGAGAAATTGGAAATCAGAGCATGAAAATGCATCCACTTTCAAATCAAACCAATAATGGAAGTCACCCAGTGATTTACAGACAAACTCTCCTTACAAAAAATATTTTATTACACATTTTTCAAATTATCCAAACCACTGAAGGTCAAATCGACAACAGTCTAAACGAGTCTTTTTACCTAAGTCAAAACTTTGAAAACCCTAAAACACCCCAAGAATCGACCTCGGAAGAGGCTTATCCAACTAAGACCTTATACCAGATCGAGGAGGCCACCTCACACAAAACAAAAAAAATAGTCCACAAATTCAACCTGACCTAAACACAATGCACACCCAAACCCACTAGTGATAGTAACGATCTGAGGCTTAGTAAGGTTCTCCCTAATTAACAACATATATTGAAGCAACTGTTAATAAAAAACCACCATTTTAAAAGACGTCCAACTATTCCAAATCCTCGCCAACCTCGAGTCACTCGAGTCAATCTACTATTCACACATGCCTCCAAAGAGGAAAGTATAATAAGCAATCCTCATAGAAAAAAAGACGCCTCCACCTAAAATCTCAAAACCGAGCGTGCCCTTTTCAATTGCCCATAAATCTTACCACTTTTGCTCAAAAATACAAAACAATTTTTCAAAAGAAAAACGAGACTAAACCTCATTGATTTAGTTGATGGATTCTTTCATTAAAAACTCATAAGACATATATCACAATTTAATATCTATCAACTAATAATTAGAAAAAATATTTGTCTTAATGAGATTTTTTTAAAATTATTTTTGTTAGCTTATAATAATTTTTTAATGAAAAAACAGCTTCACAAATACATACATTATATGAAATAATAAAAACTATAAAATGTTGAATTCGTCTGAAACAACCGGCTGAACATCGTCAGATAACTATATCAATGAAGTCGCCATCGAATGTTTTTTATCTCACGAAAGGAGAAAGGTAAACATATCGAGAAAAACCTGAAAGGGATAAGACACGGTCTTGCGACCGAGAGATATGGTAAGGGAGTCTATTACGCGAGGGGAAGGTATTAGCATCTCACACACTCGTAGTACTCTATGGTATCCACTTCTATTTTCTAACTAAGGGGTGTGTTATATCTATCTATTACTTAATCGCTTCAATGCATGAGAAAGAAAAGGAAAATAAAAAAAACCACGGGGAAAAGAAGGAAGTTTTTACAAAGTTTTGCTCGATCGAGCCCTGTGACAAGATGCCTACGTATTACCTCATGCAATGGGAAAGTCAGAGCGTCGTAGTTCGGCTCACTTGTTTTGGTGGGTTTTGTGTTTTTTACTTATGAAAAAGGTTTTAAACACAAAAGAAAATGCACCCGTAGGCGAAAAAGAGTTTATCTTGGTTGGTTGCTTTAACTTTTAAGAAAGGAGTTTTTGACCATTACTAGGTGTTTTAGTTTTCAAAAGGAAAAAGAAAGCAAGTTTTAGTTTTAATTACATGCAAGGATGCAAAAGAAATAAGCAAAACAAAAGGGAGACTAACTAGTACTAGCCATAATGTTGTCATGCAAAGATTGGACCTATGGTTGAGGATTGGGAGCAAAACCTCACCCCCAAAAACCATACCCCCAAAGAATGAAATGAAAATGAAAGTATAACGAAATTCTGATTCCGCATAGTCGCCCGGCGTACTAAAAGCTTCGCCCGACGAAATTTCACTTAACTTGGCCCAAATTAAGCCACGTCCTCTGCAAGTCCACCTAACTACCTTCGCCCGATGAAATTCACTTTTCCTCGCCCAGCGCCTAAGCAGCGAAATAAGTCAGAACCAAGCCAAACTTCCTCTAACAGGAGCATCGCCAATGACGGGACCTCGCCCGAAATTGGCAGCAACATTTTTGGCTTTCTTGCAACTTGGATGGCTTCAATCTTCCATCCTTATTCGATCAAAAATGCATCTTGGAGCTCCAATTGGACTTTATTCTCAATGCTCCAATGATGCAACAAATACCTACAAAATATATACAAAACTAATCAAACGGTACAATATGTACACAAAATGCAATAAAACGTATTTACAATAAAAAGTCGGGATTATTCAACTAAATATCAATAAAAGAACAGATAAGTGCCACAAAACCTATATACAAAATAACTACATTTTGGCACTTATCAACTCTCCCCAACTTGACACATTGTTTGTACTCAAACAAAGTCAAGTAAACCTAAAGAAACAAAATACGACAGTCAAGAATCATGAATCAACAAGTTTTGAAAACGGAAAACAAATGTACGGTTCAAACGAAAAATGTACACGACAAATACAAACTTACCACTATACTACAATAATAACATATAAACGAAACAAATCCTAAGTACAAAAATCATGCAATACATTCTAAAACAAAACAACCTCAATCATGAATCACACCTAGCAAAAATTCATCGGTAGACGAAGAACACACAAAGGCGAGAGATAAAAAAACACGCCTCCACAATCTTGCAAACAATAGACTAAATTATGCAATCATCCAAAAACGTATTTAAAATACAAATGCAAGAATCACAAGGGCTTTTCAAGGTTGTAATGTGGCTTGGTTAACAAACAAGTGATAAGTCCTAAAGCTAATCGAAACAAAAACTTGCCTAAACCTAAGGGAGTGATCAACTCACAAAGTTCCAAACAATACAATTCCAATCAAAATTCTTCTTCATCACAAATTTCACACCAAACACACCTCACTTATTAACATAACATTATTCCTACTCTTTTTGTTTTTCTTTTTTAAAACTTTTCTTTTTTCTTTCTTTTTCTAATCTTTCTTTTTCACTTTTTTTTTCTTTTCTCTTAATCTCATACCAACCACAATATAAGTATATAAACATTTCTCTCCCCAACTTGAATTCAACCAACATTAATGTGTGAATACTCCTTACTTTCTAAGGCAAGGTAAAAATTCATACAACAACATATAGTTGAGGGTTCAAGAAACCAAGAAATCAACATCTATATAAAAAAAATGAATTGACACTCATAGACAAGCATCAAGTTCAAATAAAAATGGATGTTGATAAAAGTTCAAAGGGGCAAACAAACGTTCACACACTCACAAGGTGAATTGGATATTTGGCCAAGGTAGTTATGCTTAAAATCAACAAAATGCCTTGATCATTTACTTGCAATCATACAATCAACACAAAACAAAAGATTAAGCATAAAAAAATCCAGTTAAAACAAGAATGTGGACTCTCATATGTAAACAATGGAAAGCTTCCTCACATTTATGGTTAAAAATGGTACTAAAGTGATTCAATTCATGAGCAAGTAATGCAAAAAGAATGAATAGCATGGTAATTATACAAATGATAAATTTCCTAAATATGTTATGCTATAGAAAGCGATAAACGAGTACCTGAAGTGTACCAACTTTGAAAACTATCATTACCATACATCAGCGAGTTGAAACGATCAAACTCGGAAAATCACCTCAAAAGTCTTCAAGTTACCGGACCAAAATTTGAGTCCAAACAACAACAAAAGAATTAGAAAAATAAAATGTACAATATTTACAATATTTACGACCAACAAAACTCCTCAAGATAAACACGACAAACTTGCGGAAAAACAACAAATTACATAACAAAACAAAAGCAAATAACGATACAAAAACTTGGTGCAAATGAATTAACAAGTTGAAAAGTGAAGATTTGAAATTAAGAGCATGACCTATTTCAACTTGTTAAAACACAAGTCACCACACACATAAACAAACATAAACAAACATGCTTGTTTTACGTCGTAAGCTCGACGCCTTTATTGTGCGAGCACTAGTAACCTTCTCTCGTCATGCCATGGTATTGCCACACCGCGTAAACCTAAAGAAAGTGTCCTAACAACCACACAACAAACGTTACGAGTACGAGACAATTCACAACATCACATGAAAACTAAGAAAATCACAAATATGTACAAGTATGGAAAGTAAACACAACATGTACAATTAATAATATACAAGTTCATATACAAAACCTATACAACATATACAATAATTACAAAACTCAAAAACAACGGAATTATCACAATACAGAAACAACAAAACTAATCCCCGACAACGACGCCATTTTG
This sequence comes from Vicia sativa, assembly GCA_021764765.1. Classification (NCBI taxonomy): domain Eukaryota; kingdom Viridiplantae; phylum Streptophyta; class Magnoliopsida; order Fabales; family Fabaceae; genus Vicia; species Vicia sativa. The sequence continues at coordinate 270,885,507 of CM038796.1, read as the reverse complement.
TTGCTGCGGTAAAGCGGCAAGCAAAGAGTTGGTATTTATTTGTACCGTGTGATATATACCGATTAGGTTATATCGTATCGTGTCCACAAAGATTGGTTATTGATTCGTCGTTCGAAAATTCTACTGTTAATGAGTTTGAGATTAAAAGAAATGAAAATAAAAGATAGAAAGTAAATGAACAAAAAGTATAAAGGATAGACAGCTTGTCCGGAACGAGTGTAAACTACCCGTCACAGACTTAAATCTACCACCCATGTCATACTCGGCCTACGATACTCGTCCGTGTCATCACATACCTCTCACAACCTAAGCTATTTAAAATTGATAATCCTCCCGAATCATCTCAATAGCCATGTCTGGCCTATCTCAACAACCAGAAGTCAACTGCGTCACCTCTATACCCATCTCTGGCATACTTCACCAACGCAGAGGCATTAAGATCATATACTTTATAGTGAATGTCAGCTCTAAACCCATTTCTAGCATTCAGAAACTAACATATAATCATCCTAGGGAAGAATCTAAGCGATCTATCTCTAGCAAAGCTCAAACCCCTAACATAGAGTATAAACCTAAGACAATCACCAACACAGATTCGTAAACCAAGCTTTATACAACGCCAAGGGCGATAAATATATATGTGTTCAGGGTAAATATGCATACATAACCAACACAATAGATAAATACAAAGAGAAGAGAGGAGATAAACTACCCATTTACACTGGTTTGTCAACACCTATCGAAGAGAAATCCACCTCCAATCATCCGTGAGCAAGACCCTAGTGTTGTTTTCTAAGCTAAACTATCAAAAACTATAATGGGTGATGAAATTTGGGAGCAAAACCTCACCCCTAAAAACCATACCCCCAAAGAATGAAATGAAAATAAAAGTATAACAAAATTCTGTTTCCGCACAGTCGCCCGGCAAAATTTCATTTAAGTTGGCCCAAATTAAGCCATGTTCTCTACAAGTCCACCTAACTACCTTCGTCCGACGAAATTTAGCTTCGCCCGGAGAAATTCACTTTCCCTCGCCCAACGCCCAAGCAGCGAAACAAGTCAGAACCAAGCGAAACTTCCTACAGAGCGCCCGACGACGCCGGACCCTCTCCGACGAATTGGCAGCAGATTTTTTCGCTTTCTTGCAACTTGGATGGCTTCAATCTTCCATCCTTATTCGATCAAAAATGCATCTTGGAGCTCCAATTGGACTTTATTCTCAATGCTCCAATGATGCAACAAATACCTATAAAATATATACAAAACTAATCAAACGGTACAATATGTACACAAAATGCAGTAAAACGTATTTACATCAAAAAGTCGGGATTATTCAACTAAATATCAACAAAAGAACAGATAAGTGCCACAAAACCTATATACAAAATAACTACATTTTAACACTTATCAGGTCGCGCTAAGCCTGATATAGGGCGCTAAGCGCGGCCTCCTGCACAGACAAACCCAAAAGTTAGAGAGTTTGGCTCTTAGCGGGCCTCTAGTGCCGCTAAGCGCGACCTGCAACGTGCAAAAAATTTCTGCTGCGAACCAAATTTCCTTTCCATGATGTTTTCATGCCAAAAGTCAATCCAAGCTGTAAAATAATAAGGAAAAGTGCTTATTGAAAGAACTTAAACTCGAAAGTCATTATTCGTAAGTAAAAATGCAAAAGAATGAAAAACATGGCAAAACAATCATTCAATCTCAAGCATGCAAAGGAAAACATGTCAACATGATTCATGAGCATACATTATAATATGAAGAATGCATGTCAAGGAAAAACATGAATTATCCACAAGACACAAAGGTATGCTTGAACATGTGAGGAATGCAAGTTAAAGTAACAATTTCAATGCTCATAAATATGCAAACCAAAGCATTAACATGTGTGGAATCTAAGTTAAATTACTAATTTCAATGCTCATAGATGTGCAAACTAATGCATGAACATGCGAGGAATGCAAGTTAAAGTAATAACTCCAATGTTCATAGATGTGCAAACCAATGCATGAACATGTGAGGAATACAAGTTAAGCCTTAAAATCACAAGTTTAAATGCATATGTATGAATCATATACAATGCAAAATGCACCTAGTAATCAAAATTCACTTAAATCTACATTTCGACACGCTTTTGCAAACAAATCAAACTTGATTCTCACAATTCAAGGCATGTTAATCGACCTATATGCTCTCCAATGAATGAGCATGTGATAGATGATGAAAAATGCACAAGTTTGTGACCTAGATGCAAAGAAAAATACAAATACACAAGTGTGTGTGTGATATGTACAAAAAATCTTCAAACCGACACGAATAACGTCACAAAATTCAATTCAAAACAAAGAATTCAAGAATGAAAATTCAAGAGTCGAAATCCACACGGAAAGTGCAAGCAAATTCAATATTCGATTTCAAGAAAAGTTAAAATTAAAAAATAGCTTAAAATAAGTGCTTAATTGAACTAAACACTTACTTGAACTTGAAGTTTGAATCAAATTGGAGAGGAATTCCTTGTGCTCTTCAAAGAAAATACCAAATCAACGTTGAATTAATGATAATACTTGAAATCCAAGCTTGAATCCTTGAAGCTTCAATGGACAATTGAAGAAGAAGATGAAGAGGAATTGCTTAATTCTTGGAAATTGAAGAGAAATCAAGAGGAAGAGCTTCCTCTAGGTTGAATTCGATAAAAAGGAGAAGGAAAGGAGAAGAATTCGGTGAAGAAACTGCACCGATGAGAAGATGAAGTTTCGGCGAAATCACAGGCGGCGCTTAGCGGCAAGGGCGCACTTAGCGCGGTGTGCGGTGATGACCGGTTCTAGGGAGGAGCAAGGTGGTGGCCTGTGGTGGTTGCTTGGAGGGAAACAACCAAATCCGTAATTAATTCAAAACAGCCAAATCCGTGTGAAATTTGAAGTCAGAATATAAACGAAAAATATTCGGAATGCGATTTTGCTTGCAAAAATTAAAATTTTGGCTCGATCGGGCGAACGGTACAGGCGATATTAATTTTTGAAGTTTCAACACAGTTTTCAAGCGTCTGACACATGCGGAATTTTCAATGCGCTCTTCGGAGAGATTGCCTCGAACGAGGGCTTTCTGATCAAAATTTGGACTTGAGTATCTTAGAGTCGAATGAAGCCAACAAAATTTGTGAACTTTTGGCACTGGTCCCACCTCGTTTCGATAAAAATCGAGTGAGAAATGATTTTTCGAATTTCGCGTATCATATGAGAATTTCTCGGTTCAGCCCAAAATCCACTCCGAAGAATAAAATTCTGGTATTGATTGGTGAGGAATTCTCTCTGGACTTGAAAATGAAAGTTGTAAAGGATTTCGATACGGAATTTTAGACACTTGCCTCACTCAGTTTCGGTTTTCCAGATAGAAATTACGAAGGTTTCAGTGCACTATACGTACGGTACAACACAAAAATTCAGTTTAAACCACTTAAGCAATCCAATTCTTTGGAGACCTTCTTCACGTAATTTGCTCCCTGCTTTCAAACGAAAGTTGTAAATAATAATGTACGGGAATTGCCTGTCAAAATTCATCATAAAATATCCGACGAGCTAAGAGATACGCCTTCTGGAACGCCCGAAACGCACCAAAAATCCAAAATCCACTTTATTGAGAAATAAGCAAATTAATTCTTTTTCTTGACGAACGGCCCCTGATCCGAACAGATTAACTAGAGAATAAATTGATATGGTCCCAATGCTCATGGAATGAAACCAAAATAGCTGACCAGAAAATCTTGCGATAACCACACGAACCAAAAAATATCGACTTTTGGCCCAAAATTGATCTGAGATAGCTGAAACGGACAATCTCTTCCACAATTTGAAACACTTTGAACAATGTAACCTCATGATCAATGTTGTGCATGTATATGCATGTATATTTATGATAATGCCATTATAAGTCAGAAACTTCAAAATGAAGAGGATAAATTTTTGGGTACAACATCGTCGAATTGATTTATTTAGTCCGTCATTTTTTACAGAATAAACTTATATTTGAACAGTTAGTTTTAGTTGATCCGATCCACCTAATTTGTTGAATAAAATAATTTATTTTAGCATTTATTTTATGGGTCATGCTAACCAGTGTCCTTAAAACACTGTTTAAGGATACTAAATAAAGAAAATATTCTTTATAAAGTCAATTATTCAATTTTTAATGCATTGATTACACACATTCGTAAAAATTGTTACTACTTTAAGTATTTAAAAAGTGCCCTAAGGGCACTCGTTATCATTTCCATTATTTTATTTATAAAGTATAATTTTTTTTGATAAAATAAAGCAAAACACCCTTTTTAGTTTTCTATGTTAACCTCAAAGTTTATTTTGATCCATTAACTTAAAAATGATAATATTAGTCTCTTAACTTTCAAAATATTTCATTTTTATTTTTTTTGTCGTCTAATTAACGATATAAGAATTTAGAAATTAGTCACCTAATTCGTCACAAATTAGATAAAAATAATCAAAATAAAATATTTTAAAAGTTAAAGAACAAATATGAACCGTTTTTAAATTAAAGACCAAAATAAATCTAAAGTTTACGTATACGAAACCAAAAAAATATATTTTGTCATAAAATAAAAATAATAATAAATAAATAAAACTATTTTCTATCTTTTTTTTAATTAAAAATTATCACTCGAGTAACTCTTGATCTCCCCCATCAAAAAGCATGGGGTAATATTTACTCTGTATCTTCTTTTAAAATTCCACCAACGAATTTTGATTTTGGGAGCACTAATTTACCCTTGCACAGAATCTATCACTTTCAGTTTCATAAATTGCTATAACTGCAAAAATATTTGAGCCATTCATATAATGGTTACTACCTAGGCTTATGGAATTTCAAATCTTATCACAAGTTATTTAGTTAAGTCCTAATTAATCTAAATAAACAAAAAGGACATTAAACAAATAATACTCTTGTATAATAATATTCCAACTCTCTAATTGGTCAAAATATACGTGAAATTAAATAATTAAACTGCACTTTCAAACTTGTTAGGGTTTTATTAAGACTTTTGGTGTTTTCCACGTAATGTATGCACTAAACCAATTACCATGACAACAAAAAAGTAAAATCAGCAACAAATAACAAGGGTTAGTAACAAAAGAAAACAGGATTAGAATTGAGTTGAGTCATTCATTTATATCTTGTCTTATTAATGGAGGCAATAAGTGACATAGCAATAGTATTATCTGCTACTTACTTTGGTGCACATGTTTTTATTTTTCTATGACTGGAGGAAATTTTGTACAGTATAGCAATAGTATAGTTTATGCATACACTGATTGCTATGTAAATTGAGTATCATTTGCATACATCTACAAATACTTCAAATTTTGGGTCTCAAATGTGTTGTAATATAATCTAATTATGGTTATGGTTGTGGATTTTACTGGTGATGACAACTTGTAATACGTTGATAAGTATGCAATATTGTTAATAAGGAGGAGGGGGTGTATCTGCAAGGTACTCTGATTCTCAAGTAAGTAAAGATATAAAAATATATTAGATAGAATTTAGAGTTTTTAGAAATGAGTGTTGAATATTGAATACTTGATCCTCACGAGTTTGAGAATTTATATAATACCCCTCAGCGCTTGGTCATTGGTCCTTATTTTTGGGTCTGGATATCAAGCCCTAGAAAATAAGTAACTGCCAGTTGCGGGCAGATCGTGACCGACAGTCTGGGTGGCAGTGCTCGAAACTAGCCGTTATTACAGGCGGGGTTGCCCAGAACTAGTCGTTGCTTACGAGCAATGATGTTCTCACGAGTAGGCATATCCTTGTTGTCTTTGGGGCCATTCGGGCATGCAATCAAAGTTGTCGGTCACGGGAAAACGTGCCCTTTGTTGGCTTAAGCTGATTGAGCCAATGCTTTTGGGCCGTTTTGGAGCGGGAGTGGATTGGGCCATGTCTAGTCACTGGGCCAGTCCAGAACATGAGCCCCATAAGTCGTTGATTTTGGCCATATAAGTGATGACTTAAGTTCTATCTGTGCGTCGAAGAGATGAGTGCACCGTTTGGCTGCTGTCGTTTGGAACGTGGATACCTTGTGAATTCTCCGAGGATATGCTCATGTGAGAATGTGGGAGCATACTGCTTGGTTTTGACGAGGGATATTGCTCGTCGTTTGGGGAGACACAAAGTTGTGGAAGTTTGGAAACTGACACTTTGGGTGCTTCAAGCCACGAGTCTGCAGCTGGTTGCATGCATGATGATGGCTAGTATATGGACTAAGTTTAATGATGGCTAAAAAATGGTTTTATATTTTCCTAGGAGCGTGCACGCATGTTAGTTTTCTCAGAGGTCTATAAATAGTAGAAATGGCCTCTTTACCAATTTTTAAATTTTCTCCTTCTCTAGATCTTTCCAGTTCTCAATCCTTGAGATTCCACTATCATTGTTGTTGCCTTTGCTGTTAGAGCATTTGCAACTTTCATCCACCGTCTCCTATCAAGTAAGTTCCTTATTCCTTTCTCATGGTATGTGCCTTCGAGGTATTTAGAATTCTAGTTGGTTTAGCTTTTCAAACTTAAGGCTCAGGCGCCGTTTAGGGCGGAGAATAAGGCTAGTGTTAGTGACTCTAGTGGTAGTGGTCGCGTCAAATTCTGGGTTTGCAACAAACTTATGGATTTCTTGATGAATCTCATGTGTTTTCCGGTGAATTGCATGAATTTTTCGGCGAGGCTTATGAATTTTCCAACGATTCCTATGAAGTTTTTGATGGGTCTTATGAAGTTCCCGACGAGTTTCCCTGGGTTTTCATATCCCATTGGTCGGGGAATTTCTTCACCCTAGAATCTGATGTCCGACCTCAATGCTCGGTTTTTAGCGCAAATCTTTCTAAAGTGTTGGTCGTGAGCTTATTTGGTCGAGGGAGTGTTTTCCTTAACTTGTCGTCGTTGACTAAGGGCCTTGGTCAAAGGGCTATCCCCGCGCCATGTGCGCCCTTTCACTTGATTTGCGGTGAAAGGATGATTCTGATTTGATCGTCAAATTCATTATTTTCCTTTGCTTTTTAGGTAAGATGACTCATAATAATGACCTCAACATCGCGAATGTACTCCCCAATGACACTGCACCTGATATCCCCAACCACATCATGTCCATTGTCTCCAACTTGAGTTGGGTTATGGATGAGCCCCGATTGTTGACCTCATGCTTTTCCTTCTTTCCTGAGGAACATTTTACCTTCGTGAGGGATGGTGCTAGCCAAGTAGAATTCGACAAGAATTGGGTGATTATCTGTCCTAAACCTAATCAGCGAGTGTGCTTGAAGCTTGATAAGAATCAGTTTTCTATGTACGACTATTGCTTTAGAGAAGTAGGTTTGTGGATGCCCTTCAATGATTTCCAGGTGGGTGTCTTTAACCATCTAGAGTTGGAACCTTCTCAACTTAATCCGAATGCGATTGCTATCATTCGAGCATTTGAGATTGTTTGTCGGCATCTTGAGATTGGTGCCTTCATTCTATTGTTTTTTTTGTTGTTTCCACCTCCACCGAAAATCCCATGAGGGTCGGAACAACTTGGTTTCGTTGAAGAATCCGAATAAGTTTTTAAGGCATTCTGTGAATCGGTTCGTACTTTCAAAACTCTAAAAATGAGAAGGTCACATGAGAAGTTTGAGTATTCATCTCAAAGGTACTAAAATGTATCAAAACCTTAAGAAGATATTTTAGTGGTCATGTATGAAGAAGGATAATGTTGAGTTTGTGTATTCTTATTTGACTTGTCATAAGTCAAAGATTGAGAATCAGAAGTTGTTTGGGTTGATGCAGCCGTTGAGTATTCCTTAGTGGAAGTGGGATAACATTCCTATGAATTTTAGGACAAGTTCTCCGAAGACCTCGAAAGGGAATGATTTGATTTGGGTTATTTTTGAAAGATTGACTAAGTCGGCTCATTTTATTTCTATAAAGATCAATTATCCATTGCAGAAGCTAGCTAAAACTTATATTAAGCAAATATTTAAGTTAACGATATTTCTTAGGGTATTATATTAGATAGAGACTCAAAGATCACGTCAAGGTTTTGGTAGAGTTTGAAAGAACCCTTAGGAACCAAGTTGAAGTTAAGTTTTTCCTACCATTGATAAGTTCGAAATAGTTGTTATATTTGTGTATATTTTAGTGGCACTTATCGACTCATTTTATTGTAATCCTTTGAATAATGCTAAACTTGTGTGTGTATTTTTACTTATTGAGTATAATCTTGTTTTTGTGTAAATATAGTATCATTTTATAGTTTTCATATCTTTTATAGGTATTCATTCATATTAGGGACATGAGCAATAAAGTGTCGAAGACACAACTTCAAACGCGTGATTTTGAGAAACTTATCAACGAATAAGGCTCAAACTAAATAAGATAAAAATCATGAATTTGAGTGATATTTAGGCTTGGTTAGATAAATAATTGAATAAGATTTCCAACTTTTCAAATCGGGCACAAATCGGAGTTACGGTTCTCAAGTTATTGCGAAAGTAAGTGCTAAATTTTTTCGACACAACACAGAGTGCGCTAAGCACCCACAGACCAGGCTAAGCGCGCCCTGCAAATTTGAAAATCCTAAAATAGGGTCAAACAAATTTTTAGGTTATCAGTTGGGTATTTTTGAGGCTCAACACCATCAAACCCATTTTTTGGTAGAGAGAGCTTATAAAATATCAATTGGGGTTGCATCTTGCCTAATCGGAGATGGATTCTCACCAATCGTCTTGACAACTCGAGAAGTGTTGGTTTATCTAGTTTTCCTCTTTTTGTAAACTTTATTTTGTTGGTTTATGTTTGTATATTACTTTGAACATATGTATATTTGTTGATCATGGTGTTGTGTAAAGGTTGTTTTACAAATCATTGTTGATGTCTTCCTTAATTTTTTTGCTTCATGTTTGGATTTGAGTTGTTATAGACATATACCTCACAAATATTGATTAAGGATGAATATCTATTAGTTTATATATTCTAGAGATAGATTTAGAGCTAATAATCATTGTGGGTATCAGATCTTAATGCCTATGTGTTGGTTGTGTTGTTCTGAGAGATTGTTGATGCGAGCAGCACAGTTGACTTATGTGTTGTTGAGGTTGGTTGAGAGATCGTCATCAAGTGATAGAATGGATGTTGTGTTTTATATGTGATAACATTGATGAGTATTATAGGTTGAGTATAAATGGTTTATAGGTTTAAGTTTGTGAGGAGTGGATTATATGCATGTCTGATAAGTTATTCATTTTCTTTTGTTTACATTTATTTTCTGTTCATATACTTTCCTTTCCATACAAACAACTCATTCAACCCCTAAACTCATTAATGAAAGCTTTGTTGAACGACGACTCGATAACGCTAATCTCTGTGGACACGATACAATATAATCTATATCACCCGATAAAATAATACTTACTTTTTGCTTGCCGCTTTATTGCTTCAGCAAAATGGCACCGTTTTCGGGGATTCATGTTTTTATTATTTCACATCACGATAATTCTTTTTTTTAGTTTTATAATTAATGTACATGTTGTATAGAATTTGTAAATGAACTTATATATGTATATTTGTGCATTTACTTGTATTTGTTTTGCATACTTGTGAATTTTGTATGTAGTATACTTGTTTTGTCTCACGATTGCCAAAAGTGTGGTTAGATGTGTAGTTTCGATGAGAGCAAAGATGAGAGTGAAAATATTTACCTAATATGAAGCAACATGTTGGTTTGTAAATATCATTTATCGAGCTTACGACGTAAAACAAACATGTTTTATTGTTTTTCATTTTGTTAGTTTAGGTGGTGTGCTGATTGTTGTTTAAACAAGTTGAACTCGGACAAGTTCCTACTTTCTAAATCTTCACTTTTCAACTTGTTTATCCAATTTTCACTCATTTTGTTTGTATATTAATATTAGTTGTTTTATTGTATGTGTATGTGTTTAATTATGTTTAGTTGTGTAAATGAGATGTGGAGGTTACTTTAGGATTTCAGTTGTTGTTGTCCTAGTTTTTCTGCATCTGGTGTAGCGCGCTTAACGCGGCTGACGCCGCTTAATGCGCTCTCCTGAGTTGTTCCAGTGATCCCTTTTATTTCACTTGGCCGTCCCTTTTCCCACTTTCACCAAGAATTTATTGTATTAAATAAAATTAGTATTATTTTACTAATTCTTTTTTTGGTTGTTTGTCGTCCAATTTTGGTTCGATAACTTGGTGGCGTATTTGGTGATTTTTCAAATATCAGCGTTTCAACTTGCGGATGTATGGTAATGATATTGTTTTGAAGTTAGTACACGCCAAATACTCATTTATCGCTTTCTATAGCATAACATGTTTAGGAAACTTTTCGTTTGTATAATTAACATGTCATTCATTCTTTTTGCATTACTTGCTTTTGATTGAATCACTTTAGTTTCCTTTTTACCCCCAAATGTGAGGAAACTTTCCATTGTTCATATATGTTGGAGGACACAATTCTTGTTTTAACTAGATTTTATTATGCTGAATCTTTTGTTTGTGTTGATTATATGAATGCATGATAAGGATCAAGACATTTCGTTTGATTTTGAGCACAACTATCGGACCAAATAGTCAATTCACCTTGTGAATGTGTGACTTCTGTTAATCTCTTTTGAGCCTTTTTATCAATGTCCATGTTGTTTTTGAACTTAATGCTTGTCTATGAGTTTTTAATTTTCCTTTTTGAATGGATATTAATTATTTGTTTCTTGAATCCTCAACTATGATTTTTAGTTGAATTTTTATCTTGCCTTGGAAAGTAGGGAGTATACACACTTTGATGTTGGTTGAATTCAAGTTGGAGAGAACAATGTTTGCTCACTTATGTTGTTGATTTCTACGAGGTTGTGAAAGAGAAAAAGAAAAGAAAAGAAAAAATGTGTAAAAAAGAAAGAAAAGAAAAAAAAAGTGTGAAAAAGAAGGAAAAGAAAAAAAAAGAAAACACGAGAAAAAGTTTTGAAAAACAAAAATAAAAGAGTATGAAATAATGTTGTGCTGAATAAGTATTGTGATTGGTGTGACAATTTGGGATTAAGAATAACTTTGATTGAGATTTTATTACTTGAAACTTTGTGAGTTGATCACTCCCTTAGGTTTAGACAAGTTTTTATTTCGATTAGCTTTAGGACTTATCCCTTGTTTGTTAATCAAGTCACCTTACAACCTTGAAAAGCCTTTGTGATTCTTGCCTTTGTAATTTCCATATGAGTTTTTGGATGAATGCATAATTTAGTCTTTTATTTGCAAGTTTGTGGATAAGTGTTTTTTGTCCCTCACTTTTGTGTGTTCTTCATATACCAATAAATTTTTGTTAGGTGTGATTCATGATTGAACTTGTTTTGTTTTGTAATTTTTTGCATTATATTTTATCCTTGTAATTTGTTTCGCTTATATGTTGTCGTTTTAGGATAGTGGTAAGTATGTACTTTGCTTGTACCTTTTTGTTTTGAACCATACATTTGTTTTCCGTTTCGAACCGTTGATTCATAATTCTTTGATTTCTGTTTTTTGTTCTTTAGGTTGTTTGACTTTGTTTGAGGACAAACAATATTTTAAGTTGGAGAGAGTTTAAGTTCAAAATAGTCATTATATTTGTGTATATTTTAGTGGCACTTATCGACTCATTTTTTTGTAATTCTTTGAATAAACCTCAACTTATGTGTGTATTTATATTGAGTATAATCATGTTTTTGTGTAAATATAGTATCATTTGATATTTTTTTCATATATTTTATAGGTATTCATTCATATTTGGATCATGAGCAATAAAGTGTCGAAGACACGACTTCAAACGCGCGATTTTAAGCAATTTATCAACGAATAAGGCTCAAATTAAAGAAGATAAAATTATGAATAAGGCGAAAACAAGTGCTGAATTTTTGGCAACACAACACAGAGTACGCTAAGCGCCCACAAACCAGGCTAAGCGCGCCCCGTGACTTTAAAAATCCTAAAATAGGGTAAAAACACATTTTTAGGTTGTGGGTTTGGTATTTTTGAGTCTCAACACCATCAAACCCATTTTTTGGTAGAGAGGTTTAGGTTTGTGGGGAATGGATTAAATGCATGCCTGATATGTTATTCCTTTTCTTTTGTTTGCATTTATTTTCTGCTAATATATTTTCCTTTCCATACAAACAACCCATTCAACGTCCAAACTCATAAATGAGAGCTTTGTCAAACGACAACTCAATAACACTAATCTCTGTGGACACGATACGATATAACCTATATCACCCAGAAAAATAATACTTACTTTTTGCTTGCCGCTTTATCGCTTCAGCAACCATCCATATACAAATGGTTAGACATAAAATACTATCCAATATTTGGAAGACTTGTTGAGAGCTTGCATGTTAGAACAGGGTGGTAATTAGGATATTCACTTGTCGTATTGATTTTACTTTTAACAACAGTTTCCATTATAGTATTATAATGACTCATTTTGAAGCTTTGTATAGTAGAAGATGCATAACACATTTGTGTTGGTAAGAATATGGTGAGAATGTTGTGCTTGGACCAAATATTTTTTATCAAAATAATGAGAAGGTTAAGATGATTCAGGAGAAGATGAAGGCTTCACAGAGAAGACAAAATATTTATCATGATAATCAAATTGAGGAACTCGAGTTACGAGAGAAAGATCATGTGTTCTTGAGAGTCACCCTGGTGACTAGTGTTGGTTATGCATTTAATTCTCAAAAGATCGCACCTCATTTATTTGGTTCTTACCAAATCCTTAAGAGGGTAGGAGAAGTGTCCTACAAATATGTCTTACCATTGTCTCTTTCAAATCTTCACAATGTCTTTCATGTGTCTCAACTATAAAAATATATTCATGATTCGTCTCATGTGATCCAATTGAATGATGTACAAGTAAGAGATAACTTGACTATTGAGACATCACCCATGAGGATTTTAGAACAAGAAGGGAAACACTTGAGAGGTCAAGAGTGAAGGTGCAAGAAACACAAGAAATGGGGGGTTTGAATCGGGTTTCTCAAAATAAAATTTCTCGAAACTCAAACTCATACTTTTAATAGAAGAATAAAAAAAATGAACATAATTATTTTTTTCTTGGTTCACTGTTAACAAAGTTAATCAAATCCTCCCGCCAAAGTGATTTTTCTTTCTCAATAAGGACTTAAAATACTATAATCAAATTGATACCAGAACCACAACAAGACTAGCTGTCAATGTTGCAAACCACAAAGACCAATTGTCAAAGTCTTCTTGAGACCCCTGACTAGACTCCTAGTTTCTCAAGGAACAAACCTCAAAGACCAACTATCAACAACTTTTTGAGTTTACAGAATAACACTTAGTCACTCAAGGAACAATCAACTCAATGTTGAATACAACATTTTGTGTATACAAGATTGCTTCTCAAAAATCAGATTACACCAGATTTAAGTACAAATAATAACACAAATGTGTTAAGCAAGTTTACTAACAAAAGTTCCTTTATAGCAAGTTAATGAGCAACATCTTTCTGCTTTACATTTCAGCAACATTTCAGCAACTATAATCAGCGTGAGTTTCTCCAAAGTTCTTCAACACTTTCAATTATTCTAAGTATTCCTTTTATAGTTGAAAAGAAATCCATTGAAGGGTAGAATAAGAATACCATAATTCAAGTTGTATTCTTGAAAAGATCATTGATAGTGGTAGACAACCTTGTACAATAGTATTGTCCTTGTGCCAGAAAAACGACGTACTGTAGGTGATGTTGTACCTCATACTATTACTCACGTGAACCCTTTGATTATTTTCTTCTAATATTTAGAGACTTCTAGATGTATAATTGTTGAAGCATGCGTAGAAGGATCAAAGCTAAGTCTCCAGAACCATGTCATCAGAGTCTTCAGAACTTGTATAACCTGAACCTTCTCTTCATAGTCTTCATCACTTGGTCTTCAGAGTCTTCATAACCTTTTCTTCAGAAATTCGTTCAACAGGACATTGTATTCATATTCTTCAGAAGTTGGTCTAAAGAACCATTGGTGTTCAGAGTCTTCATAACTTGTTCAAATGAACCTTGTCTTCAGAATCTTTAGAACTTGGCCAAGAGAACATGGAATCTTCAGAGTTTGAGAACATATCAGAAGCTCTAGATCAGTGTCACGGTTAGAAGCAATAAAGTTAATGTTCATTAAAATAGTTTCTTTAAGATGCATTATAAGCTATGAAACATAACCTTTTATTCTTTAGTGTGTTGTGTCTAGAATCCAATGACGTCACACGTCACTTCTTCAAAGTCATAACCTATTAGAAACAACTACACACTAAATAAACTATTAGGGTACTAAATTGTTATCTAATCACCCATGTAATGTTTTCATAAAAACTCAAGGCCAGATGCATAACCAAATCTTATTTTAACAAAGAGATTGTTATGGTAAAGGTAATATAAGGAGAACCTGCCAAAGGGAGTGTGACATGGGAGTTGGAGATTCGGAGATTCTTATTCGGAGTTGTTTCCTTCATGTAAATTTTTAGGGTGGAAATTATTTAAGTGGGGGAGAGTTCTACCACCCCGGGTTTTTGTTATTTATTTTAATTAAGTTTAAAATGCTTTTAATTATTTTATTTTGTTGTTATAGTAGTTTATGTGATTTGTTTGGCATTGTGTGAATTAATTAGATTTTTATATTTGAATTATTAAATAAAATATAAGAATTATAATACTTGGGAGGAAAATTGTAGGTTTATGAAATTGGTGGGATAAGGGGAGAATTAACCAAAGTTGAGGGAAGTTGTGGTGATAATTAAATTAAATAGAAATGTTAGGTTTTATTTTATTTAAATAAAAAAGTAGGGATATAAAGTATAACACGTAAGAATTGGACAAAGTGAGAAGTTTGAATGAAAGAGGCAACCCTAGCTAGAAAAACCTCCATTGTTGTAGAACTAAAGGTCTTGTTGGAAAATTAAGGTAAAGGATGGGGGAAATTACTCATATATGGGTGTAAATTGCATGAAGGGTTGAGAGGAATCTTCACTCTCCACTTTTTTTTCCATTATGTTTTCTCTATTGTTATTATTTTATGTATTATTAAGTTGTGTAAAATCTATTTGTTTGTAATAATGATGTATGTGAAATTTGTTATCTAATTGTTGTTGAAATTTGTGTAAGATGTGTATGTGTAAATCGGAAATTGGATGTTCATATTCATAGGTTGGTAATGATGAACATATTCTTAGATTTATAATAAATTATTAGATTAGCTGATTAATTAGTCGGTAATTGATGTAATAAACATGGTAAGAAATATGTTTGTTGGATTTTGTGCGATTTGGATATTTTGGGGTTGAAATCTAAGCTTTGATAAGGTTTCAATGGTGAAATTCATGTTTCTGGTTTTAGTGTTCTGAGCGTTCTCGCTTAGAGAGGATGAAGCCTCGCCTAACAAGCCTTTGATTATAGAAGGAGGGTCTCGCCCAACAAGATGTTCGGCGTGGGATTTTTCTTGTTTTTTACTTGGGCTTAGTGAGCAATGGTTGCACTTAGTGAAAGCTCGCTACATGCCACTTAACGAGGATGAGAGTGCAGACATGGTCTCCTCGAATTGATTTTCGACATATTTATATTTTGGAGAATGTTTAGTACTATTAGATATTGATTAGCACTGTTTGGCATTGTTTAATGTTGATTAATGAGCATGTTAATTATTTAATGTTGAGTTTCATGGTGAGTAACCATGAAAGAGTGATTCATTGAGATGTGTTGAGTCCGGATCAAAGAGGATCCTATGGTGGTTATTGTACTTGTATATTGTTATTTCATGACATGCATCATGTGTGTCGGTGATAGATGTGCAGACTTCGGTCTAGTGATTAGTCGATGGTTCAAAAGGGGGGATTAGTGATGAGTTGAGGTTCGAAGGGGGACCACTAGTGAGCAGAGGAAATCAATACTATAACTTTGACGTCCAAGATTGGTACCACATGCATTAGGGTCGAGGTGTTGATCACATTACACAGATATTTGCATTGTGAATTGAGTGTGATTATTGTGAATAATTCATACGTTGATGATTGTTATATGAATGATTCCACCCTTGCTATCTTTTACATCGCTAATATATTTTGAGCGTATTCTCCCCCATGTTTGCTTTATTTGTGGCGTATGTACTCTCTTGGAGTACAAATAATCAGGTAGAGGAATATATGTTATTTGAGTTGTAGGATGGTATTAAGGCCTCTTCATTTATTTAATGTTTTATGTGTTAATTAATTAGTTTTGTTGAAGCTCTGATTTGTAAAAATGGGACGAGGATATTCGTTAAATGTGTTATGTTTTGAAGTTTGAGTTATTTAATTATATGAAGTACATTATTTTATCGAGACAATTAAAGTATGACTGATAATTGAATTTCAATGGTATTTCTAAATATGATGTCGTTGAAGATGTATGTTGAGCATGTGTAACACTTATGTATGATAAATTATTTGTTTATCTTTTATAAATAAAGACTCAAGGTTTCAGGGTGTTGTACAATTCACCATGGCTTCTTGCTTTCTCCAGCACCCACTAAAAGTCAACTCGTTTTGCGTTTCTATTGTGATTCTGATTTGGCAAGTGATCTAGATGATATGAGTTCTACATCAGGATTATGCATTTTTATTGGCCCGTATTTTATCACCTGAAGTTCGAAGAAACAAGCACTGGTTGCACGCTCAAGTAGTGAGGCAGAATATCGTGTCTTAGCTCGCATTACTTCAAAACTTCTGTGACTTGAATCCTTGCTCAAAGAAGTTTATGTAATTTTCTTTCCAAAACACATGAAGATTCAACATATTCATAGTACTTTGTGAATTGGGGTACACAACACATAAAGATTCAACATATTCCTAGTACTTGTGAATTGGGGACACCCTCGTAGAACCCCTTGGTATAAAGGTGTTAGAAGTTTTACGCACCAAGATCAAAGTCACTACATCCCGCTTTGAGCTTCAAGGGAGTAATATAGTATAAGAAGTGTTGGTTCACGGTTTTAAAATTTTTTTCCACAGAAGAAATTACCGGGTTGAGTCGCAGAACAGTACGTTCTCTTTAAGACATTTCGCGGCACTGTTCAAAATTATGCAAAGCAGTCGAACTACCGCGCCGCCTCCAAGATAAAACAGCCCGCCGCCTCCAGGATAAAACAGCCCAGTTCGATACTACCACCGTAGTATCTGGCATAACCGCCAGTCAAAATAATTTCTCAAACCAAAAAATATTGCAATAATTCTACAAAGAGAATTCAATGATGATCATTTGACCACTCAAAATGATTTCTCAAAAAGAGAAATTTTAATTAATTCTCTAAAGAAAATCCAAAAAAATTATACTAGATAATTTCTCAACTCAAACGAGGAGAAATTAACATTATTCTCAAAAGAGAATTCAAGAAAGTACTCGGAAAATTCAACGAGTAGAAAGAGGAAGAAGTCGACGCTTCGACAATTCAAAAGATGCAGAGTTATGAGAGTTAGGAAGGAAAAACTAAAAATATATTTTTTTTATGTAATTTAGAATGAAACACGTTAACTACTTATATAATGAAGTAAGCTAATAATATTTCTCACATGAGCAATGTGAGACTAAATGATTTTTTCAACCAAAAAAATATTTCTAATAATATGGGACTTGAGAAATTTTTATACTAAAAAAATATTTCTAACAATGTGGGACTTGAGAAATTTTTAAATTCAATATATTAGAACAAACACATATTCCAAGAACAAGTTACTCATCATGGATCAATCATTATAAACATTGTAAAAGTTCTCATCCATGCAATTCATGCATACATAAGAGATGTTATCATATGCAAGTAAGCTTAAGCATACATGTGTAACTATATATACGTGTCTTAGCATTGTAATCAAACTAACATCAATCAATCAAAGTGAATTGAAGTTCACAATAAACTATTTCATTAGTCAGTTTGATATATAATCCGTTTATATGCTTGCTTATAGTGTAAATATATTGATGGCAGTGTCTAGAATTACGAGCCACGTGGTTATTTTCACAACCAACAACTTCAACACAAAGGTAAATATTTCATCATATCTTGGTGCTTCTCCTAAACCATCTCAAATCAACTCAAGAGGTCTAACATGCATAGGCAAATATATATATATATATATATATATATATATATATATATATATATATATATATATATATATATATATATATATATATATATATATTGTCTATGTGTTCTACTACTATACGAGTGTTAAAAAGAAAAAGTTCTACTACAACTATGACGGGTACGATGAAATACTTGTCACTTTGTAGTTGGTGGTCCTCTCAAAATGAATGTGGCCTTCTCATGTTTCATCGAATCGAATAAGGACCACTTTAGTGGGCACATATAGTTATGTTGTGGGGCAATCATATTGGTTGTTCAAATCAACCGACCAAGTGTGTTCTTTTCTCGATAAATTGTCTACACACATTATGCAAATTCTTAAATTTAGTGTCTGAATTTTGTTGCTATATTATTTAAATTCAAAACAAATTGTGTATGCGTTAGTATTAAATCTCTTGAATGAGAGTTGTTCTGTCTTTATGATCATATAAAGTTCCACAGATTAATTTCTGTAATTGTGTGCAAAGGATATTTCTGACTAATAAAGAAAAAATTAAATTATGTTTATTATTAAAGTGATCCATGATCATAAACACTTGAAAATGAGACTCATCACTTGTTGTCAATCGCTATCTATATATGGATGCCAGCTAGCTAACCCATTCATAATTTGTACAAAGCATTCTCTTAAATCCCATTAAAATTTGGATGTCTTTGTCAATCACACACACAATAAAATTCATCATTGAAGACCCCCACTATACTAGTACATAAATCTGCTCTAAGGTCTTTGTACTTTGCATGAATGGTGTATAAGTAGGCCATGTCCCAAGTTTCAAAATTTTCCATTTATGGTTTTCCCTTTATGAGAATAAACTTCAATTTTTTACTTGCATTTTTTTTCAAGCCTATGTAAAATACATTTCGCTACATTTTCTGGGTGGCATGTGCAAGTTGAAGAAACTATGTCCTCTTAATTATTTGAATTTAGTTTTCTTAAGTTTTTAAATATAATTTTATCAATAATTATAATTCATAGTAATCAAGGTTGTTGAAAAAGTAATTTCAAGTAGAATGGTCTTACCTAAAATGTGGACCATGCATTTATAATCTATCAGAAATCCAGTAAACTTTTAAAGTGTGCAACCTAGGTAACTATCTTAGTGTGTTTAGACATGTTAACATTCTCTGTGAAAAGTACAAAGGATTTTAAACTTAAAAAAAAAGAGATAGAAACATAGGTCATAAACAAAATAAAAACACATAGATCGAGGCTAAGATTTTATAAGTAACGTAAAAAAAGAAAAAAAAAGAGAGAGAGATAACAAATGTAATACAATCAATTAACAGTCTCATGTAACATGTAAACATATTATCATATTTCATAATCATATTCCATTTCTACTAATATTTGTGTCATGTTCATATTCGATAACAATCTTATGTCCTTATAATCCTTGGTGTAAGGACATACTCAACTTCACAATAAAATCAAGGACCAGTGTTGTTGGAAAAGATATAATGACGACATGTCCATCTAACAGATAATATAGGAGAAATAGAAGATTATGTACATAAAAAAAATAACACGTTGCATGTTCACATGCATTAGTTAGTTGGATAGTGTAACTAGTAAGGTAGTTAGAAGGTGTAACTAACTTCATGTTTCAAAAATGAATATGAATATCTTGATTTCCAGAGACTTGATGGAAAAACTTTCTGAAGCAAAGTTATTTAGAAAGGTGTTATCTATAACTCTTGTGTTGAAGTCAACAACAAACAAAACTTGGAAAGTGCTTGAATTTAGGCAATAACATGGAACAAATTTCTGAATATGAGACACTTAGAAAAATTTCTCAAGAGAGATTGACTTTGAAAGCTCAAAACTTACTCGATTTTAATCCAATGATGATGAAACTGATATGGTTGGAAAGATCAAAGAAAGATGAACATCTTTCATGTTGAGAAACATTTGAATTGGAGCTTGGATCACCATGTAAAAGTGCCATGAAGTTGACTAAAATTACATGTAACTTAGTCAATTTTAGAAACTTTAGAAAATTAAACCCTAATTTCCCAAATTGAGTAAGTTTCTCAAATTCTCAATTTTTGATGAATCCTTTGGAATTTCGTACCCAAATTTCAAACATTAGTCAACTTGGACATGATAAACATCATGTTGACCTTAAAAAAGTCAGGAGTTGACTCTTTGACCGCTCTATTGACTTTTCTACGTCTTATCAACCGCGCCCATGTCCGAGGCTCAGATATATTAGTCCACACAAAAACCTGCAAGATTGTACACATATCAGTACAATTCATGCTGCAAATACATGTACAATATAGCTTGCAAAATACACAAATAAAAATTCAGTACAAAATATACAACATCAAATTTCATCTAGAACTTCACGTGATGATAGTAAGTTTCGTGGGAATACGTTCCCGTAAAAAATTGAGAGGTCGTTGTTCGGGATGAAGCTGTTTGGAGGGTATGTTAGTTGGGATGAAGGTTTCATTAAGTAGTTGTCCAAGAAGAGAGCTTCCAGATCTATTGATTTAATGCACCTTCTACCACAACTAAGAGATCCTCATAGTGAGATTCTTCTACTTCGATCCTGCATGGGTATTGCCAAATTATTTTTTGACGTAAGAACGTGTCAACCTATTCATATGGAGGAAGAGATGTTTGGTTTGATAACGAGTTGCAGAAGGCGATTGAAGGCAAAGTGGCTTCATTACCCATAAGAGTTGGGGATTTGGGTTTGTACTCGGCTGTAGAGGCTTATTTATACGCCTTTCTGACTTCTAGGGACCAATCTTGGGTATTAGAGGATCATATATTTAAAGGTTTGGAAAAACACTTAGAAGGGGGTTGAATAAGTTTTTCTTACTTTTTAGACTCTTTAACCCAAACAACAAATAAAATACTCAAGTATTTTTATCCTGGTTCTTTTGACACTCAAACTACTCCAGTTCACCCGCCAAGGTGATTTCGCCTCTCTCAACGAGGACTTAATCCACTATAATCAACGATTACATAGTGCACTACCCAACCGGTGTGACTAACTTCCTCTAAGACTCACTAGTCCCAGCCCTCTCAAGAATTCTGACCCAACTGGTCTTCTCAAGGAACAGACCGCACAACCAACCATTGTGACTAACACCTCTAAGACTCAACTAGTCCTAGCCCTCTCAAGAATTCTGACCCAAACTGGTCTTCTCAAGGAACAACTATCAGAATGATAAATTTTGACTGACTGTGTACAAAAGTGCTTCTAGAAAAGCTATTCTTCACTAAGTGAAGTTTACACAAAATTTAAGCTCAAAAACAGTAAACTAATTTACAAGAAATAATTCTTTGTACTTGCAACAAGTTTACTTTGGAGATGATTTTTGCAAGTTGTTAGAAGTAGATGTAAGTTGTTCGTACAGTACTTGCGTAAGTTCTTGTGAGTGCTACATTCCTTCTTTGAAAATGAATCCTTAAATAATGCTTCTGGATTCTACCAGTTACAAGTAGCGTGTCTTGAAGAATGGAAAAGGTAATTATTACTTGCTTAGGTTCACGTGACTTTGCTTAGCCTTTGACGTAAATAGCTTGCTAAATATTTCTTGGAAGTTGAATCACTCAAGTATTTCTTCTCTTCGCTCAGTGTGGGTCAATGTTACTGTTTGCAAATTTTGTCTTTTGGAAGATAACGTTCATATTCAAAAGATCTTCTAAATATTTGCTCGTCAGAACTTCTGTTGGTGCTTCCATCAAAAGTTTACTCTTGCCTGCTTCTGTCAAAAGTTGCGCTGTGCTTGCTTCTATCAGAAGTTGCGTTGTTCTTGCTTCTATCAGAAGTTGCCCTGTGCTTGCTTCTATCCAAAGTTGCGCTGTTCTTGCTTCTATCAGAAGTTGCGTTGTTCTTGCTTCTATCAGAAGTTGCGTTGTGCTTGCTTCTATCAAAAGTTGTTGTGCTTGCTTCTATCAGAAGTTCTATTCTCATTAGAACTTCTAATACTTCATCTTCTGTAAGCCTTGTTATACATCTTCTATTCAGAACATATTGTTGGTGCTTTTCATCAGAGGTTGCGTTTTGCTAGCTTCCATCAGAAGTTGTATTTTACTCTTGACTTCAGAAGCTTTCTTTGTAGCGTGTCTTCCAGAAATTCTCGCTCAGAACTTCTAAGGCGTGTTTCTGTCAGCAGTTGCTATGAGCGTGTTTTGTCTCATTCAAACTTCTAAAGCGTGTTTCTCCTTTGAGCGTGCTTTGTCCAGAAGTTCTTCTCTTATTAGAGCTTCTAACTTCAACTTCTGCTCATTATGATATTTTCCATTTTTGCGCTAGAGTCAGAACACCTTCTGAAATAAAGCATTTACACGTCAGAGTATCATATTCAATTATACAAAATTTATTATGCTTGTTATCATCAAAACTTTAATATATATTATTAGAAACAAACTTTGTTCTAACAATATTGAGACACACTGGGATGTATGGTATGGACTCTAATAAGTGTCAAAATATAGTTATTTTGTATAAATGTGTATATTTAGTGTATAATCAAATTTTTATGTAAATATTGTATCATTTGATAGTTTTTTATCTTTTGTGTAGGTATTCATTCATAATTGGAGCATTGAGTAATAAAGGGCAAAGGCAAAGCTTCAAGAATGCAATTTTTAGCAATTCATCAATGAATAAGGCTCAAATCAAAGAATAAAAATCATCAATTAGGTTGATATTTTTTCATGGTTAGATAGGTCTTTGAATAAGCTTTCCAACGCTTCAAATCGGACACAAATCTGAGTTACGGTTCTCAAGTTATGGCGAAAACACAAAGCTGGTTTTTTTCTCATAACAGTACATGCCGCTGAGCGGGATTTTGGCCGTTGAATGCGCCCCCTGGGCAGAAACACGTTACAAGGGTCAAAAAACACATTTTTAGGTTATGTTTTGAGGTATTTGTTTCCAACTCATCAAACCTGCATCCTTGATAGTGTAGAGCTTAGAAAACAACATTGGATCATGCATCTTGATGATTCGGAGTCGAATCTCTCATCGATTAGTGTTGACAAACCAAGAAATATTTGGTTCCTCTTCTTCTCTTCTCTTTGTAATCTCTATTTTTTGGGTTTGTATGTATATTTTTGCTTAACTCATGTACATTTGTCGTCCATGGCCTGATAAGTACCAAAATATAGTTATTTTGTATATACATTTTGTGGCACTTATCCGTTCTTTTGTCGATATTTAGTTGAATAATTCCAACTTTTTGTTGTAAATACGTTTTATTGCGTTTTGTGTACATAATAGAATAATTAAGTTTTTGTGTAAATATTGTATCATTTGATAGTTTTCATCTCTTTTATAGGTATTCATTCATAATTGGAGCATTGAGTAATAAAGTGTCGAAGACACGGCTTCAAACACATGATTTTGAGCAATAAAAGAGAACACATAAAGCAAAGAATGAGTTTTTCAAATATTTCAAATCATTAATTTGATTGATATTTATTCATGGTTAGATAGAGTATTGAATAAGCTTTCCGACGCTTCAAACTGGGCACAATTCCGAGTTACGGTTCTCAAGTTATGGCAAAATAAGATCTTGATTTTTCGAATAACAGAACCGTCTTGGCGTAAAATACTGGCTTAGCGCCCCCTGCGATTTCAGAAATCTTTAAAAGGGTCTAAAAACACATTTTTAGGTCTTGGGTTGGGTATTTTTGAGTTCCAACACCATCAACATCATTTTTTGATAGATTTACTTAGAAAACAACATTGGAGCTTGCATTTGGATGATCCGGAGTCGAATCCCTCGTCGATTGGTGTTGACAAACCAAGAAATGTTTGGTTCCTCTTCTTCTCTTCTCTTTGTAATCTCTTTTTTTGGGTTTTGTATGTATATCTACTCTTACTCATGTATATTTGTCGTCCTTGGCGTTGTATAAAGTTTGCTTTACGAATCTATATTGGTGATTGTCTTAGGTGTTTACTCTATGTTAGGGATTTGAGCTTTGCTAGAGATAGATTGCTTAGATTCTTTCCTAGGATGATTATCTGTTAGTTTCTGAATGCTAGAAATGGGTTTAGAGCTGACATTCACTATAGAGTATCTGATCTTAATGCCTCTGTGTTGGTGAAGTATGCTAGAGATGGGTATGGAGGTGACGCAGTTAACTTCTGTGTTGTTGAGATAGGCCAGACATGGCTATCGAGATGATTCGGGAGGATTCTAAATTTGGGTTAGAAATAGTTTAGGTTGTGAGAGGTATGGGATGACATGGACGAGTATCGTAGGCCGAGTATGACATGGGTGGTATATTAAAGTCTGTGACGGCTAGTGTACATTCGTTTCTAACAAGCTGCCTATCCTTTATACTTTTTAGTTCATTTAATTTCTGTCATTTATTTTCAATTCTTTTAATCTCAAACTCATTAACGGTAGAATTGTCGAACGACGAATCAATAACCAATCTCTGTGGACACGATACGAAATAACCTAACCGATATATATCACCCGGTAAAAATAATATCAACTTTTTGCTTGTCGCTTTACCGTAGCAACATGGCCTTATATAAAGCTTGCTTTACAAATCTGTGTTGATTGTTATCTTAGGTTTTTACCTTGTGTTAGGGATTTGAGTTGTGATAGACATATATTGCTTAGATTCTTACCTAGGATAATTATTTGTTAGTTTATGAACGCTAGACATAGGTTTAGAGATGACGTTCAATGTGGGTATCTGAGATTAATGCCTCTGGATCAGTTGTGTCAGGCGAGACATCGTCTATACGAGTGACATGACTGACTTCTGTGTCGTTAAGGTGGGTGAGACATCACCACCGAGGTGATGCAGTAGGATTCTCAATTTGGGTTAGGAATAACTTAGGTTGTGAGAGATACGTGATGACATAGATGGGTATTGTAGGTATGTGAAGTCAAGCTCCTCAAATGATCTACTTATGTTTTGATGACGACAAAATTCTCAATAGCTTGAAGACAAAGATTTTTCAAAGCAAAAGATTCAAGCTCATGATTTCAAGACCTTTCATAGATATATGAAAATCTTGACTTTTATAATCTTAGTGCTCAAAAATATTTTTAATCATGCATATAAATTCAAGAAAATATTTTATTACCTTTAATAAAGATTCTAGTGAAATATGAGAAAAATTAAATTGTTATATTTTTCAAAATAATAATTTGTCAACTTTTGAACTAATGCAATCGATTGTATACCTTGAAAAATAAGCAAAAAAAAGCATTCAGGAAGTGATGCAATCGATTGTCATAGTTAAAATTTTCAAAATTTTTAAACGTTACAAAGATACAATCGATTGTAGCTTTAGTGCAATCGATTGTATGCCTCCAGAATTTGAAAAACCAGTATTTTCCTGCACCTTTTGAGAAACATCTTTTCATGGAAACACTTGTATCTTTTCACTTTCACTTATTCATAATTTCTCCAACCTTTGCCATGACTTTTGAAAAGGTATTACTTCAATATAAATTGTTTTTGTTTTTTCAAATTCAAATTGCATCTATTCAAATTTTATTAAGAAAAACTCTCTGCATATTTTCTCAAACAAAATTTTCATACAATGATATTTTTGAATAACATTTTTTATATCATATTCATAAAAGTATCTTGAGCACATAAGAGAGTAATTGTTTTTTATTTTCTTATTTGATAGAGAAGATCAATCAAGTGATTGATTCATTATTCAACTTTATCCAAACTCTTGTAAAAATCAAATATACTTGTTGTATCATAGTTGTCTAAGATTGTTGGAAGCAAGTTGTGCATTGAAGAGGATTGTTCTTCTTGCACTTCGTATTTTAGATCTTAAAGGTTTTAAGAGCCTTTAATCTCCCTATACGTTAGATAGTAAGCATCACCATTGGTGTGAAGAGGCTGTACAATAATTCTAACTATAGTGAAATCTCTTTCGTGTTGAAAGGGGACTGAAGTGCTCTCGATCTGTGAGGGGAACCAGGATACATCCTTGTGTTCTTTACTTTTCCGCATTTACTGCTTTCATCAAAGCATTAACCATAAAATAAAGAAATACTCATATATTTTCATACACCAAATCATAAAAAATGTAACAAGTATTCATAAAACCGATAAAAAATTTATAATCCTAATTCACCCCCTCTTAGGCGCACTTCATACTTAAAAGATTGAGTTTAACTGGACGATATATTTAAGTTTGTGACGAGTGGTGTACATTAGAGTCGGATAAGTTTTCTATCCTTTATAGTTTTAGTAATTTATTTATGTTTATAACTTTTCTTTACAACTCATTTAACCTCAAACTCATTAACAAACAAATTATCGAACGACGAATCAATAACCAATCTCTGTGGGCACGATACGATATAACCTATATATCACCCGATAAATATAATAGTTTACATTTTGCTTGTTTCTATACTGCTGCAACTGACTCAGATTTTGATAGAGTTTTGGACGGTCTTATTGCTGCGATTCTAGATTTTGACCTTAGAAATTTTAATTGTAAGGACACCATCCCTCCTAAAGTACAACATATTTTGGTGAGTGCTATTTTTAGTAAAATTGTTAAGGACATTGATTTGAAGTTTGACATGAGAACGAGGCAGAATGCAGTTTTGGTTGTTTGCAAGTCGCACATGCTCAGGACTCTCTCCTTGCTATTCCTATTGATGGGTTAGGTCAACATATGTCACCGATTGAGTATCGTATTATCCTAAGATATTGTCTTATGATTCCTTTATTTCCTATTGATGGGATTTTCCCTGTTTGTTGTAAGAAATGTTTGGAGACATTTGGGAAACACGCGATTCATTGAAAGTTGTTGAAAGTGTGATAGGCAGGGGGATATTATTGATTGGAGTTTTGTTGTTGTTTCGGTTAGAGGTTTCAAGTGAAGGAATGATGAACCGAAACCATAAAAGATGGATAAGCATGAGAGATAGAGAGCGAAGTAGGAAAGAAGATAGTGATTTTTTGTTCATTAGGAACCAAAAATACATTTCTGGTTTATACCAGAAGTGCATTTCCAGTTTTCTGTAAAAGTAGTTTTTCAAAAAAAAAAAAGTGTCCTAGAAATACACTTCTGAAAGATATTTTTTGTTTTATATAGGGTGTTTTTCCCCTATATAGGGTTCCTTGAGAAATCCATTTTTACTTTACATATACACTTTGGGTCTCATAACACCACCTATGGATTTGGCACCCCTTAAGGCCCAACTTTTTTTATTTTTTATCTTATTTCATGATTAAAACAGTAAAAGAAATTAGATTTTATTTATTTTTATAAAAAAAAGGTGTTTAGAGTTTTTTTTGGCTGTGAATAAAAATACAAATATATTTCTCTTTTACTTAGAGTTAATTTTTCTTATGATTATTGAATTAATATTATATTTTTGTATGTCTGAATGAACTTGTACGTCGATTCATTTTCATTTGTAAATATGTATTCAACTCTCCATGTGATGTAATAACTAGTATTTATTTTATTGCTTTAGTTCATTTAATTATTCATCACACAGACAAAAACTTTTTCAAAGGAACTAATACTCGATTGCGAACCATTTTTAAACCTTGAGTTGCTAAAGATTTTAAACGTCGCATGATTAAACTATATTTTAATTAATTGATTAAAATTATTTCGTGCGTGTACTTAAACAAATTTAAATAGCTTTATTACTTGTGTGAGCCACCTTGTATGGGCTTGTATGATATAATTGCTAATCATATTCTCCATTTGAAAATGTGTACCCCAATTTCCATGGAGTTGTAACAATTTTACCGCTTTATTTATTGTTTTCTTTTATCTTAATTATATCTTTATATATTGTATGTCAAACCCTCGCATCTCGGTCCATATACCGAATCATAACCAATTTGATAATTCGAGTTTGCTTTACAATTGCCATCGACCTTCTCACGTTCTATATCACCACCTTCATAATAAAGTTTCAAACCTCGATCCAACATCGAGTTGAGTTTTTTTTAAAAAATCTTTTCATAATAAATTGCGAGTACTTAGATCGTTGGTTGTTAGACCTATTGTATAAGGACTTTTACATAAATAAACTTAACAAGAGTGAACCTAATATCTATTCACCTTTTTCATAAGAAAACTTTTGGGATGAGATATGACTCGTAAAGCTTCAGTGCTCCTCTAGTTTCTAGTATTTGAATCGTAGGATGTTAAACCTATTGTTTGGTACTTGTCACCCGCATATAAAATCAATCTTAACTCATCCGAACTCTTTTCCTCTTGGCTTTTCAATTTAAAAACTTTCAAAATGGGTGATCTTTCATCCTGTTTCGTGCCGACGAAACAAAATTCCTTACACATATGACTGTTGAGCCTTTTCCTTTCGAATGCAATGATAACAAGAGTCTGTGCATAATCCAGACTCAATCATTCATTCTTGAAGTGATGTAATTGTTCCATTATCCATGCTTTAGGTAAAAATGTTTTCGTTCGAATGTGATTGAATATCTCTCACTAAAAAGAACCAACAAACATTCTACCTGAACTACGACACTTTGACTTCCTTATGGAACCATGGGAATACATAGGCACGAGGCTGCAAATATGAGGCTAGCACAATAATACAAAAATACAAAAATATTTCTCCTTTATTTCTTTCTTCTTTCTAACTTAGAAGATAGCAAGCTTTCGTACTAACACACGAACACATGACTAACTAAATGGGTCCTATCGAGTACGATGGATGTGAGGGGTGTTAATACCTTCCCCTTGCATAACTGACTCCCAAACCATCTCTTTGGTTATGATGACCATTTCTTTTATCTTGTCGATTTTATTGATCGAATGAATAATTTTTTAGGCGCTACAGAAAGATTTAAGGTAGTCAAAGAGATATAAATTTAATGTCTCGAGCCATATTAAATATACTAACACGAAAACACTCAAAAAGATTTGGACACCAATGTTCAAAAAGTCAAATTGTGATGCATATATATTTGACGAATCGAATGCAAAATGTGATAATGGTCATTCAAATGACATAACCAAAGATATATTTCTTTTCTATTATTTAACTCCTACGAGAGGAGAATTCTCTTCTTATAGTAATAATAAAGATAAACTTGTCAGTTTATGAATTATTGGTAAGCGCCATAAACTATTGTTGAACTATTTCGAGATTTGCAACAGTATAACACATCTTACTTAGTATCAAGTAAATTGTGTAACAAATGTAATATAATGTGTTGTAATTCCTCTGTATTCCAAGGTCTTTAAACTTTTGAAATAAAACCTATTTTCTATCTATTAATTTTTTTTAAAATGGAGCATGATTATGTGTCAGTATTTTAAAAAAGATACTTCTAATAGATTAAGATAAAAGATAAGGTTCAAGATCAAAATAAAGAAAGATCAAGAAAATGTTGTAGTAGGCCCTAATAGCCAATCAATATTGGATTAATATGCTTTTGTATCATGACTTTGATATATGTGATTTGTTAATATATATATATATATATATATATATATATATATGTTAGGCATCATATTTATTATGTTATTTGTATATGGCATAATAAAGTCCTTAGAATAATTAGTCTATTAATGACCTATTAAGTGTGACTTAATTGTGAGAGCTCATGAAACTTAAAGACATTATTCTTAAAGTATATGTAGTCAAGCTTTACTGTCAAATAGGACAACAGTAATGCATAGAGACTATTACGTGAGTAGACTGATGATTGTGTCTCACAAGTCATGGATATGAGATATCAAGTCTTCATGTAGGTATAAATATTAGGAGTAATATTTATACTGGATTGACCCACCATGAGGATACTACATAGTTTGTTATGTAAGTGTCATAACTTATTCTCATAGTGATAGTGGTGTATACCATCCTTTGACCTGAAACCACTATGGACCCTAGATGTGGAGTCGAGTACTTTATTGCCAATCAAATGTTGTCCATAACAGGATGACCATAAAGATGGTTGATAGGTACTTTATAAATCATGTTGAGGGACATGAGTGACCTAGATGAGATTTGTCCCTCCTACATATACGGGAGTAATATCTATGGGCCCCTTGATAGAGTATGATTGTAAAATGCATGGTTGTGCTCAAATAAGTTAATATGAGATATTGGAATTATTTGTTGTTATCAAGTATATTTTGGGATCATGGAATAAAATATTGGACTATACAAGGGTGACACATTCTATGTCTTGTGTTCAATATGGATAAAAGGGCAAAAGGGTAATTGTACACATGATCATTGTCGCAGAAAGGTTATGTCAGATCACACGACATTCACGTCACTTGGGTAGAAGTAATGTGTTGCTACATACCTCTCACTGTTTATAATATTAAATAGGTGATTTAATATTATTGGCAACATTACGAGAACCTATAGGATCACACGCATAGAGTGTTTATAGTGGAATGGATAATTAAATTAAATACAATTTAATTTAATTATGTGTTAATAGTATTTAAATGGTTTGATATATTAACACATATAATTTATTTGATTAAATATGATTTAATTAAATGAGAATTAACATTTGATTAAATTAAATATTATTTAATTTAATTAATATTATTTTACTTAATTAAAAGAGTTTAGTTAAATATAGATAATATTTATTTAATTAAAATGGTTTAGTTAAATAAGATTGGGCTTGTTTTGGAAAAGCCCAAAATAAGAGCATTAGGATTTTAGTATCTCTCTATAAATAGAGAAGCTCACTCCCTTGCAATCTTAATTGTCAATTTTTATGAGAACAAGAAATGACTAGCACCGTCTTCCATTTGCACTCGTGTGGACTACGTAGAGACGTCAGTATCTTCCGTCATTCGTGATCAAAGATAAACATGCTTCAAGAGGTATTTCTTGAATCCGTATTTTGATGTTTGATTTGTGATTAATGGTTTAATCAAGATCCGTTCATCGGAATTGTTTCGCTAAGAGGATCAAAAATTTGAAAAATCCCTCTTAAAGT
Organism: Vicia sativa; assembly: GCA_021764765.1. Taxonomy (NCBI): domain Eukaryota; kingdom Viridiplantae; phylum Streptophyta; class Magnoliopsida; order Fabales; family Fabaceae; genus Vicia; species Vicia sativa. The sequence goes on along the minus strand of CM038796.1, from coordinate 270,854,380 downwards.
CCCAACAGAAAGATACTAATATAAAATAGAAGATCATCAAAACGAGGGGTCAAGTGTAGATCATCAAGATATTCTCAAAGAATGAAGGACTATTAAAGACCACCCTTTTCAAAACATTATAGGGATATTTGTAAAGGATTCGAAATTCAACACTCAATATAACTTTACGGATTTTGTCACAAGTCTTTTTAAGAAACCCAAACATGACCTTTTACTTGTGCATATTTTTGTCTATTCGGTGTTACTAACAAATTCTTTAGCAATGACATTTCTAATATGATGTAGAACAAATTCAAAAGGTCTACGATGGGGAGCTTTTGTACTCTCTTGATGAGTTACAAATTAATCAATCGACAAAAGGTTTTCTTAAACAAATTAACTTAAGGAATGTTCAAATATATCTAAAGTTCTACATTCACAAAGGTGATGATTGAATACTTTGCAACATCAAAAGGAATGTGTCAAAGGTCATTTAATTTGACTTAAAGTTTCAAACAAATTATTTATCACTTTAAGTGTCAAATTAATTTTTTTGTAATTCCAAATTAATATTAGATGATTCAAATTGTCAATAATGGTGGATGGAATTTCATTTTCTATTTATTCTTCTTACTAGCTAAAGTCGTGTTTGATCATTTGAGAAAGGTAAATTATATTTAAATGCATAATAATATAACTTTTAAAAAATAGTTAGGAGAAAAAAAAGAGAAAGCGAAGAAAAACTTGCGAGTAAAGGTGAAAATAAAGAGAAGAATTTGCACACACTATAAAATTTCTTTATTCTATTCTAAAGAAAAATAATTCAAAATAAGGGGAATTTAAAAAATTCCTTGAAATATTTGATAGCTTGCAAATAACCAATCTATTTGCAGAAGCATTACAACAAATTCCTACATATACAAATATTTTTGAAAGACCTTTTGACAAGGACGAAAATACTTCTATGTGGTGAAACAATAAATCTATAAGAAGGATGTATTGCTATAATCAAAGGAAGATTCCACCGAAATTAGAAGATCTAGGTAGTTTTCATATTCCAGGAAACCTGCCGATTTTAAGAGTTCTTTATTGTTTGAAAAATGTGTTAGTCAAGGTCAAAAACTTTATTTTTCTGGTTGATTTTGTAGTTATAGACATATAAGGAGAAGGAGATGTTATAACTTGGGGTAGATAACTCCTATAAATGCTAGAGCCAACATCAACTTGGAGACATATGTAAACTCAAGCTAAAATTCTTAGATAATTAAGACAACGATAATCAAAGTTAATGATGGCTTTAAACTATGCAATAGAAGTTTAACATGTTGTAACATGGATGTGCCGCAAAAAGAAAGAGACAAGCTAGAATCACCACATGCAAAAAAATAAATTAATTAAAATTAGAGGTCAAACATAATTTTGGTCTCAACACAATCAAAGAAGAATTGGATGATACCATCAATAGAAAACAATGAAGGTTCAGGACAAAGGCATATTTAAAGTTGAGAGGTGATGATTTAAGAAAGCTAGAGAAAGGATAAAACCAAATCAAATTCCACTATATTGATTAAGGTTTTCGAATTTTAAAATTTGATTACTTAAAACCATGGTGTAGATTCTAAAATCTAAAAAGTATTAATTTTATTTTTTGCGATTCTAAATTTTGACCTTAACAATTTTACTAGTAAAGACACCATCATCCTAAAACACATCAATGTTTTGACGAGTGTCTTTTTTAATACAAGTGTTTTCGACATGGATATAAAATTTGACATGACCACGAAAAAAAACAGACTGTGATTGTTTGCAAGCAGCACATGCTTAAGATTTTCTTATTATTATCTCTATTAATGGTCCAGGTCAACAATGTCATCAATAGAGTACCGTATAACTCTTAAATATCAACTTATGATTACTTTATTTCCTGTTGATAAGGTTTGTCCTATTTGTCGCTAGGCGTGTTTGGATAAATTTGGGGAACACATTATTCATTGTAAGTAGCATTTAAGAATCAAATATTGGCATAACTTTGTTATGGATCTCTTATTTGATATATTTTGGTGTATCGGGGTATCTATGAAGAAAGATGCGCCTATGAGTTTTTCAATTAGCCCTCATGAAGAGAGATTGATATTTAGGCCAAGAAATGTTATAGTATTTATGGGGTGGATAGGAGGAAAATATGTATGTGTAGACTTGACTGGAATTTTCCCACTTGTGAGGTTGTGAACTAGAAGATTTATTGTGGGACATGCACCTCTCAAAACCAAGATTCAAGTAAAGTGGTCAAATATGAGAAAACGTGTTTGACAATCAACATGTTTTTATACATTTTGCTTTTGAGATTTTTGATTTTCTAGCACTAGACCTTTTTTATTGTTTATATAAAGTGCAAAAACTCATGCATAAGAATGTTGAATCTCTTAAAATAATAATTGTAATTTTTTATAAAGATTGATTCTAGCATGACGCAAATTATTGTATATTTGGCAGTTATTTTTGAATAATTTTAAAAATATTTTAAAATATTTTTAAAATATTTGACCATTATAAGAGTTTTTAAAATAGGAGAATTTTTCTTGCGACCCCTTTCATTTAATCTGACATCTCCCAAACTTTTTTATTTCCACTTTATTTTTGTTGAAATTTTTGGTACTCCACAAAATTTCTAGTAGATTTTTAGAAATTTTCGGCATCTCACAAAATTTTCGATGATTTAAAAAAAAAATTGATACTGGAAATTTCAGTGTATTTGAAATTTCCGATATCAAAAACATTTGTTTTTTTTTTTGAAAAAAATCTATATTTTTATCGGAAGTTTCGTAAATTCTCAATATTTGACTGAAATTTCTGGTACACCATCCAAATTTTTGATTTTCTTTTTTTAAAAAAAAAACTTTTTATTTTTCTGAAAATTCTGAAAAATACCAGAAATATTTGTTTTTAAAAAAAAAATTCCGGTATCACCCCTCAATTTTTTATATTTAAAAAACAAATCAAATTTTGAAATATACTAAAATTTTTCGGTATGAGATTCAAAATTTCCGATATTATAACTGAAATCTCTGATAAAATTTAATTCTTTAAAAAAATGATTTTTCACAAAGATATAATGGTAAAATCATAATGTTGAGAGAGTGGCAGGTACAACTTGAGGGGTTAAAAAGATAAATTCTATTAGGATAGAGTCCAAAACTAAAAAAAGAAACAAACAATCATCATGGCCCATTCACTCACTTTTTTTTCTTCTTAAAACCAAAACTAAATTCAGAATAACAATTAAAAAATTACCCACGCAGCAACATCGTCCACACGAGGATGAGTTCTCATCATTTTTGTTGTTTCCGCTAGAAAATAATAACAATATAATATAAATATTTAATAACACCAAACACCATGCGAGTTCCACGAGAGTGACTTTAAAATTAGTATTTGATTTTCAATTCTCATGACTGTATAGAACATTTTTATTTATTTTGCTTCAACAACTAACAAATGAGAGATACTATATATATAAATGAAACTACACCTACTATAAACCATGCACAACTTAAATTTGTAGTAAAAAATATTCAAGTTATTGACTTGTTATGGCAACTTTCACACTTCACAAAGAAACAGTTCAATCATGGTTACTTCTAAGTAGAACTCACATGTTTTTCCACTTCATATGTGTCTTGTTTCTCTTTTACTATCGTATCAAAAATTTCATTATTTCCTATCCATGGATTTTAATGACAACAGCTGAAGTTATTCTATCAATTATGTGGTTTTTCAACCAAGCATACCGGTGGCGGCCGGTGAGTCGTTCGGTTATGACCGAGAAACTCCCGGCCGACGAGAAACTACCGGGACTCGACATATTTGTGTGTACGATCGATCCTGAGAAAGAACCGACCGTCGAAGTTATGAACACCGTTGTTTCGGCTATTGCTATGGATTACCCTAGTCATAAACTTTCTGTTTATCTTTCTGATGATGGTGGTTCTCCTGTTACTTTATATGGGATTAAAGAGGCTTTTGAATTTGCTAAAGTTTGGGTTCCTTTTTGTAAAAAATATGGAGTTAAATCAAGGTGCCCTAAGGTTTTTTTCTCTCCTTTGGGTGAGGATGAACATGTTCTTAGGTCACATGAATTTGAAGTAGAAAGAGACCAGATTAAGGTATTTTATATGGTCTTTAATATTTTTTTACAAATATATATAATTAAAAATATTTTTGTTGATATGGTATTTTAATAATTTGATAGGTGAAGTACGAGAAAATGCAGAAAAATATTGAAAAATTCAGTTCTGATTTGAAGAATCTTCGTATGGTTACTGATAGACCTTCTCGGATTGAGGTATGACTAATACTATATCTATATAAATTTGATAAGATAATACTAGTTAATTGAAATTTAATATATTTTTTGTGTAAATATTTACAGCAGTCTAAATATAAACAAATGGTTTAGTGCAGATGGTTAATGTGTTTTAATTATTTCTACTAGGAAATGTTTTAAGACAAAAAATTAAAGAAGCTATGAATGAGAGTATTTTGAGCATTGTACCAAAACTAGTTAAAGAGATTTAAAAAATGAGGTATAATAGTTAGGGCACTTAAATAAAAATATATTTCACAAATAAAAAGAAAGTCAAAATACATATTATCAAATATTCAAATATATTTTCTAAGATTTTGAGTACAGATTCAATCTTTTAACAAATATTTTTGAATTCACAAAATGTATATGTAAATAGCTTAACAAATGTTTTGATTGGGTTTAAATTTGAATGCACTATATTATAGAATGAAATTATGTTTATTGTAATCCTATTTAATTTAAGAGAATAGTCTTTGAGATTGAGATTGTACACAAAAAAATACTTTATTATTTAGTTGTTATAATTTGGTGTTTGTTTGGATGTGTTATAGCCAAATTAATATAAATAAATAATCAATTTTTATTATTAACAATAAATAATAAAAAATATTCATTTTTGATACCATTTTTTATTTTTTATTTTAGATTATAAACGATAATTCAGAAATCCCGCGTGTCGTTTACGTGTCTCGTGAACGAAGGCCTTCACTTCCTCACAAATTCAAAGGAGGTGCTCTCAATACATTGGTGTGTATTTTCAAATTACATTTGTGTTTTTGTCTATATATCATATTAAAAATTTGTTTATGATGCAGCTAATAAAATTTAACACTTTCTTAATTGTGTTTGCAGCTTAGAGTGTCAGGTTTAATAAGCAATGGACCTTATGTACTTGCAGTGGACTGTGATATGTATTGCAATGATCCATCATCAGCCAAACAAGCAATGTGTTTCTTTCTTGATCCAGAAACCTCTAAATATATTGCTTTTGTTCAATTCCCTCAAATGTTTCACAATCTTAGTAAAAAAGACATCTATGATAATCAATCCAGAACTGCTTTCAAGGTAAATAAAAATTAACATTGAAGTATTTATGTTTTTTAAGTTTTTTATTTTTCTTAAATTGTAATTTGCCGGTAATAGTCCATATTTTCACGCAATCAAGTGTTTTTAGTCATCTGATCATGATTAGACGGTCTGATTTTAAATTAAATATAAAATATGTTCTTTTTGGTTGTGCAACAAAGATCAAACTATTAATAATACCGCAACAACGTGAATACAACAAAATTGACTGCATGAAATCCGATTATATTTTTTTTCGTAAAATTTGATGATGTAAATGATGAAATATTGCAAATTTTATTTTAGACAATGTGGCAAGGGATGGATGGTTTGAGAGGTCCAGGTCTTTCAGGAAGTGGTAATTACTTAAATAGAAGTGCATTATTATTTGGAAGTCCAGATCAAAAAGGTATACCATCTTGTTATTATATTTTCTTTGATTTTTAATATAAGAAAAATTTGATTTTAGAATTTATTGAATAAGTAATATATCTGATTAATAGATCATATATATTAATTTTCAAATGAATCTAAAAAATAAATATTTTACATATTAAAGATTAGAGAAAGTGTTATATAGTCTTTTCGATTTTGTTTTGATTTTTTTTTGTTCACGATTGTAGATGAGTATCTTCATGATGCCCAAAACTACTTTGGGAAATCAACAACATACATAGATTCACTCAAGGCCATTCGTGGACAACAAACTATCACAAAGAGTCTTTCAAAAGATGAAATTTTGCAAGAAGCTCAAGTAGTTTCATCTTGTTCCTATGAATCAAACACAAAATGGGGCACAGAAGTAGGATTCTCGTATGGAATTTTACTAGAGAGTACTATCACTGGCTATCTTTTACATTGTAGAGGATGGAAATCAGCTTATCTTTATCCAAAAACACCATGTTTCTTAGGTTGTGCACCGACTGATATCAAAGAAGGAATGCTTCAACTGGTGAAATGGTTGTCTGAACTTTGCTTGTTGGCCGTTTCTAAATACAGTCCTTTTACTTATGGATTTTCAAGAATGTCAACTATTCATAACTTCACTTATTGCTTTATGTCTATCTCATCTATATATGCTATTGGATTCATCCTTTATGGTATTGTACCTCAAGTTTGCTTCTTCAAAGGAATTCCTATTTTCCCTAAGGTAAAGCTCATCCTCGATTATTTTTACTAGTTTTTAAGAGTCTCACATTGGATATTATAAATTGGATAATCCCACACTACACACCGATTTTGTAAGTATAAGTTATGTTCAACCACGTTTTTTAATGTTGTTCATATTTTTCAAGATATCTTGTTAAAATTTAACGTGATATCAATGATTGATGCTACAGGTCACAGATCCTTGGTTTGCAGTGTTTGCAGTACTATACATTGCCACACAAATTCAACATTTGGTAGAGGTAATTTCTGGTGATGGGTCAGTTTCAATGTGGTGGGATGAACAAAGAATTTGGATTCTAAAATCAGTTACAAGTTTATTTGCAATGACAGAGGCAATTAAGAAATGGTTAGGATTAAATAAGAAAAAATTCAACTTATCAAACAAAGCAATTGACACAGACAAAGAGAAAATCAAGAAATATGAACAAGGTAGGTTTGATTTTCAAGGTGCGGCTTTGTATATGTCTCCAATGATTGTGTTACTCATAGTCAACACTATTTGTTTCTTTGGTGGCTTATGGAGACTTTTCAAAACAAGAGACTTTGAAGAAATGTTTGGTCAACTTTTCTTAGTAAGTTATGTCATGGCACTTAGTTATCCAATTTTTGAAGGAATTTTAACTATGAAAAGTAAGAGTGGGTAGTGAAATTTCTTCAAGGTCTTAAATGCACAAGTATTTGTACCTTAAAATGAAATCTCCATTGTTATGTTTGAATTTGCGTTTTCTTGTAGTTGAGAAGATTGTTATGTTTAGATTTTTTATTTTCTTTTTGATAGAAAATTAGTTATAGTTTCTTCGTTAATATATGTTTATGACTGTGTCCCTGCATGCATATGTATAATAAAAAATTGTGTGATTGTCCTAATTTAATAATTGGAGATTGACTATTTCTATGCATTTATAATAAACTATAGGATAATTTTGTTACAAATGTTTCTTTTAATAAATCAATGAGTGCAAATAATGGAGATAAAATATTTTAATGAGAAAAACAAAACTCTAGCACTTGTAATTGAGGGAGTGGGGGGAAATCTAAGAAGAATAAGAAAATGACATGATCAAAATTCAACAAACTAATTGATCGCCCCAACTCTCTCGTTGATTTATTATACAATAAACCTTAGCCACTTTACAAGACCTAAATCTAGCACTCAAATTAATTGTTAAGCCTTTGACCTCACATAAGAGACATTGAGTTTCAAATAATATGTTTTTACACATGTTTGCGCCAATTCAAAATTCCCTTGGTTTCTGAGCTTGACTTAGTTGGACACCAAAGAAAACCTTCATAACAATGATAGGGTTGTGAATTTAGATCTTGAGGTTAGATATCAAGTTTCTAATCACATGTCTCTCAATCTCTCATTCACTCAATACATAAACCACACAAACCCAAGATTCTTAGAATTGTTTCTAAATTCTTAAATACTTCAAAAAGTCTTCAAAATATTAGCATAAATAATCCAAAGAATATCTCTCACTATCTTTTTAAGTTTCTCTCATTAGGATTTCACATCTCTCAATTTCGAATAAACAACAATATAAAAAAGTATTTTATACGTTTTAAGGGAAATATACTATGTTTCGATAAACGCCCTACATTTTTTATAAAAAGATGTAGTAACATATTGCATTCATTCATAGCCCACTCCATTCTCGCTAATCTACCAAATGAACATTTGAAGCTAAACCCCATAACTCTTCATATCGACTTTAAAAATAACGGCAATGTTAATTTACCCATCTACCACCTCTCAGCCTCTCACCAAAATTTGAATCACTCATTAATTAATTTGATCAAGTATAAGAATTGCTTGAACCTTGATATAGGCATGATTTGGTGAACACCTCCACCAAATTATCTTTTGAAGCCACCTTCTAAATCATAATTTCCCTTGACTCGACTGTGTCCCTTATGAAGTATAAAGGAATGTCAATGTGCTTTTTTCCTCTTAGATATTGGAAATTATTGACTTCTTGCCATCTTTCTTCTTAATCAAAACTTCGTCAATATCTTCTGTTGCTAGAGTATTATAATTTGTGAATTTCAACATTTTCTTCATTGAGGGCTTTATGTTGACACAATTCCTTCTTACTGGTCTCCTATATCAGTCTAATTATTGTAGCTTCCTCTACCTCTATTGTCGAACCACTTTCTTTTACCTTTCTTTTCTCTTGCTGACTACGCATGCAAAGCCACATCACTATTCGACTTACTTGTAACTCTTTCAGATGAGATTCAAATGTCAGACAAAATCTTCGCCTGATCTATGGCTCCACCACATGGTCGAACTTCAGAGCCAAAGATCTCAAGATCTTTGCAACAACTGGTGTTGTTGTTAACGTTTCTCTACGTACTTTGATTTGATTCACTATTTTTGAAACCCTAATGAAGAAATATTCAGTTATGTTTTCACTTTCTTCCATCTGAAACAATGAATATGTTCTTTTGTGAGTTTGTAACCTCACCTCTTTCACCTTTTGTGCACCTCCAAAAGACTTTTCCAGAATCTTCCAAGATTCTTTCACATATTCTACATCACTCACCTTTTTCGAAATTTTTTGGATTCAAACATTGATGAATTATAAAGAGAGCTTTATAATTCTTCTTCTTCTTCAATTTTTTGTGTGTGTCCTCTTCTTCTTCTATTGTGTTTTCTTCAAGCGGCTCTGATTGTTTTTTCACAAGGTCTCAAAGGTCTTGACAACACAACATAACCTTCATCTACTTGCACCAATTCTCATAGTTATCAACTTTCATAATCGAAAGACGTGCTGCAAATTACTCATTCGGGTGATGCATTACCATTATGATTTTTTGCCTTGAATCACACAACCGGAGCTCTAGATACTATATGTTGGAAATCCACTAAAACCTAAAGAGAATTTCTATCGATCTTTATGAACAAGATTGTTATCGATACACAATAAAAATGAAAGAAAGAATTAGATAGAAAGGAAATTAGGGAAGCTGATGATTTCTGCATAGTAACTCTTTGCCCACAAACTGTGAAAAATCTTTATTCACTTGCAACTACAAATTCTATGAATACACAATGATGCAAAATAGGGGTTACTCCCTCTATTTATAATGAGTTTACTTTCTTCCTAAGACAAAGCCCAAAACTATAAAAGCCCACACCTATTATAGACCTAAGTCGAAATCTTCTAGGAAGCAACCTGCTTTGACACTTCGACATACTATAGAATGATAATAGTTTGTGAGAAGACATAATTTTGAATTACGTATAAGACTTCTTAAGTCGAATAAAAGATAATTGACTTAACAAAGATAATTGACTTAGCAAATGCAAATCAATTTTGAATTTTAATCAATTTTCGTAAATTTCAAACATCAACAGATTTTGTTAAATCGGTTAATCGTAGATGACCTAATAAGTACAATCGACCTGATTTAAAATTACATACTACTTTTTTAAAATTCAATTTTTATGTATTTATATCAAATATTTTTGTGCATGATAATTCGATAATTTGAGAATTTTAGAAATAAAGATGAATATTATTCTTTAAACATTTAAATTTTATACATAATAAATTATAATTGAGTACTTTAGCATCAAGATCAATTTTCTTTACTTCTAAAATATTCATAAGCATATGGTGTCATCAAATTAATTATGCACGCCAAGTGAATATGAGAAAGAGATCAGTAGTACTATTTTTACCGATGTAGTAATAATGAGATTTACCCCAAGTATCGATCTCGAGGATTGCATAGGAAATACTGAGTTTGATGATTTATTCAATTGAACAAAAATAATAGTTTTGAGTTTTGTGGGAATAAATCCTTGTAAAATGTAAATTTATTCAATATAAAAATTGACTTTTTATTTGATTAAAATATGCTAGGGTGAGTGTATAATTTTCCATGTAATAACATTCACTCTTTGATTTATTCAACAAGTTCATCAGCCTCAATTACTGATTCTCAATATTATCTTTTCCTAATTCCTTAGTGAAAAAACTTTTAACCTTCTTTCCTAATTTTAATTTCCATTTAAATTAGTTGAGAGGTTAAGCATGCAATTATCAAGAACTATTCTAGTTATCATAGGATTATCCTAGTCCAAGGTGGAATCCTCAATAATATCATTATTTAGAAAACCTTAACACGACCGTCCGGCTCTAATGTGTTAAAATAGTGAAATTCTATGGTCTCATAAGGTCAAACTATGAATTACTCTAAATAATAAAATTGATGCATAAAGAACTAAAATGTTGATTAAAACAAACAGATCAGTATTCTTCACATAACACATTAGGGACACCCCCTAGCATTGAGGGGTTTAGCCTCTCATAGAATTCAAAAGTAACATAATAACAAAATTAAATATAGGCATTACAATAGATTGGGGCCTTCGATCTTTAATTGCTCTCGCGCATGAAGAATTCTTCGTTCTCAAAACTCTTGAATCTCTGATCTTCTATCGTCAATTCTTCTCCAGTGCAAAAGTCCTTCTCTTTTGGTTCAAAACAGTTTTTTATAATGTTAGGTCATCCCTTAGCAGTGACAAATGTCCAAAATACCCTTAATGATCCAAAAACACTTAAAACTCCAAAAATTAGAATTCTCAACATCTTGGCCAACACGGGTCGTGTCACCTGACACGGGCACCTGTGTCGGCCTCTGTCCATCGCTCCAAAGACCACCTTTCACCCCAACTTCCTGACATGGGTCGTGTCAACTGACACGGGCACCCGTGTCAGCCCTTACTTATTCTCCCAAACTGCCTCTGTGCATAGTTTCCTGACACAGGTCGTATCTTGTGACACGGGTGGCCGTGTCAGGACCTCTATAGCCTCCAATATTCAGATTTTTACACTTCTTTTGTCCCGATTTGTCTTGTTTTATTCCTCTAACTCTGAAAACACTCAAACACACAACCAAAGCATAAAATGCAGAAATAAGAGCTAAAATGCTCAACAATTAAAAGAAAAGTCAAGTGAAGAAATATTTGATCAACTTTCCTTAGTAAGTTATATCATGGCACTTAGTTATCCAATTTTTAAAGGGATTTCAAGAATGAAAAGTAAGAGTGAATAGTGAAACTTCTCTAAGACTCCAAAGTGTACAAGTATTTATACAATGTATGTCAAATGCATATGACTATGTGTCTGCCTATATTTAACAAAAAGTTATGTCATAGTTCTACACTATTTCTATTATAGTCTATTAAATGTGAAATGGTGAAATATATCATAATATATATGTTATATAATTTTATATGTCACATCAATTAAAATTTCACGTCACGTGACACTCCTCTTGAATTTAACAACAAATCGTTACTACAAATAATATATTTTATGATAAATTTGCATCTTATCCAACAAAATCTAAGTATAATGTAAAGGCACGCCATATTTTATTTTTTAAAAACATATACTAAATATATTCTCGGTTTCTGAATATAACCGAGAGGAAAAATAATTCAGAATATATGCTTCAAATTCCAGCAAATGTAGTTTATGCTTTTATTTCTTTAAAAATTGTGTCTTTCTTTTTATTATATATTTTATTTGTAAATTAAATGATTTAATCCTATGATTTATGTAATAACTAGGGGGATTAGACGATCATATTTTACTATCCAAATACTCTTTAATTAGATTTTATCCTAAATCTAACTTATATGTAGTTGCTTCAAACTCTTACACACAATTCTTTGGAATGGATTACAAGACATAAAAAAATCAGCAATATTCTTCTATCTTTAATAAAATATTTTTGATTCTTGCAATCTATCTCACATAATGGTGTTGATGTTGTTGTTGTATTTTTGGAATAACCTTCTTATGTATCAATTGAAGAAAATATAATTTATTGTTTTCTTCGATTGACAATATTGAAAAATTCATTCTTAAACATGTTATAAATTATAAGCAACTACATCATACAAAAATGGTGAATGGTAGTAAAATTAAAAAGGAAACAAGACATGGTACTTTCAAAAAAAAATTATCATTCATTATTTTTTGCAGGTAATATATTATCTCAGATTTTTTATAAAATTGAGGGAACAATCCTTATTTTATTTTATTTTTTAATTTAAAAAGAAAAACATTTTCTCTCGATTTTAAAAAGAAAACAATGGAGTTTAGTTACTCACCTCAACAACGAATCTATATTTTACATTTATAAAATACAATGCAAAATATTGTCAACACATCAAAATCCACGTGAAACTCTTTACATCAACACTATATATCATTTCAAATGTTGATCTCTCTTTCATAAAGTATCAATAGAGTATTTGTACTTAATAATTTTCTATTCATCTTTTTTTTTTTTGTTTAAGCTAAACAAATTAATCTATAAATAATATTTTAAAATATTCTTCATACAAAATAGACATATTAAAGCATTATCCACTTTTTTATTATGAAAAAGTAATTAATATTTATATCTAGACATTTAGAGACGAATTCAAGAATTTTTACCTTTGACTTTATAGTTTTCATTTGTTACTGCATTCACAAAAGAGCCACAACAAAAATGGTATCACTTTGTCAATTAATGAGTAATAATTTGACAGGCTTAAGCTTGTGATCAACCCTTTCTTCTACCTTAGGTAGTATTTAATACACATGTATATAGTTGAATGATTTGATATGCACGCACTTGTTTGTGTGATTTGGTTTAATGGAGCAAAAAATTTCTTGGTCTAAATCACCTGTCTACAAATGAAGGAACTAGCTTTAATGATTCAAAGAGATGAAATTGAACTACAAATAATAATTTTTCACGCCAAGATACATTTATGACTCAACTTACTTACCTTCTTCTTTTAGATGACAATAATAGCACATCTCTCTCAATTGGCATTATCTTTCTGCAATATGTAAATAAGATGTGAAGCAATGTTCAACAAAGTCCATACTTATGCATCACTTTCATATCCCCACCATGTGTAAAAAAGTCCTTCAAGTTAAAAATAAAACGTAAAAAAAATATCTTGATTGATTGAAAAATGATCTTATTTTGTTGTTCTATTTTGATTAAAAAAATATTATTTTTTTATTTTCTAGTATTTTTATTTCTAAAATCAAGTTTTTAGTTAGTCTATTTTATAATATTTGTATTTTTTGTGCACGTAGTTTTTGTTAATGTGGTAGTGATGTGACACCACTAATTTGAGAATATACTTAAATGGAAATATAGTTTTGAAAAATATAGCTTTTAAGTTTAATATAAGATATATATATTTTTAGAGCTTTTTAAAATCAAAGATGAATTTTAGGGTGAACTTGAACTCAATGAAGCGTTAGAGATAAAAGAACCGTATCACTTCAATTCATTTCATTAATAATATCAAAAAAGGTAATTTTAATGATATATAGGCGGATAAAAAATCGATTTTTAAAGATGAGTCGGCTAAAAATCTATTTTTGATCAAAATTGTTAAAGACATGGATGTAAAGTTTGACACCCTAAGGAAGAAAACATTTTGTTGTTGTTTGGAAGTCACACATGCTAAAGACTTTATCCTTACTATTCCTGTTAATAGCTTAGACCAACGCGCATGTCACCAGTGGAGTGACGTACTACCCTAAGATATCGTCTTATGATTCATTTATTTCATATCGATGAGGTTTGTCTTGTTTATCGTAAGGCGTGTTTGAATATATTTCACGTTATTCATTGTAGAGAATATTCAGGCTTTAAATACTGACATGACATTTTTAGAGATGTCTTGTTTGATATATTTTGAAGTGTCAGAGTATCTATGAAGAAAGAGGTGCTTGTGAATTTATTGACTAGCTCACATGAAGGGAGATTGACACTTAGGTCACCAGGTGTTCTAGTGTACAAATGGATATGAGGGAAACATGTTTGTGTGGACTTGACTAAAGGGATAGTGATTTTATTATGGAAGAGACAACTCTCAAAGTTGCTTCAAGTAAAGTGGTCAAACATAAGAAAGTGGGTTCCCACAATCAACATAGTTTTATAATATTTGTCTTTGACACTTTTTGTTTCCTAGCACTAAAATTAGATGATCTTTTGCAAAGAATTCTAAAGTTTATGAATAGCAACGTTGTATCTTCTAGATTTATATTCTATTTTGGGATATTAGTGAGATCACTTCTTAATCGACTTTTTTCTTGTTATGCTTTACTAAGATTTTTCTATGCACTTCTTCAGGTATCTTCTTTATATCAGACTTTCAATTTCTCTCTTTAGTTGATAGCAGTTGTTGATGTCGTGTCCATTTTCATGATGATAAGAACATCACTAACTCTCGTTAGGGTCCATGTGATCTTTTGGTTTAGGTGGCTCATCCAATAATCTCATGTACATGATTTCCTTCAACAGTTGACTCCTTAATTTCACCCGAGATGTGATAAATCAATATTGTCTTTTATCATCATGTCAAAATTTTGGCCTATTTTGCTACTAATTATCTCAATGTCTCAATGAATAAATATCCCTTATTTTTGTTCCTTTTCTTTGGCACCTTTATTTTCTTTTTGGTGTTGCTCGATTTTCCTTTGGTATAGCATTAAGAGTGTTTCATGGCTTCTTACTTGCTGGTTGTTTTTGCGTTCGGAGATTTGTTAAAATGTCTAACCTTGAACTCATTCTTGAATGCTTTACGAACATCTCCTGGTTTGGATTGACGACTTATGCAGTGACTTTGTCGAACCGAGCGATATATTCTTTGAGGGGTTTAGAGTGTTCTTGAGATGCGTTGAATAGACTTATCGTAATCACCTTTTAGTGTTTGCTTTAAAAAAATTAGTGAATTATTTTTTTAAAACGTTAGTGTATCTTATAATAGAATATCGAGATAAATTCATGTACTACCAAAGTGAAACATCTTTTAAAGTGTTTGACAAGAGTTTATACTTCGATTATGGTCATTTTTGTGTTGATTGCATTCAAGTGTTATTGGGTCCCTTTTTCCATCGAAGATCTCCAAATGAGGAGGCTTAAAGTTCTCTTTGACAGATAAGTTAAGGATCCAATAAATTTTCATCAAGGTCTTTCGTGACAAATTTCATAAACTTTTCGTCTATAATGGCTCAAATTTTGATTAATATCTTAATCTTGTCGTGTATGTATTATGTATAGAGGGTTTATGTTGAATTCCCTGTTTATAGATGCAAAGACACTTGCTTCCACCCCCTATTTGACAAGAATAATAGTTAGAAAGAAATGTATCCTTCCATGTTGTTGACTAATACGGATATGCATTTACTATGGACACCATGTGCATTTGCAGATATTTGCATGTTTAGGCTTGGATTGTGAGTTGTAGGATTCAGAACAAGACCATAACTCCATGTCTACTCTATGTTACTATTGCTGTGGTCCAGTTAAAAAATACAAATTTATTTTCTTTCTCCTCTTATATTAATTATATAAAAATAACACAAAAAATGTACACTCTTTTGTCATTAATTAGTGGAGCGTTTGGCATGGTTATTACTTATGATCTCATCCCATACAACATCTTCACAATGACTATGTGAAGCAAATATTTGGAGCTTCAACCTATCTATCCACACGTCCTCGCCGTGATATATATATATATATATATATATATATATATATATATATATATATATATATATATAAATGTAGGGTGCTAGAATAATTACTGCAAACGTACATAACAGATGAAAACATTAATTACTTTCAACCACACCGTCTATACAATCATCTCCTATATTAAACTCTACCTCTCCTTCATTTCAAACACATTCATCTCAATATAGTAACTATTTTTCTTTAAAAATTTCCATGGCTAAGTTTGTTGAAGTATCTTCAATATTCTTAGTGATTTTCATGGTTTTTTTGAATGGTGTAATAATCAAAGGCCAAACTGTTCCTGCCATGTTCATATTTGGTGACTCACTTATTGATAATGGTAACAACAACAACATGGCTTCTTTAGCTAAGGCTAATTATTATCCATATGGTATTGATTTTAATGGAGGACCAACTGGTAGATTCTCTAATGGTTACACCATTGTTGATGAAATAGGTATACTACTTACACTCCTCTCTTGTTCATTATTTTCTTGCTTATATATAGTTTTAATTTTTACATGCATGATTAAATTTTTATAGTAGGATTTACAGGTATATACCTTAGTTAGAAGAAAAATATTCTCCTAGTTGGTAATTTAGCTATAGTTGGTAGTGAAAAAATTTAGATTCCTTACTTAAAAGACTTTTTGCCTAGATCGATAAAATCGATTAGGGTTTTAGAAGTCTTGTATAAGTTAGTTACTGTTAAATCATGACAACAAAAAGAATCTTATTTATCTATAGTTTAACTAATATAAATATATATTAAAATTTTATTTAAATATGATTTAATTGTGACGAATTTCTCTTCGGTGAATGTGTTTTTGTTTGGTGAACAAAACCAAAAGGTTAGACAAATCACTTTCATGGTTTTCTTAAAATTGATAATGCATTAAATAGGACATGTTGCAATGCCTACACAAATTGGGTAGATTAATTAAACCTATCAACCACAAACAAAAATCATTTTCATACCAACATAAATCTCTCTATCACATCATATAATTAATATTAAATAATTTTTCAACCTATATTTTAGTATTTACTTATAAAAAACTTACAAGATTCATCTATATTTTAAAAATCGAACGGGATGATTTCGATGATATCATAGTTTGAACTAATCTTTATTTTGTTGAATTATATTCATTTATTTGTTAATTTATTTTATTACTTAACAAAAAAAAATTATTATTCGGTTGAATCAATTGAACCATGACTTAGAGGTTTCATAGGTTTTTTATCTTCTTATGAATGCAGCTGAATTGCTTGGACTTCCTTTAATTCCTGCATACAATGGGGCCATGGGAAATGAAGTCCTTCAAGGAGTAAATTATGCTTCAGCTGCTGCTGGAATCCTCGATGCCACCGGAAGAAACTTTGTCAGTAAAAACATAAATCACTTTACAGTCAATTCGATTTTAATTGATATCAACTTTAAGATAATTAATTCGTTCAAAATCAATTTTTGTTAACGCAGGTTGGACGCATACCATTTGATCAACAACTTAGGAATTTTGAGGACACATTGAATCAAATTAGAGGAAATATTGGACCAGTTAATTTGGCCACACAACTTGCAAGATGCATATTCTTTATTGGAATGGGAAGTAATGATTATCTAAACAATTATCTTATGCCTAATTATAACACTAGAAATCAGTACAATGGACAACAATATGCTAATCTCTTGGTTCAAACCTATAACAACCAACTCAATGTAAGTTTCTTTGCAACTTACTCTGACTCATCATGATTCTGACAAACTCATTGATATGAAATATGAATGTGAAAACAATTTGATTATAAGAATAGATGTTGAATTTATTTTCTTATCTTGTGTTATGATGATGATGTGTTTGTTATATGATAGAGGCTATATGATCTTGGAGCAAGGCGATTTGCGATTGCGGGATTAGGGTTATTGGGATGTACTCCAAGCATATTGTCTCAAAGCACGAGTGGAAGTTGCTCTCGAGATGTGAACATGTTAGTGCAACCCTTCAATGAAAATGTGAAGACCATGTTGGGAAATCTCAATAATAATCGTCCGATTCTAAATTCATATTCCTCGATAGTACTCGCATGTTCCAAGAAATACTTTCCAATGCTGGATCCTACGGTATGAATCAAAACATAATCATACGTACACTTTGGATTTGAAATGTTTGTGTTGTGTCGGTGTCAGACATCTTATAATATGGTTATTGCGAGACTAATGTGTGTGTTTTTGTGTGTAGGATTTACTGAATTGGATAAAGGATGTTGTGGACTTGGAAGAAACAGAGGTCAAATTACTTGTCTACCAATGCAAACACCATGTTCTAATAGAAACCAATATGTGTTTTGGGATGCATTTCATCCAACAGAAGCAGTTAACATTTTGATGGGAAGAATGGCTTTTAGTGGCAACACCAACTTTGTCTACCCTATCAACATTCAGCAACTTGCTCAACTATAACTTTGTGTCTATGTGAGAATCTTCATGTTTCATCTCACTTTTTATCTTTATCTTTTCAATTGTTATTAGTTACAATTTAGTGTAAGGAACTATATTTAGAAAGTATTTATATGTGTGGTGTATTGTTATATGATGATATGAATTTAGTAGTCTTAATATTTGCTTATCTAATAAATTGCTACAAAGAGAAATACAAATGATTAGAGTTAGACAAAAGCATATTTATTGAATTATCACAATTACAACACAATGAGATCAATTCGTACTTATACAAAGTAACTTTAAGAAACATGAAAACATTCTTACACAACATCAAATTTTGCAATGCATAAACATCAACACACAAACAAACAATATTATGAATAACATATTCAACTTTTAAAGCATAGCCAATTGTTGAATATTAATAGGAGAAGTATAAGATTGCGAATTGTATGATATTTTTGCTAGTAAAATATTTGCCAACTCAGTAGGGTGAAAAGCATCCCAAAACAAATACTTGCCGCGTTCTTCACATGGTTCTTGCAATGGAAGACACGTGATTTGTCCATTGTTTCTTCCAACACCACAACATCCTTTGTCAACAACATCAAATCCTGTTTCATAACATCAAAATCAGCTTTTGAAACCATACTGTGCTTTTATCATGATTCTAGAAAATAGTTCCGCTAAGCCAACTCAATTGGTAGCAGAGCAGTGACATCAGAGGAAGGTGAAACTCTCGGCCACTAAGCTCCTTGATCAAAAAAAAAAAAATGATTCTAGAAAAGAACATTACCATATGATTTTCCATTTGTTGCTAGATCTTCACTGCTTTGGTAAAAATCCAAGTACACAAACTTGGATCCTGGAAGCTGTCCTCCATTGAAATTTTGAACTAACTGTTTGAGACCCGAGTTGAAATACACAATGGCGTCGTTGATCTTGTCGTTGCATCTGCTGTTGTTTCCATTGAAACGCGCTAGTTCATATGGTATGCACCCGATTTGTCCAACTGCTGCAACAATCACTTTTCTTGCCCCTAATGAATGTAATTGCTGAACAATATTAAGTGAACAAATTAGCAACAATTACTTTTCATGGCTCCATGCAGGTTCGACCGCATGCAATCATAATCAAACTAGAAATACGGAGATTCGATAGGAATTAGATGTCTGAAATAATTGTTTAACTTACAGTTAACTGACGGGCGTAAGCTTGAAGAAGAGCAGAAGCAAAAGCCTTAGGAGTATACTGAGTGTTAGTTGAATAAAAATCAGTCATGAAATAGTTATTAAGGTAATCATTGCTAGCCATTCCTGAAAAGTATATACATTTGTTCAGGTAACTATTCATCGAATCATTGTCTCCTCTAAAGAATCTCCGCATCTGCTGTACTGCATTTCCGAAGTTCGTCACTTGCGCATCCATTGATGTATGAGCACCCTACATTAGGGAAAATCATATCAACATAAGTTTTGTGCTTATAATTAATTATCAGTATTGATACGTGTATACGCGCGCATATACCAGGTTACTGCCTGTTTCTTCTCTGATGCCTGCTGCTCCTGATGCGAAATTGGCTCCTCTTAGAAGATCCAAACCTCTTGCTCTTGAATATGGAGGAATATATGTTCGAAAACCAAGAAGTTGAGCTGCAATTATATATGAAGATTTTTACATACTATACCAAAATATGCTATATTAGCGAATAAATATGTGATAATAAGATTATTACCTAATGCATCGACAAAGGTTCGACCGTTGGTGAAGCGACCGGTGGCACCCTGTGGGAAGTCGATGCCATAAGGCCTATAATTGGCTCTAGCAAGTGTTATGATTCCATTGTTGTTTCCATTATCAACCAATGAGTCACCAAATATGAAGAAACATGGAACTTGTTGTCCCTCTGGTAGCCGTGGCTGAAACTGAGACAAACACTTTGTAGCACTTAGGATGACACATATACACATGAATGTGCAAATAAAATTCTTCATCTTAGTGAACTCAAAACTATTCTGACACAAATGGACTAGGCATTCTTATATAGTTGTATCACCATATGGTAACATATTTATGGCATTCATGTGATGAGTGTAGGTTTATTTAATTTGATAATTGGTTGGGGAAATGTGAAGATAAGAGAAGCTTTTTTGGTGCTTTTTAGTAGTGTGTATGTTCTTAACATTTAACATAGTGAGTTTTACTTTACAGTCGGTGATTCAAGGCTCAATCTCGTGACCAAAAACTTACTCTTTCCAGAAATGTATTGGTTGTTGTTAGCAAATAAAAAACCTCATCAAAAATAGTCTCAGCCTTAATAACATTCACATGTTTACTAAAGAATTACTCATATGTATCCTTTCTACATTGGAGCATCAGAACTCAGAACCAATAGTTTGATTTGAAACATCTTGTTTGTAAGAATTTAACGTCACATTTTCAGACAGTGCTTTAATTGAAGTTTCAATTACTTGATTACTCACTCTCATTTCAATTATAAATAGGTTGATGGTTCAGAACTCAAATAGATGTGGAAAATTCCTACTTGTTTTGATGGTTCAAACACTACCATCAATTATCAGTTCACTAGCAAACAAGTTTTAATTTGATTAATAATATAAATCTAGTTCAAAACAAACTTTAATCAATCGCATAATGAAGATCTCATGTGACAAAATAGAAACATGTATCATTGTATTGTATAGAATAAACCTATTGACAAATTCTCTATCATGTGCTGCTAATCCAATTGAATAAGACAGTTTATGTAATATAAGCCAATGATTCATAAGTATTACAAATTTTAATAATCCCTGCAAATATAAATCTTCAATTCAGATACAATACAAGTGACTGGGCAAAATTAGCCTTCATAATCACCCTCAGCAAATTTGTTCTCGGCATAATAGACAGCTACTACTTGATTTCCTCCAAATTTTCTTCCATTCAATCCAGCACGAGCTTTTGCAGAACCTTCAACATCAGTGTACTCCAAAAATACCTGCAACAAGTACAAAATTGATTCTACAGCCACAATTTTTGCATATAATCGTTGCCCCTAAAACACAAATTCATAAGCAATTATCAACAACTTACTATTTTCATTTTCCATAAGTATTTTTTAGCAAATGCCATTTTTTTAGAATCAAATAATGCAGTATTTGACAAAAAAGAAATGAGTTGAATTTATATCCAATGATGTGTTGCCACATCATTTTATAAGTTGTCATACTAGTAAAATGACGTGGCAACATATCATAAGATGCATGTTTAAAACTTTGTATCTCAATTAAATCTATAAGAAAAACAATTGAACAATTTCTATATAACAAAACAACAGCAAAAGCTTTGTTTGCTAGGTGAGATTGACTGCATGAATCACGCCATTATTTCCTGAAGCAGAAACACAGACAAACAACAAACAAAAGATTATGAATATGACCCCCGAGACAAAAGGGAATAGAATTTCTTAAAGAATAGATTAGAAGAACAGACCTTTCCAACTCCAGGGCATAGTTCACCATCAGGTCGTGGGCGAGGAATCACCACATTCACCAAATTACCTGCAGATTGTGTAAAGGAAAACAGTTAAGTATGCACATTTTAAAAGCATTCAATGAAATAAGATTGCATAGAGATAGGAAGTTATGGAGGCTTTGATTATCTATGGGACTACAAGAGGCTGTAAAACAAACATATAACACAGAATTTATAAGAAAGTTATATAGTTTGCAAGTTAAAACAAGGAAACTAAATCGGACATTACCAAATTTGGAACACTCTTGTCGCATATCATCAAGAATCTCTTCATAGTCCTCGTCGTCTTTGAGCTCATCAGGAGAAACTGCATGAGTTAAACACAGCACCTTTGTTGCCACTAATGCTGGTTGTAACATGAGTTTCTACAAAATAAAAAGTTCAGTGATTAAAATTTCAATATATGCACAAAAGATCTATGCAAGAAATACAATCCAAAATGACAATTCCATCATACCTGGAGAGCAATCTGCTGCTGTGCATGCATTAAAATACTCTCTTGCTCAGGCTTAGGCTGCATTGGGTTTGTGTTTTGATTAGCCCGTCTAACAGTAAGGGTCTTATCACCCATTTTTATTCCATTGAGAGCTGCACAAGCAATATCTGTAACGGCGAGATCTTGATAAACACAAAATGCATAACCCTTTGAATTCCCAGTTTCTCTATCTTTCACTAGATCAAAACCCCGAAGAGGACCAAAAGTCTCTAAAAGTTCTCTGATCTGTGTTTCAGTAAAGTAATACGGAACTCCACCAACAAAAATCCGATCAGGACCATCAAGTCCCCCAGCAGATCCAGGTGATAGGCCGACTGCACCCAGATTAAGGTTTGGGTTAGGTTGGCTTGGACCTAGGGCAGCAGCTAGAGAAGGATTATAATCAGTAGGTCTCCTGACCTTAACTGGTGCACCCTGAATCAAAAATGAAATTAGGATTAACACAAACTTATGTACTCGCATTCTCACATAACAAAAGTATCTTGTGCATCAGTTATAGTTAAAAGGAGAAAGGAGACGATACCTCAAAAATAATTCCATCTAAAGCCATTGCATTGCTGGCTTCCTCGACAGACCTCATCTCCACGAAGGCAAACTTCTTATCATGGTTAATGTAAACATTCACAACGGCATCACCTACATAATAAAATTAAATCAATTAGGAATCTTATTATAAGGTCAGCAAACTGGCACAATCCATTTAAGATCATAATGTACCTGGACCAGCAGTGTTTCCACCTATTGTAGCCATAACCTGACTGAAGAAAGTTGCAACTGACTGCAACATAATAAAATTATAAGCAAATGATTAAAATCCAAAAGTAGTACAAACAAAATCAAATTACAAAAATTTCTCCAGCATGCTCTCCACTTAACCATGCTTCCTACTGAAGTCACAAAATTCAGTAATAGATAGAGAAAGTGCACAAAGCAGTAACATACTCTAAAAAGCTTCAACATTTTATGAAACATGGAAATTGGAAACTAAATGGCAAATAGGGAATTAAGCAAATAAGAAACTCATTCAGAAACCAACAGGAAAAGATCATAATCAGCTGCTCTACATTACCTGCTCATTAGCTGTAGGAGAGAGGCCCCCAACATACACTCGCCTAGCATGTCGTGTAGCCTATATGTTTTGTACAACAAAAAGGGACAAAATTAGAGAAAACAAAGTAATGCTAAAAGGGGAAAAGTTAAACATCATCTCTCATAAATTCCTTTGTTACCTGTTGTGTCATAGCCTGAACTGGCAAGACAGGGAGAGTATTAAATTGCTGCAACTTCAGAGGACAAACAAAAAATATGGTGAAATTGATAAAACTTTGTCTAGCACAACCAGATTTGGAAATAAAAAGAAAAATACCTGACTTGTAGCCATGGGAAACATATTTGGGAACATTCCAGGTATTGCAGGACTTGCCCCGGTAATCTGACCTGCAAGTCAAACAAAAGCATATCAGATATCACATCTCAGAAAAAACTCATACCTTTCATCTTTGGCAATTCCATTACATTATTATTAGGTATCAACTGACTCCTGCTAAAACCAGCATGAGCTTAAGCATAAAATTTACTTTATCACTATATTATATTTTTTTATATGTATTATGTTTTTATCAATAAGATTAAACAATACTGTAATTTGTAACCAAACATTAGGGATAATATTCGTAAGTCTACCAAAGTAGGTAATAGTTTCCAGTTGAAGACGAACAAGACCCACCAAAAACAGGTGCATCGATTCCTCCTTGGACATAAAAGCTACAGATGTCGGCTCACGCCCATTGTCAGCACATTGGGGCTAGTAGCCCAACATTGCCTTCTTAGAGCATAAGACAAGACATACAACAAAACAAACAAACACCAAACACAAGACAAAAAACCAAAGCACCATTTAGTTCCAGAATTATATCACTAAGTAAAAAGAAAGACAAAATTACACACCGAGGAAACCAGTATTCGAGAATTATATACCAGGTAGCGACTGAAACTTATCTTACCAAGTAAACACCTTGTAATTTGATAAGAATTTTCCATACTAGGATCAACAAGAACAACAAAAGGAAGAAAGAAGTTAAGATTAAAAACGTTTGTAATATACACATGAGGAAAGTGTACCTGCAACAGCAGAAGCACCGGCCAACATCGCAGAAGCAGGTGGAGCCATGTCAAAACCACTAGTCCTTTTGCTGTAAGTAAAACAAATTAGTTTGTCCATAGTGAATGTTACTTTTCGTGCAAAGGAAAGTGTAAGAATAAATGATAAATAATTCTAAGTTAACTCAAGAGCATCTAACACAAATCTCTAATGAGTGGTTTTAAAAAATGTTACGATTACTGAGCAGTAAAGCAACCTATCACTACCTGTGAAATTTGAAATAATGAATATGCAGGCCCTTGTTAGATGGCCGCACTTTAGGTGAGGCAATCATAATATTTAAAAGGTTAAAATACTTGGTAACTTGCAAGTCCCTTTAGTTTTAATATATATTTGTAAGCATGTAAAGTTCCAAAAATTTGTAATGAACAGCGTTTGTTTTGGCACCCAAGAATACTCAATGCATATTGGACACGACTGCAACAACTTCTTGTTGCAGATTCAAAGAACATTTACTGTGGATTAAACCCAAAGCAAACACACACCAAAATCTCAAAAGGCCAACAGTGTTACAGTAAATTCAATACCATCTATCATTACATGGGTGAACCAAGGCTGTCAAAATAGAGAGCAGAGCACTTGTGCAAATCGTATGGCCTTTACATGTCAAATGACCAACACTTTAATATTTATAAATAAACAAATAAATATTGTTAGTGCCACAAAGTTCAAGTTAATATAACAAATTTAAGGTGGTGAAAACTTCAAGCAACTTCATTACAAAATTTTAAAATATAAGGACATTGTTAAGTTGAATTAAAAATTATAAAGACCAATTAAAAATAATAATGAAACAATAATGATCTAGAGAGTAATTTAACCAAGTTAAATTATCAAGGATATATTAGACATGAAAACTAAAATAAAATGGCTTCTTAGATTAACTAAGTAAATTAGTAGTCTCTTCCACATGGATTCACAATATTATGTCAGCTCCCCTTGCACATCCTTTAACTATTTGTTGAACTAAACAGAACGCCAAATGTTAAAAACGGACGACCCGCCATATGCATTTTTGCTAGGGCACGCCTTAATCACAAATTTAAGGATCTTTCTGGAACTTTACCTTTTTGAGCGTGAACGAGAACGTGACCTTGATCTATGCTCAGATCGAGCTCTTGACCTTGATCTAGATCGAGACCTGCGCCTAGTCCTATGTCTATCCTCTCGATCATAGTCCCTTCGTCTATACCACCAAACAAAGTTAGATAATTGATATTGGAAAAAATATATATACGAATAGACAAAGAACAAACATTTCCAACGTTCTGGTTATAAAATTAAAAAAAAAACAAAACTGATGTTGCTGCTGATGCACTAAACCCAAAAATAACTTTTACCTGTCATAGCCTCGGCTTCTGTATTGATCATCATCATCTCTATCCCTCACCCTTCTCTCACCACGATCCCTGTGTCGGTCTCTATGATGGTGATCACGGTCCTTGACCCTATCCTTCTCCGCGTCCCTATCATGTTCCCTGTCTTTGCTTCTCTCCCTATCTCTTCCCCTTTCCCTGCTTCTCTCCCTATCTCTGACCCTGTCCCTGCTTCTCTCCCCATCCCTGTCCTTACTTCTCTCCCTATCCCTGTCCCTGCTTCTCTCCCCGTCTCTCCCTTTTTCCCTTTTCCTTTCCTTATCTCTCCCATTCTCCAGCTCCTTTTCTCTACTTCTCGAGGATTCTCTTTCATTATCTCGAGAACCATACTGCCAAAAAAACAACAATCTATAGATTAACAGAAAGTAAACAAACCCATGTCTTCAAACTTGACAACAACAATGACAATTCATATATAAAATTCATACAGTACACAATTACACAACTCTAATTATACAATTACAGAATTAAGTATACAATTGAATAAGAAAACAATCCAAAATCAAAATCAGAAGCAGCATGCAGATCTGTAATTTGCATATAATGAAATTGAATTGAAAACAAATGGAAAGCCCTAGTTCAGTGAAGTAGAAAACAACAGAATGAATTGAAAACCCTAATTGTAGAGAAAACAGAGATAAACGAATACGTTGGATTTGGAGTCGGTGAGATCGTCGTCGACGGGAGGTGGTTGTGGAGAGGAATCGTTCTGATTGAGATTGTGATCTTCTTCTTCTTCTGCTTCGTATTTTCTCTCTTCGAATTCGTATTCACCCATTTTAGTGTTGTTCACTTTCAAATGAAGAATTCGATTCTGTGACACAGTTTCTGCTTCTTTCTCGTTTCTCATCACTCTTATACCTCCTCTCAATCACTTGGGCTAGAGTCCTTGGGCTTAGGCTTATTTAAATTCAATTTTTCTATGTTCACCTCCCAATACTTTTAGGAAAATCTATAAAAATACACTGACATAAAAGATCATTTGGTAGATTGAGAAACTTCAATTTTAAATTATAGGTTTTTAATTCACTTTGAGGTAAAACATTAATGTCAGTGTATTTAAATTATAGGTTTTTAATCAGACTAAATCTTGACACTTTGAGGTAAAACACTTTATCAACGGACGATGTTTATCCATTTGTCAAACTTCTTTTATTTTACCATTTTTATTATCTTTGGGGAAACTAACTATGAGATTTAAATTAAGAGTTGAAAAAGAGAATGATCGTATAATTTGGATTCTCTCAATAAAAGCCTGTAAAAAATATGATAGGCGGACATAGTAAAGGGAGCGAATAAAAATCTAGCCTCTCCCTACCAAAAAAAAAGGTGGGCTCTGCACCTCTAAAACTTAAAATTGTAAAAATTCATGTTCACCCCGTTAATGCTCGCGAAGGCCAAAATCCACAAAAATTAGGTAGGGTCAATTGGACATAGAAGAGGATGTGAACCCAAAACCTGAAAGAAAAAAAAAACATAAGAAGGGGGTTGAATTGTGTATCTAATAATTTTTTCTTTTGCGAACAACAACTTTTGAATCTAATCAAGTTCAAATTCTTATCAAGAGTATGTAGTAGCGGAATAGTTAAAAGTTCAGAAGCAATAAGTAAATCATACACAAAGATGATCTTGTTTCTCTAAAAAAATTAGTCCAGTCCTCTTGCTACGCAAGAGATTTTCACTATAATTACAACCTGGTTAGAACTTGCAAAGACACATCAGTCTAAGACTTACTGCTCAATCTCACCGTAAAGATACTTCTTGCCTAAACACACCAGTTCATGAATTTCTTTCTCAATCTTACTAGAAAGAGACTTTTTGCCTGAATCAATTGCTCATGACTTCCTTGCTAAATCTAAACATGAAGAGACTTCATTTCCTAAAAAAATGTTCAAGACTTCCTTGCTCAGCCTAACCAGAAAAAGACTTATTTGCTCAGACACTTAGTCTTAGACTTTCTTGCTCAAACACTCAGTCTCAGGCTTTCTTGCTCAAACACTCGGTCTGAGACTCTTATAAATTCTATTTAGGATTACAACATGATGTACATGATATACAATCAGAGGTACAACCTATACATCACACACAAAGACCTTGTAACTTGAGATTTCTATGGTATAAAAGTGTAAGAAAATGTCAAGTCTATGTGCAATACCACAACCTATGTACAAAAGCTTAAAGAGTGAAGCATATATGCTCTTTCTTGTTGTATGTTGTTAAGTGTTCATGTTACTTCTTTTGAATCTTCAATTACTTTTACAGAAGGAACAAAAGAGACGTTGGAAGCTTACTTGCACAAGTGTCTTTGCTGAATAAGCGGTTTCTAAGAGATAGGCGTTGAAGTTGGTACGATGAGGATCTTCATCTTTTGAATAATTTATTCATCTATTGTGTTTTCTCAAGTAAGGCGTTCACAGGCATGGTGGAATATATTGAAGAAATTGTATCACTCCTCCACGAGAACAATTGGTTAATCAGTTTTAATAATTTGACAACATTAAAGTACGAGGTTTATAAGATCCCTTTGAGTCTAACAGTACATAGGTTGAGGTTTGTAAGCTCCCCATAAGTTTTATCCAAATTATTTAAACCAAATTTAGTAACTTGACATCTTCAGAGCTTGGAGAAGTGGAAGATGAAGCTTGAAGATCAAATAAAGTTTAATATGAAGCTCAAAATGGTAATTGTTATGTGTTTTTTGATTATTGTTTTATTGTATAACTTAATGTAATTTTAATTAGGTCCAATAGTTGTACTTTTCTGGTTATTGGACAATGTTAGCATATTCATGTATTTTGAAACTTCTTTACATTAATAGGAAGATTTTATGTTTTTGTCAAACAAGTTGTGTTAATCATTTGATAATATGGAAAGTTGCATTAAGAATTTGATAATAGCACCAAAAGTGTGCATAAGTCAGAATTACAAAAGAGCACCAAAAGTTTGCATAATTCATTCATTACAAAAGAGCACCAAAAGTGTGCATAATTCACTAGTTATAAACGATCAACAAAATTTGCAAAATAACACTAAAATAGACTAGTTGTCATATCATAATACATTAAAGGTCATAAATGATTTCTTTTTTCGAGCCTTCTTTGGAGTACTCTTAGGAGCATTCTTTGGAATACTCTTTCGAGCCTTCCTTGTATTTTGAGAGGCATTTCCTTCTTCTTCTTCACGTAGTAGGTCGGTCGGATTAGAACCAGGACCTATAAATGGTTTTGATTTTTTAAACCAATTGATTTTAATTCTCTTGTTTGAGCTCTTTCTCAATGGTTTGGATTAATATTTGACCTTAGCCTTGCCTTTTCACATGGTACTTGTTGAGATGATGTTTATTGTTGTTTCCACACTTGGATTTATGTCTAGTACACTTGAAATCATATCATCAGTGATATCCCCAAAAAATGAAGCTTCATTTTGAGTTGCAACAGAAGCCACATTCATAGTAGCAGATGGCTGAGCAGTAAATTCCATTGTATCAGCTGCACTAGAAGTTGCACTTGATCTCATCCTTTTCTGCAAAACATCAATACATAAAACATAATATTTACAATAACATCCTATCTACAATTAACAATAGTATCAACATTTATATCACATACCTTTCTTTTCAAGGAATTTTCATCTTGCTTATTGCTCTTGCATGAATTAACATTATGTTCAATCTTGTCACACCCAATGCACCTATAAGATACACCAGGTAACCTTCTTTTAACACCTTCCTCGCCAATCTCCCTAATTCTTAATTTCCTTGGTATACCAGGTCCCTTTTTATAGTTAGGAGGTCAAAGCTCTCCACTTTCAACCTCAGGCCACATATCTTGTCCATTTAAAGGACTAGCAACAAATCCATATCAAAGAGCATACTTTTCTCTACTGTAACATTCATCAACAAACATTTTTGGATTCTACTGCCTAAATCCCAAGGCAGCAACAACATGCCTGCAGTGAATATGAACTAACTCCTAAAAATTACAAGTGCAAGAGCTTTTACCAATATCAACTATGAATTTCATGCATTATAAGAATGAGTGACCTGAAGTTTTTCTTCCATAGCCACGTTGGAAACCAATAACCACTCATAGCTACCTCATTATTTAATCTTTTCCTAAGGATTGACATAACTCTGAGTGGCCACTTTTCAAGTTTTAAAGTAGAATGACTACACATTATTCATCAGATATTTCATAATCCATTCACACATTGTCAATATAGGTTTATCTCTAGCTATTAGAATTGTGGCATTAAATGAATCAATAATGTTGTTCATCAAAACATCACATCTAGGATAAAACTAAATGCATGCTTACACCAACATTTTGGAGGTACTCCAATTAGTTATTCCCAACCCTTTGGATATACTTCCTTCAATGCATTCTTCTTTTGAATCCATGCTTGATGGTAAGTTGCCTTGGCTGCTCCCATCATTAGACCTCTTATGAGTGATCCACCACCAAGCTTCTATTTTAAGTTTGCATACAAATGCGTCAACCTCAATTCTGTCAAACATTTCTTCAAAAACTGCAACCAAACCCTAATACAATGATAAAAATTAATTAACTATTAGAACAACATACACAATTGGAAATTAGTGAACTTTTAAATGGATTACCTTTTGCTGATCTGAAATAAATACATATCTATTGTCTTTTCTAACATCTTCCTTCAACAACTGTATACACCACCTCCATGAATCCTTTGTTTTTGTTTCCACAACACCAAAGGCCAGTGGGAAGTATTGGTCATTGGGGTCCCTACCCACTGCTATTAAAATATGACCTCTATATTTAGTCTTCAAATGACACTCGTCAACCCCAATGAAGGGTTTGCAACCATTCATGAACCCTTTTTTACATTCATCAAAATAGAAATAAAAAGATCCAAACCTTGGTTCGGTTGAAGGTATTGGTTTGTCAATGTTGATCTTCACAGTATTATGTAACTCAACTGCATATCTCCATATATTTGCATATTTATTCTTTATATCTCCTTCAATGATTTTTATTGCAACCAGCATAGCTTTCCATGCCCTTGCCATAATTATACCCACTGAATATTTTTGCCTGATATCTTGAATAATATCACACATTCTTACTTTATCAGAAGTTTTCATTTTCTTTACCACAAACTTGGACACCCACCTTGAGTATGCAGATCTATTATCCAAAACCCTAACACACGTGAGGGTGTCCTTTATAGTCTTAAAGGCATAAGTGTGTTTATGGCCCACCCTAGAACAAAGAATTAAAAAACCACATTTAGCCTTACATTCAACCCTCACCCTGTACCCCTCATTTTTCACAAAAGTTATTTCCCTCCCATTTCAAATTGTCCACTCACGAATGGCCTCTCTAAAGTCATCTAGGTGTTAGACGGTGTGGCAAGCGATTGAGAGGGGGGTGGATAGATCACCTAGTTATTATTACGGATTAAAATTTATTTATCAGTTAATGATAAAGCTTGAAAGCGGCGATCTGAATTGACTTGTCTATTCAGGCGCTACTAGAAACCGGACATGCGATAGTTTGTTGGATTTTAATTGAGATGAGAAAGATGAATTAACATAAAACCTATGTTGAATTAATGTACTTATCACTATAACACCATTTCCAATTAATAAAATCAAGCTAGCACTTTTGTCAAATAGTTGGAGTATGCTTGTTCAACGATCAATGGCAATGGAGTTTTGATAAAGTGTTTCTTCCAGCCTTGTATCGATGAACAGAAAATTCAACTTCAATTGAATCACAAACGTGTTATAAAAGTAACGAGAGAAAGAGAAAGAATACGATACGTAGAGCAGTTTGGTAAGGAAGTTCCCCACGTTCGTCCTCGTGTGGTCGTCTCCCTCTCAATTTCCAAATTGGAATTGGGATCTTTCTTTATCAATATGCTGAAAATTGTTTACAAGGTTGCAATAAAAAGACAAAAAAACAAATCCCACAGATCTTCTTCTTCTTGTATCAACCTTCTCTTGATTTGAGTTGATCAAAAACACACCTGCAAGATTCACAGACAATTCACCACTTCCACGACCTGTTTGCGAAATCACCCCGATCTCAAAACCCTACGCTATGGTTGAATCTGCTCTGTGCAATCGTGACTAACAACCCCACAAGAACGCTTCCGTTCTTGCTGGACAAACCTTCTGGTTTTTCCTCGAAACCCCCTTCCGAATCTCCAACTCAGCTAGATCACCGATCGTACCACTGAATGTTATCTCTTTGATCCCTTGATCCAACAAACAATGATGATTATGTGTCAATGTTCTTGAACCAAGGTGATTGAGTTCTAATTGCTCAGAAAATAGATACTCACCAATTGTATTTGTGACACCTGTCTACAAAAACTGCCAAACTTTCTTTTGTATGGAAACAGAAAATGTTATGAGAAAAACAGACTTATGAGTCGACACAAACTTCGTATGAGTCGACACAAGTCACTAAATGTATTGATACAAGAGATTTTGTATCGATGCATAATGTTATTAAAATGATTTCCATAAAGCAAATTAAAGTATGAGTCGATGCATATCACGTATGGGTCAATGCAAGTGACTTATTTATTGACACAAGAGCTTATGTATTGATGCATACTATATTGGAATTAATTTCAGAGAGTTAAGATCAGTATGTGTCGATACAAGTTTCGTATGTGTCGACACAAGTTATTTATGTATTGATACAAGAGCTCATGTATTGATACAAAAACTAAGTCATGCAATAATCCAGATTCTGAAGTCTTGTATGAGTCGATACAAAACACGTATGCATCGATGCATACTATATGAAATTTATTTTCCAAAAAGAAGAACTTATTTGTATCGATACAATGGATTTTGTCTTGATGCAAGCAACAAACAGAACTAAATCCCAATTTTTGACATATATATATATATATATATATATATATATATATATATATCGATGCAAAATGATATGTATTGACACAAGATAGGTATGAGTCGATCCATTGTTATATGTGTCGATGCAAGGCTTAAACTCTTGAGCCATCAAACTCACATGTATCAACACAAAACTCGTGTGAGTCGAGTCATACTGAAGGAAAATTGTTTTTATGAAGTCAAAAGGTATATGTATCGATGCATGCCTTTTTGTATCGACCCAAGAGGTTAGTACATGACTAAAAAAAATACTTTGACCACTTTTATGCATGTTATCAATTGGTCATACAAGCACACATGTATATGGACTCAATTAGACAATCAAACACATATATTTGCTATCATTCAAAACTATCTAACATTATTGCACACGTTATGTAAAGGGTTGCTCACACTAAGGAATTGAACTCCATACCCCACTTAAACTTAAAATTCTTAGTAAGTTGCTCATTCTTAAACTTCTCAAACTTAGGCCATTTTTCATCTTCTGAATTATCAAGATCATAACTATTTAGCTCTTCACTAACATACTCATCATCATCCCATTTTTACTTACTTGAACAAGCTAACAACCCTGCTATAATTGGACCCTCCCTAATTGGTATGGTCACATAAAATCCATATGCAATAACAATCATTCTTTCATCCTCACTATATTAAACCATTCAACAATCTCTTCATCACTAACATCTAACTCATGCATCTCATTCACACACCTAGGACTACTTCCACTAGAATTGTGTTCCAAGAACATTTTTCCATAAACTTGCGCCGCATAAGCGAAAATCATAAGCATTCTCATCATTCTTAATCTAGAAAAATTAGGATATATGTCGGTGATTTTCGTCCACAACTTGTACGGCCCTTCTAAGTAACCCCACTCATTTACTATATTTCTAATGTGAATTGTTGTCCACTTTTTTATGTGTTCCCATGAAATCAAAGTTGAAACACCATCCCTGTAAATCGTTTCACCATCACTTAGCATTACGAACTCTCCTTCATGGTGAAAAACAACATTAAACAACTGTTTATTTTGAAATGGATTACTGAATGTAAGGAAAAAACCACAATGCACGTTAGATTCAAGTAACAGATACAAAAATTGGAACTTACCTCAGATAAATCGTCTAGTTCTTCACAGTTCCCATCCATGCCCCCGTCTTCCCCGTTCACTTCGTCTTCTCCTAAAGAAGGTTTCCGACTATGAACCCTAACCTATTCACGGGGGGTAAAAAGGAATGGATATTTGTGTCTTTTCAATTTTCATTTTTATTCAACATGCTAAGCCCAGTTAGCAAATTCTCAATGCCACGTAGCCAGAATCCAAATGTCCTGTCACCTAAACAAGGAATAGGATATGCTGAAAAGAGAATTTTTGTTTTACAAAGATGCTTTTAAAAAAAAATATTTCATGGGAAAAAACCAAAATTCTGCCTAATAACAAGGGAAGATCATATATTTAATCCAAATTAAATTGTCAAACTACATACTAAATAATAAATATGCATCTAAAATTATATTTCGCCCTAAAATATATTCCGTATGAGTTTGTTAATTGTGATATTTTAAAATTCTAATGTCATTAACAAAGTCACTTAAAACACGTGATAAAAAATTAATAACAAAATTTTTAATACAACAACTTTTTAAAAATAAAATAAAATAGAGCAGTTAAAAATACAAATTTATATATTTAAAGAAAATCAAAACATATTTAACTTTTATTCTATATTACTTTTTTTTATTTGAATGTTGACTGTGATTAGATTTGGATACTTTTTAAATTATATTTTCTAAACACAACAAATAATCAATTTTTGTTTGAGGTTGTTTAAGAGATCCCACACCTATTTGAATCATTTTAAGCATGAATACACCTATATTATATGATCCCCACTCTAAAATTTACAATTTTCTAAGCTTTATTTTATGAAGTTAATTTTTTTATATGAATTTCTTAATTCATCCCATAATTTTATAATTTTTTTTTATGTATTATGTGGAATTTTATAAATATTCTTCAAAATTAAAAATATATTTTTGGTGTGCATAAATCTGATAAAAAATTGAAAATTTAAGTTCGGTTTGAAATCAGAGGTGTATTTCTGATTTTATTCTTTATAGAAATCAGAAAACATTATTGAACAGTATCATAATCTCACAATTCAATTCATAACATATACATAGCAAATACATTTAAGAGTTAACATAAATCAAACATTACAACTCAACGTTCAGGTGGATGTTGCAACATCAAGATAATATCATCGACCGATCTTGTTATAGTCGCGCTCGTTCGGAAATTTCTCCTCAAAAGTATTTCACATAGTCTGTAAATCAACGTCATTCTCCAACTCACAGTTGATGAACTCAAGCTTCCTATCTTTGTCAACCGATACCGAGCGGTACTCGATCTTCACTACCTTGCGATTGTCACCACAAAGTACAAGTTCCTGCAATATCTCACGCACATCTTCAATTGAGGTGCACATGGTGAACTTAAATTCGCGAGATGGTGTAGCGCTGATAAAGTGGACAACTCCAACATGTCATTTGATGTTCAATTTCATGTCTCTTTTTGGTTTAGAATCGAAAATATACTTCTGGTACCATTTTTTTACATTTTGAAGGGTGAAACCATATTTGACATGTTTTGTGTAAAATATAATACGAACCGAAAATGCATTTCTGATTATTCGGAAGACAATTTCGAAATTGCATAGGATCTAGAATATTTTTTTTATGGGAGGTTATATTTTCTTTAATTATATAGATTATATATTCAGACCCAATAATGTAAATATTTCATATATAATATATGTCATCATATCTTTTTTTTAATACATAAAAAATGATAATATTATTTAAAACTCACACAACCTTATCGTTGGAATCAGACTGAAACGGTGGAGTAGTTGATGGGATCGTGCAAAGGTATGTGACCGTTGGATTTTTTAAATCAAACATCGTGCATTATTGTTGGATTGTTGGACTTTTTATCAAACAAATATTTTATATAAATTATTTATTTATTTTGGAACTTATTAATGGACCCTTCAACCTATTGTATGCATAATTGAAACCAGCCACATGTATTTGTTCATCAGATCCACAAAAATATCTCATATTAATTCAGAATCAAAATTAAAAATGTTTTATCATTTCAAAAACATTAATATGATTTTCATTATGGTAAGTAAATTATTGGTTTAATTACATACTTTATTTTTGATATTGATTATTTTATTTTAGTCTTTACAAAATTGATATTGATCCATATTATAAATAAGTACAATTAAATATTTTATATATTCTAGGGATTTATTTCAAAAAACATATTTGTAGAAATATTTTATTAAATTAATTTTAAAAATGACATCATAAATTATATTGGATTAAAAACTATATTAATATTTTTAGATAATGTATACAAATTAAATCCAACTCACTATAACATCTATT
Organism: Vicia sativa; assembly: GCA_021764765.1. Lineage (NCBI taxonomy): Eukaryota > Viridiplantae > Streptophyta > Magnoliopsida > Fabales > Fabaceae > Vicia > Vicia sativa. The sequence goes on along the minus strand of CM038796.1, from coordinate 270,817,848 downwards.
ATTATTCATCCACTATAATAACATGAAAAATATAAAGAATCCATAGTAATAAAATCTCAACAAAAAGTACATTTATATTTTTGAAACTATAGCATAATGAATATTTAAAAAGAACATAGAAAAGAAAACTTATCTCAAAAATCAAAATTTTCATGGACAAAAGGGTCTACCCAAACGTGCCCTATGACTTGGTATATTGAAATGCCTAATCCTTCCTTCTTGTTCCCTCAAATAACCTTCACAAAGAAAAGCCTTTGAAAACTCATCTTCAACTTTTCTATCAACATCATGCACAAACACATCCGTTTCACCATTTTCTTTGTTCCTAGCAATCAAACCCGCCGTGTAAATGGCACTCATCCTCCCCGGCGCGCCATCGAAGTAGCCCGTTGGCGCGTCCACCATGATCACATCCCATTCCACTTCATATATTTCACTAGGAAAACCTTTATGTGATAATTCACATTTTGAATGTCTTGGATCACTAACTTGTTTACAATTCTCTTCCATTCCAATTCTCATTAGTTCATCACTTTGATGAACTTTTGTATCATACACAACATGGTATGATTCCAAACCGGATATCTTCCTTTGAATTTGTTCTATCCATGATTTATCTTCTTCTAAGAAAACGGTTCGGCCACCGTAGTTTAATGACGTCCACATTAAACTATCGTGACCTAGACCGAATACTAAGAAGTTGCAGGGTGATTTCTTTTGAAGAATTTTCGAGGAAACCGAAATCTCTTGAATTGTTTGTTGAGGAGTTATATTTGTTGTTGCATAATGAATTATTGCATTGACTAATGATGGAGGGTTTTTTGTGCATGTTGGTGATATAGGAAGTGAGGGGCATTCAGGTAATTTGGTTGGTTTTTCTGTTTCTTGTTGTGATGAGATTATGGTTTTTGAGGTTGTGGTCATGAGTGGTTGAGAAAATGAAAATAGTGATGATTTGAATAACATGATGAAGAAAAAGATAGATATGAAAGAGATGAGAACTAGTTTGAGGTTGCATGAGAGTTGTGTTTTGGATCTCATGGTTTTGGATTTTTGATAGAAGAAAAAAATGTGTTTTGGGTATGAAGTGTTTGAGAGATAGATAGATAGTTATATGATGAGTTTGAAGATTTATGTGGAAAAAAAGTGTTTGTTGGAAATTTGAATGTGAAATTGCTTGAGAGTAAAGTGAAGGAAATGTGTAAGAATGAGAGGCTGAAAGATTGGAATGACTTTTGAGGTGTCATATAATATTTGGAGGACACCTACTAAAGGAATTATTTGGTGGAAGACAGAACACCTAACGTTTGGTGTTGGAGATTATGGACTAGTCATGGGATAAAAAAATTGTTAGATTAGTAAAACTGTTTTATTTAAATTTATTCTTGATCTAATTGTCAGATTTTTTAAGAGGAAGTGACAATGATTCTGAAATTTCAAGTTGGAATTATGAGTTAAAATAAGATACTTATTTTTGCTAATATTTGGTAAAGTTAATGATAGCGACAAATGGTTAGTTAGGGATGAGTTACACAAGGAAGAAAAAGAGAGCAGGTAAAGTGACGGAAATGATTATATGTGACATTTTGAAATATTTATTTATATTTTTATTGATTAAATATGAAGCAAAGAAATTGTGGCCCTTGAAAATGATGAGAGACCTACTTAGGGTTGTTTTTTTATTGATAATAGCTCAATGATTAGAGGTGGTAGTAAATAAAAATGTCCACGTTCCCCAAAACCCGCAAATAAATATTGATAAGAGCTCAATGATTAAAGGTGATACATAAAGATGTCAATACATTTACATTCGTTTCCCAAAACCCGCAAATAAATAGGACGAGATAGAGCAGACATATTTGAAAATTTGAGTTTAAAATTTTGATCTGTTCCATAAATAAATAAGAGCAAGGCGGGACAAACACATTAAACGATATGGACCTAAATTTTTAGCGCGACAATAAAGTGCAGATAAAACTGACGTGTCCCGATTTGGTAAGTTCATTTTACAACATTCAAACATACTGGGTGTTTGGAAACCACAAAACCACAGTACAATGAATACCTCACAGTGGAAATACAGAAGCTGCAAAAGGAAGTTTTGAAAAAAAGCGTTTTTTTGCCTGCTCCCACCGTGCAAGCAAACATAGCAATAGACCAAGGATGTTGGATTTCAGAGATTCACTAAAATCACATGACTCTCATAAATAACCAAAATTTTCCTTCTTTACAATTTGTTTAGTTAATTCTTTACAATTTTCTATTGCATGTATCAAGGGGATTTGTTCGTCACACATGACAAGAAAGTCATTGTGAAAGCATAAAGTTTTTCATTTAAAGAAAATGAAAACTATAAATTAGCTGCCGAATAGGTTTTGAACAGATAGGGCAAGATGATCTTGTAATCCCCAGATTGAAATCCAGTGTTGTGATCAACAAAGTAAGGAACCTGCAGAACACAACTTTCATATTCATTTAAGGATTTAAATTGGTAAATTAGAGAAAAGATTTAGAAGCATACAAATTTCATTTCAAATAAGCTTATATGGAATCAAGTTCCAACAAATTCTTACCTCTTTAGATCCAGAAGCATCCAAGAGTAACTCCGTTCGTGAGATCCTTCTCCGTTTGAAGAATGTAAGGAAGTTCCAATTCGCATAATGCCTCGCGAACAATTCGAGCATTCTAGAAAAATGAAAATCGAAATGTATAAAGTTAGACAAAAACATGACAAGTATATCAAATCTTATGATCCTAAATATTAAACCAAGATTGAGATGATAAATCTCTACATGTTTGCATTTCCTCCCAGAAATTGGTGATAGAAAAGTGTTATCTTACCGGGTTATTTTCATACGAGAAGAGCTCCAACTTTCGAGGGGGAGGTTCAACCTAGAACGTTCCCACAATGTCATTCCTCTACCTGCTCGTAGAATCGTCGGCATCCATCCGGTGAAAATAGTGCTACAAGAGAATGATTATCAAGAGAAAATAAATCAAACATATATCTTTATCAAAGCCATGCAACATGGAATAACACCCAGCATAGAGAGTCTCGGGTCATTGATCATCATATATTTGTTAGAATGTTAGAAAAACTCGGTTCAAAGGTAGATTTATATTCTATACCTCTCTAAAAGTCCCAATGATGGACTTCTACCTTCTCCATATTGCTCGAACAAGTATTTTACAATATCGCCTACAGCAAGTAACCAAGAAAGTACAGAATATTCAATGGATTGAATTAGCTAAAGTCATTCACAAAGACAACTCAAATAAGATGAATTATTCCAAACTAGTTAACAACACCGAAAATGTTGGCAATTTATAGCAATGTCCCTAGTGACTAGAGCAGAAAGAGTTTGGAGAAAGAATAAAGAGAAAGCTTCCTTTCTTACTGCTTTCGTACATAGTAACGCCATTATTTTGATCAATGAGGAAAGGAAACCTACAAAAGGAACATTGTGGCGACATATTTAAATAGAAAAAAATATTTTATAAATTTTTTAAGATAAAAGAGAACAGCATACATCTCTTTGCCGCCAGTTTTTCTGACCGTCTCTCTGTGTCTTACAGAACCTTTAGGACAAGGATACACCTTTTGATCAAATGAGAAAACAAAACTCATTCAAAAGAACAACAGATATTGAATATGGTGTATGCGATGAATCTGCAGCTAACCTCTACTGAAAGGTCTAGTTCGGTCATGGCTTCCCGTACCCTTCTACAAAAGGGGCATGCCTCTGTTGAAAAATAGTTTGAAAGATTTAAAAAGGGACAATTACAAACTTCATCGATAAAAGACCAGTAGTAATCACATTGGATTCTTCTATAACCCTTATCTAAAGCAACAAAAAAAAAAACATACCAAATTCAAAAAGCTGCAAGCTAATAGGAGGATTTGAATCCACCTCATTGTTCGGCGCACTCTCAACTATGGATTTTCTTCCCCATGCAAACCTTGATACGCTGGCTAAGGAAGATGTTGCTAACTATCATCATCATCATCATCATCATCAAAACTCAAAAAGATTAGTCACTTACACAACTCTATGACAGGAACATAAGAACTTTATCATATAAAAAGATCTACTAAAAGTCCCAAAACAACATTACTACACGCAATTGTGAATATTTTGATATGAGTGATTAAGTTATTAAGAATATTTGGGCCAAAAAACTTGCTTCCTATAGTTTTTCTATAACATTTGAGAATCCTTCTTATTACACTTGTGATAAAAATAAAATGCATGAAATGAAACAAACTAATTCTATGAAACTCAGACACCAGAAACACGATAATCAACACTGACATGTCACCGCCAGTAATAATTTGATAAAAATAAATAAATCAAACATAATCACAAGTGTTAGTGACAATTTAGAACACCGACACGGACACGGAGACACTTTTCAAAACCATAGAAGGGGGCAGCTGACCTCCAAGGCAGAATTACGTTGTCCAGAAGGATCTCCTCCCTGTGAGAAGAAGCATGATATGAGAAACAGTAACAACATATAATAAAGATATGATTTAAGAAAGAGTATTACAGAGAAAAGCTTGAGTAGAGGACAAAGAAAAGAGAGGGGTAGAAGATGAAGTGGATTGTGATGAATCTGAATTTGATTTTGCGAGAATTTTGAATCTGTTATTGGTGGTGCATTTGAGTTTGGTATGGTGTAAGGTGTTTGATGTTATGCCGCAGGGAGAGTTAGAGATGGAGCACTGGAACGATGACATGTTCTGTTTTTTTTTCTTTTCGCTAGGTTGGTTGGTACCTTTGGGAGATAATTCGTTTTCATAATTAATAATTAATTATTAATTCAAGCCAAACACTTGCTTATGCTAAATGAGTTATTGCTAAAATACAATATAAAGAATAATAAGTTCGGATTCGTGACAAATACTTATCAGGATCATAACCTCTCGACTAGACCGGTCAAATGGGCTGACTCAGTGCAATCCGCTTCGGTCCGTAGGTCAATGTATTTTAAATTGGTTGGTCTGGCCGACTCAATTATTTAATGAACTACAAAATATGAGTTCGGTTTTACAAAAGTCCGTGCATTCGATGAGTCAATCCATCGTATAATTTGATGGGTCACTTGACTCATTTTAATATTATGATTTTAATTTTATAAAAAATAATATAATAGATAAAAGTTACAAAACATAAGCTGAGAGTCATCATAACATATATTAAGACACAAAAATATTCATATAAAGTATAGTAAATTAATATTATCAATAATACTTATCAAATTTTCTCTAAAATTTGTCAAAATCGTTTTTTAATTGGCCAACTCGAAGTCCGCTTGACCGGCCCATAAAAAACATAAACTCGATTGATTGAACCAAAAAAATAAAGTCGTATTTTTTAAAAATATTTTACAGTCCGACCCACACTAAATTGTAGAATTTATAGATTGATCCAATAGACCTGATCCATTTTAACAACTGTACTCTCAACTTAAACTCTATTCTTACTTCTTTGCACGAGTTCTTAACAATTACAGTCCTTAGAAACCAAAATACCAAAAAAAGAAAATTAATTAATTCAAAGAGTAACCTTCAGATATTTTTATATTTATTATGAGTCAAAATTAAATTAAAAAAAACCATTTCATTGGATTGTAGTGAGCGGGGTTTGTGAAGCCACCACCGCCCTTGGCCGTCGTCCGCCGATCTTTTCTGACAAAAGCGGAAATGATAAAACGAACATTGTTCTCCTTGTTTCGCAAAACTAACTTCTCAACAACCTCTAAACTCAACATCTTCGATCGCCAACTCAAACGCAATCAGCGTGACCGTGCCGCTTGGTTGATGCCTCAAAACGATCCTTTACTTCACACTGTCGCTCATAATCTATCAGATCGCTTGCAGGTCACTTTCTCACTTTTTTTTTTATTTCCCCCCAAATTACTTATAATTACTACTCAAATTACTGTTATACACTATTATTATTGTTATCTACTTCAATCTATCTGTGAATCACGTACACCTCTGAAAAAATGTGTCAGAGTCGTGTCTGAAATTGACACAGACAATTGTGATTATGTTAAATTTATTTATTTATTCATTTTTTAGGATTGTAAGAAGATTTTCCCCTCAGCTTTATGTTTGGGAGGTTCATTGCAAGCAATCACTCGATCTCTTCGCGGCCGAGGTTCATTGCTATTGACAACATTGTTATCTTTATGATCAATGAAACACAACATACACATGAATACTTTGAGTAAATGGAAGTGTGATTGAATGTAACTAACTTCATATGTCAATGAGACATCAATAGGGAATATGTTGTCTATGTTACTTGTTGCTCCAACGTTTTCTATGATACACCAAAGCACTGACACACATACACCGGATACGACACTGACACGTAGACTCTGGTATTCATTTGTGAAAATAATAGTGACTGAATGTAACAACATGTGTCGGTGTCAAAGATCTGACACAGTGATTCCTACACGTCATTGTCTTTGAAATTATTATTTTGAAAACTTTTTTTATCGAGAATGACTAGGAGAGAAAATAATTTATTCAAAAGACAGGATTATTTGACTAGCCTAGTCTATGTGCCTGCTAATATTGGTAAACTTGAATCCTAAGTGTCGATGACATTATAATAAAAACGGTTGATCACAGATTCCATAGAAAAGCTTATTGTCATGGATGCATCCTATGACATGGTACAGCGTTGTAAAAATGATTACAATGAGTCCATCAACGATAACATAGAGACAACGTTTTGGTTGGCGACGAAGAGTTCTTGCCTATCAAAGAAAGGTGCAGGAGTTAGCTTTGTATTTAGTTATACTTATAGTTTACACTTGACATTGATTAAATATTTACCATTTTCCTTTTCAATTGTTTCACGTGTATCTTTCCAGCTCAGTGGATTTGGTTATTAGTTGCTTGGGGCTTCACTGGACTAATGATCTTCCAGGAGCAATGATACAAGTAAACTTTCTTATACAGTTTGGTGCTTCATTTTTCAAACACAATCTAGTTTTTGCTATCTTTGGTAAAGTTTGACAGTCTAATGTTATATTATTCTAATGTTATATTTTATGGTTGGCAGTCTATGTTGGCATTGAAGCCAGATGGTCTGTTTTTAGCAGCTATCCTCGGTGGAGAAACATTAAGGTGACTATTATTATGTTTTAAGAGTTTTATTTAGAATACCAATGTATGGGTGGAGCATTTTATAACATTTGTGCTGCAATCAGGAACTCAGAATAGCTTGTACTGTAGCACAAATGGAACGCGAAGGAGGGATCAGTCCCCGAGTTTCACCTTTAGCACAGGTATGCATTGTGGCAAAACTTATTTATGTAGTAGTTAAGATCCTTCGCATTTTGTATGAATGAAATGGTGTTTCATTCATGTTTGCTGCATCGTTATTGCAAGCTTTGCAGAATGCAATAGAATTGTTTTTTAAAACAATATGGATTAATCAATGTCACATTAAATGATGACTAATCCTTGTCAGTTGGCATTGTTAAGTAATGAAGTTCTTGGTTTTGTTTGTAAATGACCCCCCATCATTGTTGGTGGTTGGTTTTTAAGTAATAAGTTTGGAGCGATGTTATTTTGACACAAATTGAGACGTCAATTTAGTTAGTTAGCAGCACTGTTTAAATACACGGTTAGTTATGTTAGTTGATGATTAATGAAAGTAACAAGGTGTCACATCACAACGAATCATCACCCGCTGAGACGATTAACCATGATTTCGAACATCATTAACCATGATTTTCAGATTTACATTTTGAACACTAACGTGGTCAATCGATAGTATAGTTGAACACATGGAAATCATGTATATTTGATCACAATTTATAAATATGATGTATATGAACACCTAAACGTTGTGGTTAATGATGTTAAAGATCGTGGTTAATTACGTTCAGTAGTTGGTTAATGGGTTGCAACACGTAATTAACCCCATATTTAGTTTGCAATGCATTAACCATCTAAATTTTTCTCACAATTTGTTGTCGAATTTGTGTGTCAAAACATTAGTTTTCCATACCACTTTATGATCTGATGGTTATTCTGGCTAGATTTATCTTTAATGCTTGTAAAGATGAGTTATACTTTTTACGAGTAAAAATATAAAGCTGGAACTATGAACGCCTTCTGTCCTCCATTTTAGGTTCGAGATGCTGGGAATCTTTTGACTAGGGCAGGATTCAACCTACCAGGCGTTGATGTTGATGAGTATACAGTTAAATATGGAAGTGGTGAGGGTTTCCACTTGGTTCTGTAATTGAATTATTCTAAATGGAACATAAATTAATCAAGTTGAGTTCTCCTAAACTTTAGCTAGTGAGATTCTTCCTTAGTTTGAAATTCCAATTATGGTGTCCTACCAAATTAAGTTAATAAAACCAACTTTATTTACTGGTTTTCAAAATTAGTACTTGAAGTAAATAAAGACCATAAGGAGTATGGTGGCTTTATGATAAAATTCTTTCAAAGTTGTTAGCTGTTCTTTATAATGTATGCGGCTTTAATAATCTTTTTACTCTTTTGATTCATTTTTGTACCAGTTGTTGGTGTTATGTGATTCATTTTTGTAATGGCTGTTCTTATCTCTCTCTAGTACAGCCCTGGAGCTTATAGAGCATCTCCGTGCAATGGGTGAAACAAATGCACTTTCTCAAATGAACTCGGTAAAGATTTACTTTTCTTTCATACCTGGATGTTGAATAGAATTTCCTTTTATCAAAAGGCTAACCTTGAATGTTGTTTCATCTCGTCTTAAAAAAATAATTGTGCATAAATGAAACAGATGCTGAAGAGGGACACAGCCTTAGCAACTGCAGCTATTTATGATTCAATGTTTGCTTCAGAAGATGGCACTGTACCCGCAACCTTCCAGGTAATCAAAATAGAAGCATCATTTTTTGCATAAGAAAACCAGAAGTGTTTATCAAAACTTTATTTATAGTAGTGTTTTAAAAACCAGACTAGTCCGGAAAACCAGTAAGAAGAATGGATCAAGAACTTGAGAAAATGAAATAATTGAATTTAATCACACTAGTGTCATGTTGGTGTCTGACGCTAATGCACGTCAGCATCATACACCGAACACGACTTCAAAGTGAATTGATATGACAATTATTATTTTCTCATAGGTTATATACATGACGGGTTGGAAGGAACATCCTTCTCAACAAAAAGCAAAACGAAGAGGATCAGCTACTGTTTCTTTTAAGGATATTCAAACGCAATTTGGAAACCAGAGTTGATTTATTCCTTTCACTTGATTTTCATTAGTGCGATTTATTTTAATTTATGTAACAAGACCATTAAATCCTTAACTACATTTTTTTAGTATATGTGTTTTACATATCACATGTTGGATACACACCATTGATTTTATTTGTTGTACAAGAGTCTATTAGCACATCATAAAAAGTGATTGATTATGTCAAGTCAAATCATCCTTTTATTCTTTGTAATTTTTGCGTAGCTTGCTCCTCAAGTCAGGGATTGATCCTCATATTGAGATTAAGTCTAACGGGTTTAATTTTAAAAAAGACTAACAAATTTATATACCAAAGCGATATAATTGCATTTTAATATGAGCTTAAAGGCATTGTGCACTGTTAGAATAAAATATAAAATATTTTACAGGTCGGGGCATAACAACTCTTAAAAAAAAAACATTTTTCTACAAAAATTAATGGTTATGATTTTACTGACAGTGTAAAACTGTTTTATACTGCCAGTGTATTTTCATTAAATTCTTTTGATATTTAATTTAATGTAATATTTCAAAAAATAATTACTTCATATATTATTATATTTTAATTATAATTTATAGTTATAATAAATTTAAGTATTCATAAAATAAAATTAATGTGGAATAATAAACCTTAGCATGTTTATATAGATTAATTAAGGCAAGACAAATCATAAATAAAAAGTTTGTGTTGAAATTTTTTTTTCAATATTTTTAATTAATCTTTTTATATTTTACTCAAGACTTAGATGTTTCAACTTGTTTAAAATATTTTTATATTTGTAAATATATATATTTTTAAAAAATTCAAATAAAAAATTAGTTTGAATTGTTAATTTAAAAATATTATTTTATATATTTTTATCATTTTAATTTTTTTTCAATATTAAAATTTCAAAAATAATTTGAATTTTAAATTGTTCATCCTTATTGTTATTTACATTTTTATTACATGAGATTTTGTTTTGAAAACAAAATCGTACATACGACTCCAGAACGCACATATCCCACTAGTTTTCCACAAAAGCACTTTCCCTACTATTCTTCTCTTTACTAGCCTCTAAAACCCCTGCCTTTCTTGGCCTATGGTTCACCCAACCACTCAAGAACCTTGATCCATACCATCCTTAAATTAGGCTAATGTAGGCATGACAAATAAATACGTCTTTGTTGGGACCCGTCCGTTCCGTCTTGAAATTAGCGGGGAAAACCTGATTTACAGAGGTGAGTGTGAGTACGGGTAAAATCTGTTTTTTATTTACGGGAGCGGGGACGGGTGATGGTAATACCCGTCTCGCACCCGCTCCGTACCCCCCAACTAAATTTAATTTATTTTTAATAGTTTTATTACTCATTTACACTTTTTAATGTTATAATATCATACTTATTAGAATTATTATTTATTTTTTTAAAAATAAAATTTAAATAAAAATATCAAACCAAAATACTTTTAAAATAATTAATTATTTAGTTTAATTACTTATTTTTAACTTTATTTAAAAATATATAAATTGTAAAAAAAAATTATTCGAACGGGTGTGGGTTGGGTGAAACCCGTTTTTGTTGGGGTGGGGCGGGTAATAAATTTTAACCAAACGGGTTTGAGGGCTGGGTGTGGGTGGTGGTGGTTGCTTAAACCCCGATCCGCCCCGTTGCCATCCCTAGGCTAATGAAATAGTAAATGCTTAACGGTCTCCACCTACATATAAAAAACACAAGTGCCATTTGCCATCATACAAAACCTTCTCATTCCGTCATTTGTTGCCAAATGCCCATGAAAACCAACCACATTATAATTTGAACCCGTGGTCTCACCATATTACTTTCTCCGTTCCTTTTTAATTGACATTTTTTTAAAATTTTTTTGTTACTTTTTAAGTGTCACATTTCAAAGTTCAAGAAAGTATTTTTGTTGTTTTGTCAAAATTACCCTTAATTATTATGATAGAGAGAGAAAAAGTTAAATAAATTAAAAAGTTAAGGGTATTATTGCAAAAAAAAAACATTGTTCAAAAAGTAACAATAAGCATTGATTGTCTTGATATATGTAAAAACTTAAAACATGACAATTAAAAATGAACGGAAGTACAAAGAAGAGCCTTCTCCAACTTACTTGTAACTTCTGCTCCAGGATTTTGTAATACACCTCTTTTGTCTTGAACTTCCAGCTACTTCTGTTCTGCCATATATGCAAATTTTGCATTACAATTCTTTGATTTAGTACTGCCTTTGTAATACACCTCTTTTGTCTTGAACTTCCAGCTACTTCTGTTCTGCCATATCTGCAAATTTTACACTACAATTCTTTGATTTAGTACTACCTTTAGAATTCATGAGCAAATACTCTTGATTGGCACTGTCATCATGTCATCATTTTTTGTATAGTAGGTGTGGATTCATTTAACCCACAAGGAATTAACCTTCTAAAATTTTTTCCAAAGTAACTTGATAATTGTGTCTGATTCCACTTTCCAATGGCTATAATGTTGAGCCTTCGGTTCTTGGGTGTGCAAACATTCTTTCAAGCCACATGAGACTTTCTTTTAATTTCACCTTTGCCAGTTCATAGGAAAGTTCTACAAAGGGCTTCCACTTTCCTAATGATACTATTCTGCAATAGAATATTCCATCTATCCCATATTATATGAGAAATTTATTCTTTAGATTCATTGAATAATTAATGTATCTGATCTATATAGATCAAATACATTAATTATTCAATGAATCTAAAAAGTAAAATTTTCTTATAATATTGGACGGAGGGAGTACATTGGAGCCAGTAATTTGTTGCAACATACATCACACTTTTATAAGCTGCACCCCATAACCCAACAAACTCGCGTTTCAATGCTTAATTCTCCCCATTACATTCTCAACAAGGCTAGAACATTAATTGATAGATAATTTCTTAGTGGTAAGAGGGATACTAAGGTACCTAAATGGGAGAGTTCCTTCATTAGACGTAGTGACCTCCTTTATCTCTTCCTTAATGCCATCTTCCACACTGGCAAAAAAATCTTTATTTGTTGGGGTTACCATACAATCCACTTGACTTTAAAAACTCACCAAAAATATTCATGACCAGCTCCACTGACTTCATATCTCCTCTAGTAAAAAACAACAAGTCATCTACAAAGCTCAGGTTGACTATCTTCATCTTTTCATAGTTCTCACGATAGTTGAAATCAAGTATGTCACCAAGGTGTTGTAACTTTGTATTCAAGTATTCCATCACTATTACAAATAACATGGGTGAAATAGGGTCACCCTGCCTGAACCCATCTTAGCTTACATTTCATTGGTACATACGCGATTAATACTGAATCTACATGTCACAATCGTCACTCCAGTCATCACCCATTTTATGAAAAGTCTTGGAAGCCCAATCTCTTTCAGTATGTTCTCCAAAGCACTCCAATCAACTATATCGTACGCCTTTTGATTATCTATTTGAATAATTCCTCTAGGTGTGTCACCCTTCCTTGATTATCCTCTAATAAATTCACATGCCATAAGAATATGGTCATGAATTATCTTCCTTAGCACAAACGCAATCTGACTGTTATTAATTATAATATTCAAGATTTTTCTCAACATAGTAGTTATCACCTTGGATATAACCTTATAAATGGTTGTACAACCCGACATAGGTCTATAGTCTCTAATAGTCTTGGCATTGGGGCTTGTAGGGATTTGGGTCGCCAATGTCCCATTGTTAGGTTTATACATCTTGCCATGTTCAAAGAACTCAAAGACAACACTAAGAAAATCATCTTTCATAGTGTTCCACAAGTGTTTGTAGAATTTATAACCATACATATCAGGCCTCGATGCTTTGATATCTCTAATGCTCTTCAATTCCTTCTTAATCTCTTGGACAATCACATGGGCAATAAGATCATGTATTTGATCCCTAGTTAATTGTATTCCCACCTCATAGCCAATATATTCACACCGTTAAAGTTATTCACTGTAGAGCTCATCAAGCCACCATAAAATGCAAGCATATCTTTCAATGTCTTCTTGTGTATTGAGAATCGTGCCATCATCCACACAACTGTTTCATACAAGTTCCATTTTCTTATCCATCATACTTACCATGTTCTCCAAATCTATATATTCTTTAAAGGTCAACGGGTTTCCACCTTCTCTATCCTGTACTCTATACATTGTTAAAGTCTCCATGATGCACCAAACACCTGTTGGCTTTGGTGCGGCCTTCAATATCATCCCGTGATTTTTCCTTTCTTCTAATTTATTATATGCATACAGTGTAGTTAGCCAATATTTAAAACTTCTCTTAGTTGTGTAAGTCCCACAACGAATCATTTGATCAAAGCAACTAATACACCTCACCTCTACTTTATATTTATCCCACAAAATTCATAACCTACCATTACGATGTTTGGAGTAGTGTCAATAAATGACCACATCATTCACATTTTATTTCTAACATGAGCATCTCTATGTTGATTAACTTTAGTCTCACATTTTATCTAGTTTTGCCTACTTCATTCAAACCCCTCACTTTCCAAGCAATAATCATTTTGCTATCATGAGGTCCAATGTTGGATCATCTAAAACCCCTAGTGTTTGAAAGCCATTTGAATAACATACCTTATCATTCATCACCTCCTCCATGGTCTTCTTGCCTTTGTCTCTAGGCCCTTTATTGACTTAAGTCCATGGCTCTTCTGATTTCTCCTTGGTCTTTCCATCACCCTCTATGGTTTTTTCCTATTCAACAACTATATTTGGCCTCCATTGTTTAGTTGCTACCTGCCTTTGTTGAACTTCTTTATTGCATGTATGTCCATTTTTCTGTCATCTATCATAATAGAGTGGCTTCCATTCATATTCAATTATTTATTTCTTTCTATTCCTATCAGCATCTTTGATAGTTATCTCATCAAGCAACTTATGTGTCACATCCACTTCAACTAAGATTCTTGCATAAGTAATCCTGAGCTTGTTTGCCGTGCATTAATTCATATGTCAACATTGGGTTCCCCAGTGCACTTCCAATGTTCCCCAGGCTTCTTTGTCCCCATAGATGTAGTGGTACTTGTGGATTGACCCATATCACAACAATTTGCAACATATCCTTAGCCATCGAGAAGTCTGATTTCCACTCCAATAGAATCATCATCATATTGTGGATCATGTATGGCCCTTTTTGCATTACTTCATCTTTATTTTCAAACGACTTGAACCTCAAAATAAAATACCCCTCGTCATTGTAGTACATCCCAGGGAGTTGAACAAAATCCCAGTACTTGCTCATTAGTTCTTCACTGCATTCATGCTAAGATTTCCTCTTAGGACATACATTATCAGTGTTGACTCACAGTATTTGACCTCTGATTCCACATCTTGCTCCTCAATCTCGATCTCAACTTCTCCATCAATGATTGTTGGGGCAACATATTAAATCGACATACCATTAGTCGCGACTCGGTTGCCTCGTATCACATCCACCCATAACTTCTTCTCTTTTGATTTAGCGTTCTTGATCTCAGGTTCTTTAATCGGTGCTTGCTTCCCCTGATTTCCTTTGAACCCTAGTTTTCCCCTTCTACATGCTTTGCCTCATCTCCTCCTGATGAACTCTTTTCAGGATCCCCCACCACCTTAGCCAATTGTTGTGAACTCTCCGTGCTTTTATCCAATGATAAAGACATGTACATGTTTCCTCGGTCGTCCCTTCCCTTTCCCTTTGCCATTGCCATAGCTCAATCTCTATTATATAAATCTTTCAATTTATAATAAATATATATCTTTTAATATTTTAAAAATAACATTCTTAAGAATCATTTTAAAACTATAATGTTTTTTTAAACATGTATATATACTTCGAACACAAGCTAACACTATGTTCTTAAAGTAGAAGTTAATATTTCAATAAACCCTAACATCACTTATTCACTGCCCTATCACCACAGTATCCCTGCCGCTGCTCTCAGATGTGATGGCGTCTCCCACCGAGAGAACAAACCCTATCACCACCGTATCACTGCCGCTGCTCTCAGATGCGATGGCATCTCCCACCAAGAGAACAAACCCTAACATCACCAATTCACCGCCCTCTCTTCCTTCTGAGCTCCTATTAGAAATACTTTCTAGGCTGCCCGTCAAACTCCTTCTCCAATTCTGCTGCGTCTGCAAATCCTTCAATTCTATAATTTTCGATCCCTATTTTGTCAGAAAGCACCTTAACATGTCAATCACACGCCGCACCCATTTTGCATGCTACCATTATCAGTTCCATATAAGGTCTTACCCCCTCGAATCCATGTTCACCGATATAACCACTATAATCACTGATCTAGGGTTTCCTTTTTCCAATAATATTAGCGAGAATTTATATCACATTGCTTGCTCTTGTCACGGAATTCTCTGTCTCGTTGACCATTATCAGTATACAGTTGTATTGTGTAATCCTTCCATCCGAAAATTCAAAAAATTGCCCGCTTTTGAAACACCACAAGTGGGCAGTAAGCTTCGTATGGTCCATGGATTTGGCTATGATCATGTTTCTGATCATTACAAAGTGGTTGTTCTTTATCACTGGGGTAGTAGTGTTAACCATGAAGACGTAACTCCCATGATCGCGAAGGTTCTTACTTTGGGGATTGATCATTATTGGAGAACCATTCCTATGTTCCATTTTGGTGCTATAATTGAAAATGCAACTGGAAAATGTGTAAGCGGCGCGGTTAATTGGTTGGCTTATACTAAATTTAATCCACTCCGTCACCCTTTTATTGTTTCTTTTGATTTGGTTAAAGAGTCTTTTCAAAAGTTTTCTGTTCCATACCATGGAAGGACAGATGGGTGTAAAAGAACATTGTTTGTGTGGAGGGATTGCTTGGGTATAATTTTCGATCATGATGTTTGGGTCATGAACACTTATGGAGTTGAAGAGTCTTGGATTAAATTGTTCAGTGTTTCTTATTTGCAAGATCCTGCCATGTCTTCTATCTTGACTAAGGCATCATATATCTGTGATGGTCAATTGCTGCTGGAGCTTAGGGAGAAAACGGAATTGATTGTCTACGATTCCAAAAATGGTACTTTCAGGATTACCAAGTATAAATACGCGCCAGAAGTTTGCATTGAGAGTTTGTTAACACCAGACATCATTTAGATGTAAGGCTATGTCACCTGACATTTTTGTTTATTCATGTTAGATTTTCATTTACAAAGCATTATTGATGAGTTGTATGGCAAGTGATACTTAAGACTTGATGAATTAGTTTTATATTAGGATTTCTAGTTTTTAAAATGATTAGAATTCACTCTGGTTTTGCTAGTATAATAAGATGTGTATTGGACACACATATTATTCACACACAAACACACTCATTGGTATATAGTCACATAAATTTGATTTGCTAGAATGAAAGAAAACTTGTCAATTAACCATAATAACAATAACAATAAAAATAAAAGAACTAAATGACAGTAAATAAAGAATGTGGTGCTTCTAGACTAGTTAAGTTATAGCTATAGTGTTGTAGTGTATTGCTATTTGAACAAAATGCTAATTTATGAGATTTACTATTGGCTGCACTAGAAAATACTAAGGTTTGGTCCGTGACCGCGAATACTGCCGCGACAAAACGGTTTTGATACATATTGATACCGGTACTGATATTACCTTTTTTATGTTAAAAAATAAATTGTGGTTAGTTCACACCGCGGCGACCGCTATATACCTGTATCGATCGAAATCGAAATCGCGACCGTTATTGTTTTTAAAACCATGCTCGCAACTATTAGTATTTGATGTAGTAGTGATAGGGTAGAATGTAGTTGAATAGTGTAAAAAAGTTTGATAGATAGTTGAACCTTAGTAGCAAGTAGTGTTTGAGCTAGTATTGTAGCATTTTGTAATACAGGAGCCAACACATAAGTAATCAACTTAACGTAGGAGGAGAGTATAGTATTATGAAGCCTCCAATGTTATTGATATTAGACCTTAAAGGCTTGAATACAATTACACACATGCTTGTCTATTTATAGGTTATTAAAGATGTTTCTAGAATAAAACTATCTAGGCTTTTGTTTGTCTTTCCTACATTATATTGACATAGAACTTTATAAGCCATAAGTTAATCTAGGAATTATTGGAACAACCTAGATACATGTAGAAACTTTAGACTATTCTAATTTTCCTTAAATATTGTCATTTATTTTTACTAGAATGTTTTAGAAATGTGCATCAATTTCAACACTCCTCCTTGATGCATATTTCAATAACTTGAAGTGTAGTCCATTGTTGTTCAAATGTGAATTTGCGAAAGTCTCTCCTCCTGCATTGATACTTTTATGTAATGTATTTTATTTTGAAAAGCATCATCTCTGCCATGATTCAATTTTGTCACACTACTTGTCACAATGATTGTTATTAAACTCTTTCTCATCAATGGTTAAGGCTTTTGACGAGAATCATTATCGCTCCTTAGTTGCGTTTGTGATCTTTCTTGTGTGTCAGTTAAAGACTTCTAACAAGGACTACTTTTATTGTCTAGTTGCATGTGAATCTCCTTGTTGATCTTATTAAATATTTCTAACAGGGATCACTCTTGCTCTTTAGTTGCTTATGAGTCCTTGTCATTCTTGTAGAAGAATTTTGACAGAGACTCATTCTTTCCCTAGTAGTTGCATTTGTCTTCCTAGACTTATACTCAAGTTGAGCCTCAGAGGACACAAGTCTCAAATTTTTCTTATCGCCTGCGCTTGTGCTCTATCAAAACCCGAGCCTTATTTGCCATATGTTTACGATATTAGTTGGACTTCAAATTAAGGGTCGGACCGTTAGACTACCTAAACTCCCATCTCTTATTTTTAGTTTTGGATTTGAACTCAAACAGAGTCGGGCCATGCAGCTACCTATACTCCTTTGTGTTTGAGTTAGAGACCTCATTTTCTAGTTTTAAAATATAGTTGGTGACAAGAAGAAATAGTTTGTTACGCCTAGTGAATGACCGAACGTAGCTCTGATATCACTGTTGGTATTTGAGGTAGTATTGATAGGGTAGAATGTAGTTGGATAGTGTAAAAAGGTTTGATAGATAGTTGAACCTTAGTAGCAAGTAGTGTTTGAGCTAGTATTGGAGCATTTTATAACATGGGACAAGAGGCAACACATAAGTAATCAACTTATTGTAGAAGGAGAGTAATACTATGATGAAGCCTCCAATGTTATTGATGTTGGACCTTAAAGACCTAAAAGCTTGAATATAATTACACATATACTTGTCTATTTATAGGTTATTAAAGATGTTTCTAGAATAGAACTATCTAGGCTTTTGTTTGTCTTTCCTACATTATATTGACATAGAACTTTTTAGGCCATAATTTAATCTAGAAATTATTGGAACAACCTAAATACATGTAGAAACTTTATACTATTCTAGTTTTCTCTAAATATTGTCATTTATTTTTACTAGAATGTTCTAGGAATGTGCATCAATTTCAACGGCAACATCCAAAAAGTGATACAAGTTTTGTTTAGACAATGCATGGAACATTGTCTTGTTGTTTCCTTGACAATGGCTATTATATGTTGACAGGGGGTTTCAATATGATCCTCACTGCATAAGTAGAAAAAATGAGTATGACGTGTGATGGAAAGAGGTGTCGGCACAGGAGTGGTAGTTGTAGTAGTCACATGTTGCACCCTATTTGATACTAATAATTTTTGTGTTTACAATATGATTGATGGAAGGTATATTACCAACCAACTTTTTGAGACCTAAAGTTATTTCTTGGATTTGACCCTTTAAATTCATTTTCCTTGAAAATTGTTACTTTTGGCCTAGAACTCTAGAAGGGATGATGAACAAACTTGAATTCACTAAGTACACAAATCAATCAATAAACCTCTCATAATGACGATAATGTTTCAAAGTGTATGTCCAAAATTACCAGTTACAATATTTCTCACTCAATTCTATTTTAATTGTCATATTTAAACTTTTTACATATATTAACAAACTTAATAATTGTTGCTACTTTTCAATATGATTTTTCTTTTACTTATAATACTCTTAATTTTTATTATTTTGATGTACTTTTTTCTCTTTTCATAATAAAAAATAGAGGTAATTTTGATAAAAGTATAATCATTACTATTTTAAAAATTGAAAACGACAAATAAAAAGAAATAATTTTTTTTTTTTCAAAAGCGAAATAGATGGAGTAATAAGCTCACCAAGATTTCAAACAATTGAGAAATAGAGTATTTGAACCCACTTCTAATTAAATTTAAAATTTTTATAATAATTAAATAATTAAATTTAATAAAAGATGATTATGTGATCACACAAGAATTTGCATAGTTTAAGGAAACATTATAAGTAATACAAGATTTATTTTTTATAAAATAGTTAGATATTTTCAACGCAACTGAATTAAATAATAATAATTATCATAGTTTGATTATTGAATATGGTGACTAAGTTGTTAAGAATAATAGTATATACTCCGAAATATTTTACGTAAATTGGGAGGGAGAAAATCGATTAGATCTTTTCTCAAAAGTCAAGCATATACGGATCAAAGTATCCAGGGTTGAACCTAAAGTTCATAAAATTTCCTGATGATACCCGTGAATATATTCTTAAACATATATATAGTCATGTATCTTATCGAGACAAGAGACATAGCGAACAATGAAAACTTAAGGATAAAATACTTCCCTAGTACACTAACCAAGAATGCTTTCACATGTTCACTACCCTCCCAGCGAATTCTATTCATGATTGGACTCACTTTAAGAGATTGTTCCATGAGCAGTTTTACATGAGACAATCTAAGATTAGTCTCAAAGAATTGGCTAGTATTAAAAGAAAGTTTACTGAGCCAATTGATGATTACCTAAACAAGTTCCATTTATTCAAGGTGATGTGATTCACACAAGTTCTTGAACATGAATTGGTCGAAATAGATGCATGCGGTGTAGATTATTCCATTCAAAAGAAATTAGACACCCAGTACTTGAGGGACATGACCCATTAGCGGACCGAGTTCGACAAGTAGAACGTCTTAGGGATGAAAAAGCTAGGGTGAATAAAAATAATAGAAAATAAAGTGTTGCTTATGTCAAAGCCAAGGAAGATGAACAAGAGATCTACAATGACCCTATAAGCTTCAAAGAAAGCGAAGTGAACATGGCCGAATTAAAGCAAGGGCCAACATATTATTGTAAGGTCTTAGCCCTTTCGAATGAAAAAAAATCGGCCGAATAAAAGAAGAATGATAAATTTCCTAAGAAAACATATTTTTGATGTAACAAAATGTGATGAGATTTTTAATTTATTGGTAAAGGTTGGCCAAATGATAGTGCCACCTCGCACCAAAATTCCTCCGTTAGAACAAGAGAAGAAAAAAGGTTTTTATAAATATCATAACTTCTTAATACATAAAACCTCACCGTGTTTTCTTTTAAGGAATCTAGTTCAAATTGCTATCACAAATAGGACGATGAGATTCAGAGAGAAAAACATGCAGACCATCTACAGATAGTAGAGACTAATTATGCTGAACCTACGAATCTCAATATGGTGGAAGCTAGTGAAAGGTTCATGTCCAAAGATGTTAAGGGTAAAACTACTGATGGTTTTGCTCTAAGTGTTGCGATGGCAAATGCCACTAAGGGCCTTAGACTCAAGTTCGAAGCAACAAGGGTCAATGATGGTCACGATGTCGAAAAAACATGGTAGAAATGAACCAGAGTGCTGAGGAGGCCCAGATGAACATGACACACCCAAAGTCTGGAGAAAGTCTGTTTGATTTTTTGGTTTGATGTCAGAAGAAACATTTTGAAGCCTTAATGTGCCCAAGGTGAACCTATGAACGAAAGGTTACCCGAAAGTGAAAGTTACCCGAAAGACAGGCAACTGGAGAGACTTCGAAAGTGCCTTCGTGTTCGATAAGCGAGGGATCCCTAGAAGGCCCGAAACTCCCTATCCCTAGGTAAATCGAAAAGCAACATTCAAACCACCTACAAATGCTCCCACTGATAGGTGGGTGAAGCTAGTGGAGAACAAGGGACAGGGGCAGGAAAAATGAAAGAGCTCCGAATTTGGAAGAGGTTTATCCATTGCCTTCATGAAGGAATTCCAATTGTTAAAGCAGAAATCCTACCAATCCGAAAATTACAAAGGAAAGAACTCAATGACGAGGTCTCAATATAGGAGACACCAGAGACTGAAGAAGGCACAAAGAGAGATGGTTGAGAGAGATATTAGAGAATAAAGCAATAATCAACTCCCTCCTCAAAGCAAAAATGAGGACAAGAAGCCGGTGGAGAGAAAACATTTTCCCCAATGAAAGAAAAGGTTAGTGAAATTGGGCAAGAAGGCCCAGTAGAAGACAATGATATGATACCCGACAACTTTGATTCATAAGATGAAATACCTCTGAATTTGAATTGCAATGTGGTTTCACTACCCCCCCACATGAGTACAACCAAGGGACACATGCCAAAGAAGTTGAAATGGTCAATGAAGTCTAAATGGCCAGACATTGGCTAGTGCGTTGTTATGTTATGAAAAATGGGGTTGTAGAAGAAAAAAATGCATTCTTCATGCTTCCGGAAGCAGGTATGAAGAACCACTTAAAGCTCTTATTTATTAGGGGTAAAGTGGAAAATATGGTGATAAACAAAATCCTGATTGATGGAGGAGCAACAGTTAATCTGATGCCTCAATGCATGCTTCGAAAGATTGGGATGTTTGATACGGACCTTAAACCACATAATATGGTCATATCAAATTATGAAGGAAAAACGAGTCATACTTTAGGAGTGACCCAATTTGATCTCACTAAGGGATTCATTACAAGACCCACCATGTTCATGGGTGATTGCATCGAAGACGAACTACAATCTTTTGTTGGGCCGTGAATGGATTCATGGCATGGAGGCAGTCTCATCATCACTCCACCAAAGGGTGGAAAATTGGAGAAAAGACCAGATTGTGGAAAACATTGAGGCAAATCAAAGCTATTACATGGAGGAGATAAATCATGTCGATAGGAAGAACTACGACAGTAACCTTGGCAACATAGGCCCATGTACTCTTGCAGATGTGGCCTACTCCCCAACGAACAATGTTCTCTACTTTCTTCACTACAAGAAATGTTGTCTCCAGCGACATATATTAGCGACGTGGTTATCACGTGAGTAAAAAAACATGTTGCGACGTGATAACCACGTCACAAAATATTTTAATAATAAAAAAATGAAGACACAAGGAAGTCAGAGGGAGCTTTAAAAAAAAACACTGCGACGTGTTAGTCACGTCGCAACCCATAAAAAGAAAATAAATATAATAAAGTTTGGCACGTTTTGTTGGAGGGAGAGTAAATTTTTTTTGAAATTTGGTAGTGACGTAAAAACCACGTCGCTACCTTTAAGGGGGAATAATATAATTGAGTTGGATTTGATTGATGACAGGGTGGCATGCCGTTGAGTGTGTAGCGACGTGATTCTCACGTGGCAAGGTTGCGACGTGACAGTTACGTCGCTACTTGGAATTTAATTTTCCAAATTAACACACACACGTTGTAAACGCGGGATTTACAGTTTCATAAATCTTCATCTTCTTCCTTCCTTTCCCTCTGCCTCCTCCTCCTCCAACCCAACTCCATTCTTAAAAAAAAAAAATCTTACATCCTAAATTATATTCAAGCAAGCAATTCGTTGAAGAAGAAAGGTAATTTATATGTTGTTTGGTTTTAATTTTACTTATTTGGTGTTTATTATTGTGGTAAAAAATTGAAGAAAATTTATTTTGTTGATGTTGTAGAAGTTTGAAGAAGAAGATCAAGGAAGATTTATAGAAGAAGAAGAAAATTAAGATCAAACAATTTATAGAGGTATTTATGCATTTTTTTATATTTATTTTATATGTATTATAGGTTAGTATTATGTTTATTTGAATTAAAAATACATTTTAGTTTATTTTAGTTTTAGGTTAGTATTATAGGTTAATAGTTAAAATGAATTTAAAATTATAAGTTAGTATTATAGGTTAATTTTTGTTTTAATTTTAGTAAAATAAGATTTTTTTAAAAACAGAAATTACAATTATAAAAAAATTTGTTAATATTATTGTTATATACATATAAAAAATTATGTTAATATTATTGTTATATATATATATAAGATTTTTTAATATTATTGTTATATACATATAAATTTTTTTGTTAGTATATACTTATAAAATAACAAAAATTTGAATATAGCTTAAAATAAAAATTTTAGAAAACAGAAAATTAAAAATTTTAATTTTTATAGATGTATATATATGTTAACACATAAATTTAAAAACAAAAATTTATATTATATTTATTATAGTAGTTTTAGTTTTTTATTTATATGTTAAAAAAATGAAAAAAATTTATATATTAAAATAATAATTTATATATAATATATGTTAAAAAGTATATATAATAAAAAGTATATATAATAAAAAGTATATATTTATAAAAAGTATATATAATAAAAAGTATATATAATAAAAAGTATATATTTAAAAAATTTATATATTAAAATAATAATTTATATATAATATATGTTAAAAAGTATATATGTTAAAAAGTATATATATTAAAAAGTATATATTTATATATAATAAAAGTATACATAATTTAAAAAGAGTATATATAATAAAAAGTATATATGTTACATTATTGTTTTTAATATTATTATTGTATATATAATAAAAAGTAAATATGTTATATTATTATTTTTGATATTATTGTTATATAATAAAAATTATATATTTTACATTTGAATATTTATTTATATGTTAGTATATATATAAAAAAGCAAAATTTATATTTATTTATAGTAGTTAAAGTTAAAGTTAATAGTTAATTAAACAAAATTAATATTTTTAAGAATAGTGATTAAATAGTATACGTTTAAGAATAATATTATTAAGTTGATTAATATCTCTAATGAAAAAGACAATGATCGTATAAATGTGCAGTATGGAATATTATCGGTATTATCGTAGTTGGATGTACGATAGAACATATCCAGGAAGAAGTGGACTTAAACCCAATTTTATAGTAGGAGTTGATGGGTTTATTAAGTGGGCGTTTGCTCAGGAGTATTGTCAAAGCGAAGGAGGGGTTAGGTGTCCCTGTCTTAAATGTGAATGTAGACCAATAATTAGTGACCCAAAGGAAGTAACACGTCATCTGCATAGAAGGGGATTCATTGAAAATTATTGGGTTTGGACGTATAATGATGAAGAACTATCAGGTAATGTACCAGAGACTAGCAACACGCATGCTTCAAGTAGTCGATCGATTATGGAGTATGAGGAGAACTTTAATTTGATCGGTGACATGGTTGAGGATGCTTTTGGTGCGAACGTGACATATGATAAACCTGGAGATTTTGACGGGGAAGAGTTGTCGAATGAGGAAGCGCAAAGATTTTATCAATTGTTGAATGAGATGAATACGCCGTTGTTTGAGGGGTCGTCAGACTCAAAGCTATCAATGTGTGTGAGATTATTGGCCGCCAAGTCAAATTGGAATGTTTCTGATCAATGTCTAGAACATTTTACAAAAATGATGTTGGACTCCACCGCTACGAAAGACAACTTGCCTACAAGTTATTATGATGCAAAGAAGTGGGTGTCGAAGTTGGGTTTAAAAGTAAGAAAGATTGACTGTTGCATTAACGGTTGCATGTTGTTTTATGACAATGAGTTTGGTACTCAAGATGGATCGTTAGAGGAGTGTAAGTTTTGTAATAGTCCAAGATATCAAGTTCGCAGTAGAGCCGTTAACAGCAAGCAGAAGCGTGTATAAGTAAAATCCATGTTTTATCTTCCTATAATACCAAGGTTAAAAAGACTGTTTGCTTCAATGCACAGTGCAAGTCAAATGACATGGCATTATACAAACCAAACAAGTTCTGGCACTATGCGACATCCATTTGATGATGAGGCATGGAAGCACTTTGATCGGACACATCCAAATTTTTCTGCAGAACCTAGAAATGTCAGGCTTGGATTATGCTCTGATGGTTTTGCCCCATACGTGCAAGCGTCGGGAAGTGTGTATTCTTGTTGGCCAGTTATTGTAACCCCTTACAACCTCCCTCCTGAGATGTGCATGACAAAACCGTATATGTTTTTGACGTGCGTTATTCCAGGCCCGCACAGTCCAAAAGCCGGAATTGATGTGTACTTACAACCTTTAATTGATGATTTGAAGAGGTTGTGAATCGGAGAATGGACTTTTGATATATCCCGTAAACATAACTTTACATTGCGAGCTGCCTTGATGTGGACCGTTAATGACTTTCCAGTATATGGCATATTGTCTGGTTGGGGTACGCATGGAAAAATGGGTTGTCCGCATTGCATGGGATACACCAAAGCATTTACGTTGGATAAAGGTGGGAAAAACTCGTGGTTTGACTGTCACCGCAGGTTCCTATCAGCAAATCATCCATATAGAAGAAACAAGACAAATTTTAAAAAAGATGTACGAGAGAAAGATTTGCCTCCGCCTCGATTTCCACCAGGGGTTATATGGAACCATGTTTGTGAACTACCAAAATTTACAGATACTGGCAAAGCATGCCGAATTGAAGGATACGGTGTCACCCATAATTGGACAAAAAGAAGTATATTTTGGGATCTTCCGTATTGGAAAGATAATTTGTTGCGCCATAATCTTGATGTTATGCATATTGAGAAGAATTTTTTTGATAATGTATTTAACATAGTGATGGATGTGACAGGAAAAACAAAAGATAATGAGAACTGTTGAGGAAGATGCTGCCTACCAAGTTGATGACGTTGAACAAATTAATGATGTGGTTGCAACTGAAGACATTACAAGTTTGTCTGATACAACTGTTGAGGGACATCAAGTTGATGCGTCTATATTATTGGTTGATAATAATGTGGATGAAGACAATGATGAAGAGTTTGAATCCGAGGACAATATTACATCAGATGATGAACATGATATGGATAACGAGCATGAAGATTTAGATTAATTAATCACTTAATGTAATATTAATGAATATCTATTGAACATGTATATATTGAATGTGTTAATGAATATCTATTTATGTTAATGACTTTATTATCTTTGTTTATGAATATATATATATATAAATAGGTAAAATTCCACCTAAGAATAAGGATAGCGGTAAGAAGTCTCAGCGTCCGAGGGTAGTAACATGTGAGTCTCCTCACTCAGCCATGTGCCCCCCCTCAGAGTCAGGTTGATCCTATGTCCCTGGCCAGTACTCAGGGTTTTGTCCCATTACTCTCCTCCCATACATTCCCGTCTGGGGTACCTGCATCTTTTGTGCCACCTGGAGGCCCAGATGTCCTTTTCCCACCGACTCAGATGTCGTCATCCTTCCAGCATGCGGGAGGATCTAGTTTTCCTTTCCCACCGACTCAGATGCCATCTTCCTTCCAGCATGCGGGAGGATCTAGTTTCCCTTTCCCACCGACCCAGGTGCCTTCATCTTTCCAACAGACTGGTGTCCCCTCATCCTTCCAGCGGGCAGGAGGACCCAATTTTCCATTTTTACAGACTGGCGTGCCTTCATCATTCCAGCAGACGGGGGGACCCGGTTTTTCATATCCCACACAGATGTCTTCATCCTTCCAGCAGGCGGGAGGG
The DNA here is from genome assembly GCA_021764765.1 of Vicia sativa. NCBI lineage: Eukaryota > Viridiplantae > Streptophyta > Magnoliopsida > Fabales > Fabaceae > Vicia > Vicia sativa. The sequence continues at coordinate 270,790,909 of CM038796.1, read as the reverse complement.
TCCAGCATCCCACATTCCACACATACTGGAGGATCCAGCAGTCCACGTCCGACACAGGCTGGACGATCCCCCAGTCCACGTCCCACACAGGCTGGAGGATCCCGCGCCCCACGTCCTAGACAGACCGGAGGATCACGCACCCCTCATCCCATACAGGCTGTTGGATCCAGCACCCCACGTCCTACACATTACCTGCACGTGAGGTTGACGGTGATGCAGATGTGGTAGCTGATGATATAGATGGAGCTGATCTTCGTGGGAGAGATGATTCGAGTGAGATTCATGTTATTGACAGGAGGTTTTGGATTCGGCGCGAAGGAAGCAAGTAAGTTTCTTATATAGACTTTTATTTATGTACATATTCATTTTAATATTTTGTATATTTATAATTAATATTGTTTATTCAAAATCTTGTTGTTTAGTTTCGCGCCGAGTCAGACTGCTGCCAAGGTTATTAATTATATAATCCAGCAGATGTATAAATCATTTTGGAGGAACTTTGGCGAGGTTACAAATAAAGAAGAATGGTTTAAAAAATTTAAGGTATTGTTATTTATTTAAGTTGTAAATATAATAAATTTTTTTAGTATTGTTATTTATTTAATGATAATTACTTAACTTTTTATTTTAATGTCATACAACATTACAGGAAAAATGTGTGTGGGATCCGTTGAATGAGAAAATTATGAAAAAAATCTATTATAGCAGAACTTCTAGAAGATTTTCTGATATAATGCGGCGGGTTAGGGAGAATTATGAGCTTCATGGTATCCGTCCTAACTGGATAGGCATAGAGGTTTTTGGCGAACTTCTTACATATTGGGGTTCGCCAGAATTCAAGGCTAAATCCGAAACTTTTAAGAAGATGAGGGCATTTGAAAAGGGGGGTGTGTAAATACTGTTGGAAGTATTAGTATTGCGGAGCATGTCCGACGGATGGTAAAAATTATTAATTTTTTAAGTTTTATTTTTATTCATAATATTTTTTACTAATTATTTTTAATTTTATTTTTTAGACTAAGGAGTTGGGGAGACCTCCATTAATCATTGAGTTGATTACGAGGACTCGGACAAAGAAATCTTGAGGTTTTATCGACGAGCGCACACAAAAAGCTTTTGTAAGTTATTTAATTTATGTTTTTTTTAAGTCAATAACAAAATTTGTGACGTTATTTTCACGTGGCAACCTATAAATTGTGGCGTGCTTATCATGTGGCAACTGATAAATTGCCACGTGAATGATTTTCATGTGGCAATTGATAAATTGCCACGTGAAAATCACGTGGCAATTCATAAGTTGATTTGTGAAAATCACGTGACAATTTTTTAATATATTTGAATTTAGTATAATTTAATATATACATGTATTAATTTAGTATAGTTTAATACACACACACACACACACACACACACATATATATATATATATATATATATATATATATATAATTTTTTTTAATTTTATTATTTAATGTATGTGTAGGATGATTATCAGACATTGCTTGCACTTTTTCTGGAATACAATCCTCAATACAGGCCACAGAGGGGGAGCCGCTTAATGGTGATGTTGATTTCTACATTTGGAATGAAGTAGTTAATGGAAAAGGGCCTAATGGTTTCTTTTTTGCGGGTGGAAATTTGGCCGGCGGGTTGAGAGTTGGTGATCGTAATCTGTTTCAACGACTTAGAGATGGAGAGGGAGGGTCACGTCAACCGAATTTGACACAGGATCAACTTGAAACAAGACAATTGGCGGCAATCAAGTCGACGAAATGGAGGCCCAAATGACGACAATGAGGCAAGAGGAGCAAGAATTGGAGATCATGCGGAAGAGGCAATCGATATGGAGGAGCGATGAGAAGGTTTATGCAAGGTGGTGGAAATCAAAATGTTCCTGATACACAGCCGGATAATGACGGACTTGATGACTTTGATCTTGATAATTATCCGGGTGAAGATGCCCCGTGAAAACATTTTATTTATTTTGTTTTTAAATTTGCATTTATGTAAAATATTTATTTTTATCATTTTAAAATATTAAAATATATAAAATTTTATTATTGGAATATATAATAAAATAATATTATTATAATAATTTTAATATATAAATTTTATTATATACATTTTATTATATAAATTTTATTATATAAATTTTATTATAAAAATTTGATTATATAAATTAATTAATATAAAAAAATAATTACTAAATAATTTTTTAAAAAACAAAAACGTCACCTGTAGCGACGTGAGAATCATGTCACAAATTAGTGACATGTAAACCACGTCGCTAATAAAGCTGCTTTTGTCTTTCCCCATGCAAAGCATTAGCGACGTGAATACCACGTAACAACTTTGTGACATGGGAAACACGTCGCTACAGGGTTGCCACTTGTTCCCTAGCGACGTATTTCTTCACGTCGCTGTTTTTCTTTTGTGACGTGTTTTTGATGTTTGCCACGTTATTTTCACGTGGCAAATGAGGTTATTTTTTGTTACTCTACACCAACCTATGGCCTTCAGTGGGATAAAGAAATTATCGAAGAAGAAAATTATGTAGATGGCGTACCAAGACTTTGGCCAACTAGCTGGAGTGACGAAGACGACAATGATGTTTGAGTCAAATTACTTCAAAAATATTTTGACCTATGTGGTTGAAAAATAAATTAAAAACGACCTTGGAGGCTGAAGTCAAATATATGGATGTCGAAGCCATCAATAAACAAAGTCATACAAAGGGACCTGGGATCAACTTCAAGCCAGATCCCCCTAACAAAATTAACTCCCTTGAGGAACGAAACTAGAGGCTGGATGCAATTTATGACGAAGAGTCTTTGAGATTCGAGAAAGATCCAACAACGTCAAGTGCAAAGAAGATAGCGCAAGATCCTCTTTTGGGTTAAATACACAATACTCCATGTGATATAGACAAATTTTTATTTATCCTTGTAAACAAAATATTTGGGATCACTCCTTAAAATGTTAAAACTCTATGTCTTTTGCTTCTTAAGCGTAAAAATTATCCTCTAGTAAATATATATTTTTTGATTTACCCCTCTAAACTTAATGTTTATTTTGTAAGCTTAGGTGATAAAAAAAATAATTATAGGAAATAATCTAATTTTTTTTATAGAAGAATAAATTAAAATTCACTTATATTACAAAAGGATAATGTGGTATTAAATCTTATATTTTTAAGTTTTTCGTCTATAATATTAATCTCCGCCGTCAATAAAAACTGACGTGGGATAAATGCTGAAGATTTTGAAGTGATAGAATGACAAAAATACTAACATAAATGGCACATCTCTTAAAGTTAACATCATACTTGATCACAAAAAATATGTTAGCTAGATTGCAAGGTTACAAGAGTCCTTAAAATAACATAACTACAAACTATCTTTGTATGGTTTCATTACACTGCATTAAGAGTTTTAACTTGGAATAAACTAATTGGATACACGACCTTTTGATTTCTAGATGTGTTGTCAAAGAATGGTTTAATTAAAATTTATTAATTTTAAAGCATTTTTTTCCCTTCATCGTAGAATGGTTCAGTGCTCTAATATCTTTGCATGTTCCGAATTGCCAGGTACGTGGATGAACGGCATCGTGCATGTTAACCTTCTTTTTCGGTAGAAGCAGGACTAGAGTAATATTTATTAGGGCATCTCCCACCTAGAGAATAAACCCTAATATCTCAGATGTGATGGCATCTCCCATGGAAAAAACAAACCCTAACACCACCGGTTTAGTGTCCACTCTTCCTTTCGAACTCAAAATAGAAATACTTTCTAGGCTACCTGTCAAACTCCTTCTTCAACTAACACGCATCTGCAAATCCTTCAATTCTCTAATATTCAATCCCATTTTTGTCAGAAAGCACCTTACCATCTCAACCACGCCCCGCCTCCTTCTTTCCTCCTACCAAAATCAGTTCAATCTAAAGTCTTATTCCCTCGAATCCATCTTCACTGATCTCACCACTAACTTCACTCAACTAGGGTTTCCTTTCTACACTAATATAACCGATTCGTATTACATTGCTTGTTCTTGTGACGGAGTTCTCTGTCTTGCTGATCATTGTCAATATAGTACAATTGTATTGTGGAATCCTTCCATTAGAAAATTCAAAAAAGTGCCTCCGTTTGAAGAAAACCTACAAGTCGGTAAAAAGCTTCGTGTGACACATGGATTCGGCTATGATCATGTTTCCGATCATTACAAAGTGGTTGTTGTTTACCAACATGAAGAAACAACTAGAGTAAAGGTTCTTACTTTGGGTACCAGTTCTTGGAGAACCATTTCTACGTTCCCTTTTCATGCTATATTTGATTATGGAGCTGGAAAGTGTGTAAGTGGCACCATTAATTGGTTGGAGTTGGACTATACGAAAAGTTATTGTATCAGTCAGCCTCATCCTTTTATTGCTTCTTTTGATTTGGCTAAGGAGTCTTTTAAAAAGATTTCCTTTCCTGACCATGGAAGGAGAGACGGGTGTAACATAACATTGTTTGTGTGGGGGGATTGCTTGAGTATAATTTTCGATCATGATGTTTGGGTCATGAACACATATGGAATTCAAGAGTCTTGGATTAAATTGTTCAGTGTTTCTTTCTTGCGACATCCGGGGATGTCTTATATCTTAACTAAGGCATCATATATATGTGATGGTAAACTGCTGCTGGAGCTTAAGGATAAGAAGGATAAGAAGAAACAGAAAAGGAAGTTGATTGCTTACAATTCCAAGAATGGTGCTTTTAAGGTTACCAAGTTTTTAAGATTACCAGAAGTCTGTGTTGAGAGTTTGTTATCACCTGACATCATTTAGATGCAAGGCTATGTCACACGTTGTTGGTTTATTCATGTTAGTTAGTTCTGCTCATTTGAATTCATGTTTCAATCTTAGGAATCTCTGCTCAAAATTGCCAAGAATACAGTTCAAGTTTTATATATGAATCTTGATGTTTATTTATTATTGACTACTTGAAATGGCATGCAAGTGATGCTTAATGAATTTCTAGTTTTCAAAATGATACTAATTCACATGTCTTTTCTAATGTATTTTTTATTAGAAGTAAATGCTTCTGTGCATGCATGGACTGGTGTGTCTATTGCTAGGCAACATGGTTCCAAATCTTAGGTGAGCTGTGCCCCTGAACATGTAGGAAATATTGCTTATAATTAATTATTCTCTTGTTTGCCTTTGAATGAAGGTTTCTAATGCAATCTTACATTGTCTTGAATTCTTTTATAGCTTTGTAGTGTATTGGTATTTGTTGGAACAGAGGGTCAGAAAAATAGTTTTACGAAAAAGAAGATGAATAATAAGGGAATTATAAACGAGAATGATTGTAAATCTGAATGAAAATTGTATTGATTGTCGTTACTTTGTTTACAAGAAATATTTTTTATATAGATACATTTTCTAGGCTCAAGAGTGTAAACTAAACTAAGGCAAAAAACATACAAAGGCCCAAAGAATTCGACACACTCTAATTTCGACAGCCTTGCTAATTCGACCAACACACATAACTAGTTCGATCAGCACACTAACTCTACAGCTAGTTCGACACAGTCGAACGAATTATACACATTCTAACACCTAGTTCGATACATTCGAACATGAATTATGCACATTCTAACACCCCCTTAATTCATGTTCTTGAGACTTCTCATCCCGATGCTTCCTTTTAATTCTTCGAATCTAACTTTCTTCAGAGGTTTGGTGAATATGTCAGCTAGTTGAACTTCAGTCTTGCAGTGTTTTATTTCGACCTTCCCTTTATTGACTTGATCTCTTAGAAAATGATACCTTCATTCAATGTGTTTACTTCGACCGTGGCACACAGGATGATTCGCCAGGTTAATTGTTGATTTGTTGTCGACAAATAGCTTTATCTTCTTAAGCTCCATTATCTTGAGTTCTTCAAGTAACATTTCGATCCATGCTGCTTGGCATGCATCATATGACACAGCTACATGTTCTGCTTCGCAAGATGACAAAGCCACAATGCTTTGTTTCTTCGAACTCCAGGAGATTGGAACACCTTCGATCATATAAAAATGTAGCCTGCAGTGCTTTCCTTTTCGTCTTAATCTCCACTGAAATCTGAATCAGTGTATCTGTAACACCCATAAATTATTTAATCATTTAAATAAAATTATTAAGGATTTATTTATTGGAATTTAGTCGAAGTTAGATTTACCAGTAGAATTATAAGGAGCATTAATAAATTTATAAGTTGATTAATAGAATTATTTATTTGGGGCCTATTTGGTGTTAGGAATAGTCGAACGGAGGTGTGAAAATTAAACCCAATAAAAATATTATTATTATTGGGTAAGTTGGATTAATATATATATATATATATATATATAAGAAAAATAAGAAGGTTAGGGTTAGAATAGAAGAAGGAAAAGAGACAGCACGTGAGAGGAAAATAGGTTTTTGGGAAACTAGCCGCCGAAGGGGAAATTTGAATCGGAAAGCCAAATCAGAGCTCGATCAGAAATTAGGAGTTGAACTGCCATTGAATCCAGGTAAGGGTGGGGTTCTAACTCTCTAAACGGGTTTATGATGAATGGTATGTGGATAGAATTATATGGAATTATCTCTGTTTGTGTAAATTGTGTATAGAATAAGTGGCTGATTTTGTAATGGTGATTCAATTGAGTATGGTGAATGAAGTGATTAGGAATTAATGCAGAGAAAGTATACTGATTGAGTCTGGAAGTTAATCGAAATAAGTTACGTAAAGTATTATTATTAACATGTGTTAAGAAATAAGGAAAGAGAAGAATCGATACGGACGTCCTATGTGCCAGCATGAAGAAGATGAAGAAAGGAATTTTGGAGACGGGGACACTAGGGTTATGGGGCGGGCGCCCCAGGTGGCAAAGGAAAGGGAGACGGACGTCTCCAGGGCGAAGGAAAGGGGAGGCGGACGCATCCTTGTTGTTTTAGGGGTGGGACGACCGTCCCTTGGTCCACGTGGGGGCATGGTTGTTCCTTATGTCTTGTTTGAATTTTTATGTAACTGGCATGTGGTTTTGTTGGAGAATTAATTAGTGTTCCAAACATGTCTCTAGTAGAACAAAGAAAAGAGAAATTAAGAATAATACATGCATATAAGTGAGGCGTGAGCCTCCACACATTGAGACGAACTAGTATGTTTAACATAATAATAATAATACATTAGTAATTCTATAAGATTTCCAATAACCAGTAATGCTAGTAGCTGTTTTATGAAGTAGCATAATATGTTTCGGTTTATATATTAGTTACAATGAATATTGGAATAATTAAATTAAGTGAAGGATGATTTAGCTAACCATCAGTAGCATTTAGTAGGATAATTGAAAACAAAAGTTAGCAGGATACAGGTTCATAGCAGAAACTTAGGAATTGTGTTTTGACAGGGAAAATTGTTAGCATAATGTTTACAAATTAGTAGTGGGATGAATCCATATGGTTGGATCTTTGTTGCAGTAGCAGAAATGATTAAGTAGCAGGAAAACAATATCATTAGTAAATGCAAAAAGTTGGAAAATAGTTCCGTTTGGTCGAATTAGCCGAATTAAGCGGTATAATTAGTTGTCTGGAATTTATTGAAAATTTATCGGGTAACGAAGATTAATTAGTAGGTAATTGTGGTTAGGTTGTTTTGTGAAATTATGTGAATACGTCGTGTTGTTGTTTTCTTATGATATATCAGTGATGTGTATGTCGTCGCACTTTATTGTGGATTTATGTGAAGTTGCAGGATGTTATGTATTGATATTAATTTTGTTGTGATATGTTGTTGAATATGTTGATGACGTTGTAGGCCTATGGCCAGTGAAGTAGTGATATAGGCGTATGCCTTGTGAAGTGAATTTATGATGTCGTTGTATGTTGTTAGCATCACATTACATTTGCATTGTAAAGGCCTGTATTGGCGGATTGTGAAGAAGGCTTATGCCTTGGCCTTAATGGCAACATGTTGAAGACTTATGCCTTGTGCCTCGATAACCTGTCAATTGTTTTAAGTTGAGGGTTTACTTCGTTGGTACCATATGCATATGCATTGTTGTATCTCATTTAAATTGTGTTGTTGTTAACTGTGAAGTGAATTATGTTGTTGTTAACTATGAAGTGGATTATGTTGTTGTTAACTATGAAGTGGATTATGTTGTTGTTAACTATGAAGCGAATTATGTTGTTGTTAACTGTGAAGTGAATTATGTTATTGCTAAGTGTGAAGTGGTTTTGTGTTGTTGTTAATTGGGAAGTCGTTGTGATGTGTTAATTGCAATGTGATAATTTTGTATGATTTAATCCTAGCATATTATTTATCATACACTTGTTATATTGTTGGATATCTCACCCCTTCTGCTGATATTTCCCCTACCATGGGAAATGGGCAGGTACTCAAGAATAGCCGTGGAAGTTCATAGTAGCATTATGAAGTCGTTAGTTGCTGTTAGTTTGAATTGGTGTCATTGCTCTGATACGTAGCACTCGGAGGGATGTTTATTTTGTTGTGATTATAAGATGATGAATAGTTGTTATTATCTGTTGTTGGAATTGTTTCTAATTGTTGTCATTACAATAATTCTCGAATAATTATAAATTAAAGTTTTGATTTAGTCGAATAAAGTTGTATATGACTTATAAGATTTGAAGGCCGAATGCTATGTATCTATATTAAATGAAACACAAGTACTTGATAATATGTTGAAATGTGACATCTGTTTTATGTTTTGAAATTTTGGCACTCTCATTCTATTATAAATGTTGGGTAGAAAGTGGGTGTTACAGTATCCATGAACTTCGACGCTTGTGTTCTTCTTCGACTTCTTGGGCAACAACACGCCATGGTCGACAGTTCCCTTGATGTATCTCAGCACCCTATTTACTGCAATGATATGACATTCTTGAGGTTTCTCCATAAATCTGCTCAACAATCCCACACATTGGAAGATATTTGGTCTTGTATTGCAAAGATATCTCAAGGATCCAATGATTTGTTTGTACAATGTCGAATTTACAAACTCACCATTCAATTCCTTCTTCAGCTTTGCTCCTGTCTCTAACGGAGTGACAACTTCGTTACAGTTGCTCATTTGAATCTTTTCAGAATATCTTGAGCATACTTAGTCTGATGCAAGAATACTCTTTCTTCAGTATTTTTGAATTCCATCCCTAGGAAATATGAGAGATTCCCTAAATTAGACATTTTGAATTCTTTCATTAGCTTCGACTTGACTTTCATTATCTCAACTTCGTCTGCTCTAGTAATGAGTAAGTCATCTACATAGAGGCATAAAATGATTCGACTGACACCGTTGACATCATTTACATACACTCCATATTCAGAGATACACTTTGTGAAACCTGCTTCGATCAGGAAGCTATCTATTCTCTTATTCCAAGCTCGAGGAGCTTGCTTCAAACCATAGAGAGTCTTCCGTAATCTGTACACTTTCGACTCCTATCCTTTTACATCGAATCTTGGTGGTTGAGTAACACAAAATTCTTCTTCTAATGGACCATTAAGGAATGTTGATTTTACATCCAACTGATGCATCTTCCATCGCCTATATGCTGCTGTCTAAATAACTATTCGAATTATTTCCATCCTAGCAATCGGTTCATATACTTCGTCGAAGTCTATTCTAGGTTTTTGTAGAAAGCTTCTAGCCACCAGCCTTGCTTTATACTTAGCAATTTTGCCGTTTGGCCTTCGTTTCACTTTGTATATCCATTTTACATCAATAGGCTTCTTATTCGTTCTTTCGACAAGCTCCCAGGTCTTGTTCTTCTCAATGGCTCTGAGTTCTTCTTTCATGGCTTCACACCAATTCGAATTGCTCATGGCTTCATTCAAATCGATTGGTTCTGCTTCAGCCATCATCATGGCTTCTTCGACTAGATCACCATCAGCATCAATTGCTTGATCTGGAAATATTTCATATCCAGCTAGCCTTGTTGATTCAGTTCTTGTTCTTGTCAACCTTCTTTCATTTTGTTCAGGTGGTTCTTCATTTCGACTAGTTGAAGCGTTGCCTTGTTCACTTTGACTATTTGAGGGCTCATCCCATGGATCTTCTTCGAACACAGTTATAATTGTGTCTGATTCCTGTGTTGAACTTCGAATCCAGTCCCAACCTTTACTTTCGTCGACACGACATCTCTATTAATTAATAGTTTATCTTCGATTGGCGATTACAACTTGTATGCACCAGTCGAATGATAACCTATGAGAACCATAGCTTCACTTTGACCATCGAGTTTTCTTTTCAATTGTTCAGGTACATGCCTGAAGCACATTGATCCAAAAAATCTAAAATGACTCACACTTGGCTTCGATCCTGTCCAAGCCTCATAAGGTTTTTTTTTGCCACTATCTTCTTTGTTGGACACCTGTTTAGAATGTATACAACTGTCGAAGCTGCTTCAGCCCAAAATTATTTAGGCATATCTTTAGCTTTCAACATACTTCTCGTCATGTTTAGTATACTTCTATTTTTCCTTTCAGCTATGTCATTGTGCTGAGGTGTATAGGGTGAAATAATATCATGCTCTATACCTTCCTCATTACAAAATTTGGCAAATTCAACAGACTTATATTCACCACCACCATCAGTTCTTAACTTCTTCAATTTGCAGCCACTTGGTTTTTCAGCATGCAACTTGAATTTCTTGAACTGTGTGAATACTTCACTCTTCCTTTCAATGATATAAATCCATAAATTTCTGGTGAATTCATCAACAAAAGTAAGGAAATATGTGTTGCCTTCATTTGACTTCATTTCAAATGGTCCACACACATCAGAGTGAACTAGCTCCAACTTGCGTTTGGATTTCATGGGCAAGTCATGTTTGAATGCTTTTCTCGCTTTCTTAGATTTGCAACATTCCTCACATACTTGCTTTGGTTCCTTTACGTAAATTCTTGAAGTTTAGATGTCCATACATGTGGTGCCATAGCCAGTTCTTGTCTTCTTCCATAGTCGAAGCAAGACACTTGTGATTTGATGTGTTGAGTTCGACTTTGAACGTTTTGTTTTCTGCCAATGGTGCTTTCATGATTAGCCTCCCATCATCCCTATAGACTTTCATCTGATTCCTTTCAAGCTTCATCTTGAAGCCTTTTGCAAGTAATTGGCCTACACTTATCAAATTGCTTATCATAGAGGGTACATACAATACCTTAGTGAAAATAGCTTTTCCACCATCCTTTTTGACAATCGAAATATCTCATTTACCTCCATAATTAATGTGTCTTCCATCAGCAAACTTTATCACCCTTTTCACATACTCATCTACCTTGGTGAACCAATTTTTGTTGCCAATCATGTGATTGCTACATTGTTAAGGACCAATTTGTAGTTATTTTGTACATTATTTTGTGGTCCTTAACAATGTCTTTGTATTTAATTTGTATATTTATTCTAGTATTTTGCTTTAATTAGGTTTTTATCTAGTTTTATTTAATATATGTATTATTTGATTTTAGTTACTCTTAATTGTAGGAATTTATTAACTAATTCTCCCAAGCTTGGATTCAAGGGTACTTGAAGAGCTTTAGGGATGATTCTTTTGAAGATAATTTTGGAAGAGGGAAGCATGTACAGTCGGCTCAAGGTGCCAAGATGACCGGCCACTGACTTAACCCGCCAGGTCAAATTGAAAAAGGACAGCCCATGCTTTCACCTTTGGAGCCACCAACCCATCACTTCACCAGACCTTTTGGCTTGTAAAGGAAGCAAGAAAACATAGACCATCATTATCTTTCATTTTGTAAATCTAGGGCAAGTTTAGGAACAAAAACCATAGCTTTTCTCTTGATTTTCTCATGTTCATCATCTCTACCAACAATCTTGAGAGCAAGGCAACCATGGAAATGAGTAGCTAAGCTCCTTTTGTGTCAAGATTAAAGGTAGTTGATCTATATAATATGTATTTATTTTGATCCATTTGTGTATGAACATGGTTGATGATTAATATAGTTGAATATCTTTGTTCTTCATCTTCATGCTTTGAGTTTTGCTTGAAAAGAATATTTCAAAGTGACCTAGGATATTCATCCTCTCACAAACAAATGCTAGGAATAGATTTGTGTGTTAGAGTTTACAAAATATTGAACTTAATGATTATCATGCTAATAGTTGTAGTGAGGAATCATGCAAGGATTAACATGATAACATTCACAATCTTGGTGGGAAATCTACAAGATTGAGAGGATATGTATTTGTAGAAATCATCTCTTATGTTCATCACTTGATTAAAATGAGTATGTATGAAACTAGATCAATGAAACTAATCTTGACATGCCTTCTTACTTGAAAACAATCTCAAACTCTCTCTAATCCAAATCATAACTCTTTTGAAAGCATTAATTTAGTTGTTGTTTGGAAACTCATGGTTCTAGTAGAGTAGATAACAAACCCTTTGGTTACATCATCTTAAAACATACTTTTCTATTGAAAGACTATAACATGCACCAATCCCTGTGGAATCGATAATCAAAATACTTTGTTCACGGAAAAATCCTACAACAAAATGGCGCCGTTGCCGGGGATTGGCGTTTGATGTTGTTAGTATCGCAATAGTTGTGTGTTTTAAGACTTTTTCCACTAATCTCTTTGTTTCTTTTGTGTGGCTAGACTTTTCGGAATTAGTTTATGCGGGAAGTATTCCTCGACCAACTCCTTTTCGATCCCGAAATTGAAAGGACGGCTAGGAGACTTAATAGCAGTGCTAAAAGAAGAAAAAGACAAGCTAGGCAAAGGCAAGAAAGAGGAGAAAGAGGAGAAGCATCTACTTCTTCAACACCACCCGTGTTTGGAGAAGCCACCACTATGGAGGAGAATCAACCACCACCACCACCACCACCGCGGGGGCCGTGTGTCAATAGCCCTCGCCATAATGCTCAATTTGCCCGACAAGCAAATGCAAGGGTTGCGGAAATGAAAACGGGCTTGCTTCAACTTCTCTATGCAAGTCCATTTCATGGCCACGACCATGAAGACCCTTACACTCACCTTACCAAGTTTTATGAGATCGCGGGAGCGGCGGGTGCTCCGGAAGACCAAGAAGAACAATATTTCCAAAGGCTTTTCCCTCATTCTCTAGTGGGGAAGGCAAAAGATTGGTATCTTGATCAATTGCAAGAGACAATGACAAATTGGAACGTTTTGGAGGAAAAGTTTCTTGAACGTTTTTTCCCTCAATCACGTTTCATGGAGGCTAGGACGGCTATCTCGGTATTTTCGCAAGGAGTAAACGAACCTTTGAATCGGGCATGGGAAAGATATAAGTCTATGCTAAGGAAGTGTCCGAGCCATGGTTTTGATGAGCTTACACAAATTCATATTTTCCGAAATGGTCTCCAACCTCAACACAAATTGTTGTTGGATGCCACGGCGGGAGGTTCTTTGATGGCAAAAACACCGTATGAAGCAATCCAAATAATTGAGAAGATGGGTAGGAATGATCATCAAACTCAACATGATCAAGGAGGTGTACAAGTGAAAACGGGAGTTTTAGAAATTGGTTCGAGTCACGAAGCACTTGTGACGCAAAACAAATTGTTTGCGAAACAAGTTGAAGAGTTGACAAAACAAATGGCTAGACTCCCTCAACAAATCATGGAGTTACAAGGAGCATCAAATAAGCAAGCTCACCAAATAGCTTGTTGTGAATTGTGCAAAGGAGATCATAAAACCGGATTTTGTCCGCCGGAGAATGAGGAGGCGAATTATATGGCCAACCAAGGATATCAACAACGAGCTCCATACCCTTATCAAAATCAAAACCAAGGTTACCAACAAAGGGGTAACCAAGGTTATCAAGGAGGGTGGAGGCAAGATAACAATAACCAAGGAAGGCAAAATCCATATCAAACACAACAACAAAATCAAAGTCAACAACCAAACCAACCTCAAACTCAAGTGAGATCGTCCAACATTCAAGACACTCTAGCTCAATTTATGCAAGCTTCTATGGCTAATCAAAAGAGCACGGAGGCGTCCATCAAGAATTTGGAGACACAAGTGGGACAACTAGCTAAGCAACTTTCCGAACAAAAGGCTTCGACCTCATTCTCCCCCACCACTCAAACAAACCCGAAGGAGTATTGCAAAGCAATCTTCACTATAAATCAAAATGAGATGACGGATTGTGAAAGCGATGAAGAAGTTGAGGAGGATGAATTGGAGGATGAATTGGAGGAGTTAGTTGAAAATGAAAAAGAAAATGTTGTAGTTGAAAAGGAGAAAGTAGAGGAGAAAAAGAAGAAAATGAGAAAGGGGAAGGAGAAGGAAGTCACTTATCCATGGAGAAAATTACCTTATCCTCACCTTCCCTCTAAAAAAATTAATGATGTTGATGTGGAAAATGATTTAGATGGAAATGATGAAGTAGTTCAAAAAAAGGCTGAAGTTGTAGTTGAACAAAACGATGACATTGTAAAAGAAGATGAATCGAAAGATGTAGTTGAAAATAAGAGATTATTTGTTGAGGGAGCTTTAGTCGAAAAGGAAGCAAACTTAGTTGAAAAGGGAAAGGAACAAGGTAAAGGAAGTAAAAGGAAAGAGAAGAAGGAAAGGAAGAATAAAAAGGGAAGTAAAGAAGAAAGCGCGGCTCCCATTCAAAATGTACCTTACCCTCATGCGCCGTCGAAGAAGGAGAAGGCAAGGCAATATGCTCGATTTATGGATGTTTTTAAACAACTTCACATAAACATTCCATTTTCCGAAGCATTGGAGCAAATGCCGAAATATGTGAAATTTATGAAGGAAATGCTCACAAGGAAGAAGAGGCACAAGGATAAGGAGACAATAGTGCTTGATGCTAATTGTAGTTCTATACGCAAGCAAGATCTTCCGGTGAAGGAATTCGATCCGGGGAGTGTAACGTTGCCGGTGGCCATTGGAGATACATTCAAGGGTAATGGTTTGATCGATCTAGGGGCTAGCATCAATTTAATTCCGTTATCAATTGTTAAAGGATTGGGGGAATGTTAGAATGGAGTCTACAAGAATGGCTTTGCAACTTGCCGACAAGTCAACCATTTCACCTTATGGAGTTGTTAAAGACATGGTAGTGAAGGTGGACAAATACTTGTTTCCTGTAGATTTTGTGGTAATTGACATGAAGGAGGATCGAGAGATACCATTAATTCTTGGAAGACCATTCATGAAGACGGCTCGCATGATGATTGATGTCGACAATGAAATTATGAAAGTGAGAGTCCAAGATGAAGAGATTGCTTTCAAACTTTTTGAAGAAACAACGCATTCCAAGAACAACCTTGCCGTTTTCCGGAATGATGCGGCAGAGAAGGAAATCAAAGAGGTTTACAATTTCGGAGGAGCAAATCATGAAGTTGGTGCCATTTTCTTTGATGATCAATGATCATCATGAACCGTCGAGCTCTACCGACGTTAAACAAAGCGCTTGTTGGGAGGCACCCCAACATTGTAAGTATTCTTCCTTGAACTCATTTACACTTGCCCGCACTGTCAATTTTGCTGTTTTCTGAAAAATTCAAAATTCTGCAGAGCCCGCTCAGCGCGCTCAGAGCCCGCTCAGCGCGCACTTTGACCCATCTGGCAGAAACTTTCGCGCTCAGCGCGATAGGGAGCCCGCTCAGCGCGGTCTGGGATTTTTCAAAAAAAAAAAAAAAAAAAAAAAATTTGAATTTTAGTTTTTAAACTCTGGATTTTGTTGGTTGCCATCCAATTTTGGGGATTGGCTTGTAATTCCAAATTGACATTTTGTAGGCATGGAGCCTAAATATTTCTTTTTAAGTTTTAAACACCATTTTGGGGTGTCTTTTCATTTTAAGTTTAAGTTTAGTTTCTTTTATTTTGTTCTATTTTATTCTATATTTTTAGATTATAGCATTTAGTTTGAATGTACTTCTTGTGGTTTGTCCGAATTCTTCATCGGGTCTTCAAAGCTAGTAAGCGTGTTTCACCAAAGTGATGGTGATGATAAAATTCTTGATTCATTCCACAAAGAAGGTACACATTTTATCGTTTTATAGAAACATAATATGTCTATGAAATTTGTTCTTTATGCAAGATATTTCGGCATGTACAAAAATTTTGTGTTCACATTCGAATCATTAGGACATAAACCATATATGTGAGAAGCTTCCACTTTTTACCAAATATTGAGTGTCTAATAGTTGTGTTAACTCGTGTGATTCATGCTTAATCTTTACTTGTTTGTGATAACTTGGAAGCTAAGAAATGATCAAGGCAAATTTTTGTGCACTATGAGGAAAACCACCAATTCTAAAAAGGGCTCCAATTACCCGTGAGAGAGTGAATCCTTGTGAACCCTTTTGAGCTTAAATAGTATTTGTAGGATGAATGTATCAAATCGACTAATTGTTAAGTAGGCCACTTAATAGTTGTTGATAATCTTTGAAAAATTCAATGATAATTCATTCTATAAATTTTCTTGTTTGTGAATACCAACCCTTTTGTTAATTAACCCGAAGAGCATGTTCTTGAATAAAAAAGGATTGATATAAATGAAGTTGGGGAGGTGGATCAAAAAGAACCTAGAATTGATGGCACAATGATCCTAAGAAAAAGAAAAAGAATGGAGAAAAGAAAAATACAAAAGAAGAAAGAAATTTGTTTATGAAAAGATACAAAAAGAAAAAGAAAAGAAAGAGAGGATCATTGTGTAGAAAAGAAAAGAGGTTGCGAATAATAAGATGGGAATTAGTTGTGAAATGCTCTTCATATCCTTTTACCCGATTCGTTTCAATGGCTTTGTACTTAAATATCCCTTGTTTCTAACCTAAGCCAAGTTACAACCTTGAAAGTCCTTAGTGATCTTTGTTTCCATTTTATCATTTAACTTGTTTCGATGAACACATGAATTATTCTGGATGTGCATAATTATTAGTGAGAGTGTTTAGTCCTTTGTGAATACGCATTTTGTTCTTCATGAACTTTGAAGAAATGATTAGGTGATTCAAGTGTGAACATATCTTTTGTTTTGTTAAATGTTTTGATATCTTGTGTTTAGAACTTAATTCATGGCCATGTTGTGTTTAGAAGAAGCGATTGATGTGTGCTTTTGCTCGGTATGTCGAGTTTGAACCATTACTCTTGTGTGAGTTTGCATGCTTCCATTTTGTTCCTTCTAGCTTTGTAAGATTATTGACTTTTGTTTGAGGACAAACAAAGAAGTAAGTTAGGAGAGTTGTTAAGGACCAATTTGTAGTTATTTTGTACATTATTTTGTGGTCCTTAACAATGTCTTTGTATTTAATTTGTATATTTATTCTAGTATTTTGCTTTAATTAGGTTTTTATCTAGTTTTGTTTAATATATGTATTATTTGATTTTAGTTACTCTTAATTGTAGGAATTTATTAACTAATTCTCCCAAGCTTGGATTCAAGGGTACTTGAAGAGCTTTAGGGATGATTCTTTGAAGATAATTTTGGAAGAGGGAAGCATGTTAGGTCGCAAGGTGCCAGCATGACGCTTGACTTAACCGCTCAGGGTCTCGAAATTAAAAAGGACAGCCCATGCTTTCACCTTTGGAGCCACCAACCCATCACTTCACCAGACCTTTTTGGCTTGTAAAGGAAGCAAGAAAACATAGACCATCATTATCTTTCATTTTGTAAATCTAGGGCAAGTTTAGGAACAAAAACCATAGCTTTTCTCTTGATTTTTCTCATGTTCATCATCTCTACCAACAATCTTGAGAGCAAGGCAACCATGGAAATGAGTAGCTAAGCTCCTTTTGTGTCAAGATTAGAGGTAGTTGATCTATATAATATGTATTTATTTTGATCCATTTGTGTATGAACATGGTTGATGATTAATATAGTTGAATATCTTTGTTCTTCATCTTCATGCTTTGAGTTTTGCTTGGAAAAGAATATTTCAAAGTGACCTAGGATATTCATCCTCTCACAAACAAATGCTAGGAATAGATTTGTGTGTTAGAGTTTACAAAATATTGAACTTAATGATTATCATGCTAATAGTTGTAGTGAGGAATCATGCAAGGATTAACATGATAACATTCACAATCTTGGTGGGAAATCTACAAGATTGAGAGGATATGTATTTGTAGAAATCATCTCTTATGTTCATCACTTGATTAAAATGAGTATGTATGAAACTAGATCAATGAAACTAATCTTGACATGCCTTCTTACTTGAAAACAATCTCAAACTCTCTCTAATCCAAATCATAACTCTTTTGAAAGCATTAATTTAGTTGTTGTTTGGAAACTCATGGTTCTAGTAGAGTAGATAACAAACCCTTTGGTTACATCATCTTAAAACATACTTTTCTATTGAAAGACTATAACATGCACCAATCCCTGTGGAATCGATAATCAAAATACTTTGTTCACGGAAAAATCCTACAACATACATCCTGAATCCAAGTACCACATGTTGGTTTTCTCAATGTTCGATTGAGAGTTTACCATCATTAGCACATCATCTGAGTCACTGTCTCCTGCACGTGCATATTGAGCTTCATCACTTTCTTTCGCTCTTGCTACTTTCCTCCTTCGACAGTCTCGAGCGTAGTGACCAAAACCTTGACAATCGTAGCATTGCGCATCTTTCGCGTCGACCTTCCTCCCAGAGTACTTGTTTCCAACACCTTTCTTGCTTGAATCAACATTCTTGCTTGACTTCTCATCACCTGCAAGACGCTTTCGCTACTTCGACCTCTCAGATTTCTTGCTGAATCTTGATTGCAATGCTTGTTCAGCCACCTTTTCTCTTTCTGAGTTTCTCTGCTTCAATCTCATCTCATGAGCCTCCAGTGAAGCTTGAAGTTCTTCTAACTTCATCTAAGATAGATTCTTGGTATCTTCAATTGTCACAACAATATAGTCAAAATCTGCAGTTAGAGATCTCAGTACCTTTTCTATTTTCTGCAAATCAGTGACCGTTTCTCCACATGCTTTCATTTGGTTCGTCAGTGTCACAATCCTTGAGAAGTATGCAGAGATAGATTCATCATCTTTCATTTGCATCATTTCGTATTGCTTTCTCAGCGTTTGGAACTTCACCTTTTTTAATTTCTCGCCTCCGCCATACAAGTTTTTCAACTTGTCCCATACATCTTTCGTTGATTCTTCTTCAATTATCTTTTCGAATACATCAGAATCTACACACTGATGAATCAAGAATAATGCTTTATAATCTTTCTTCCTCTGATCTTTGTGCGCATCTTTCTAGGCTTCCGTCGCATTTGCTTCCATCTCCAATACATCATCATTCAAGATTTCAACAACATCTTGAAATCTTAAAATGACCTTCATCTGTGCAACCCATCGTTGATAGTTTTCTCCTTCGAAAACTGGTAAATTCGCTGGAATCTGTGTCGACGTTGTTGTTCAGTTTGCCATTAGATTCTCTAGATACAAATTTGTTGGAACAGAGGGTAAGAAAAATAGTTTATAAATAAGAAGAAGATGAATAATAAGGGAATTGTAAACGAGAGTGGTTGTAAATCTGAATGAAAATTGTATTAATTGTCGTTACTTTGTTTACAAGGAAATGCTCTTTATATAGATACATTTCCTAGGCCCAAGAGTGTAAATTAAACTAAGGCCCAAAACATACAAAGGCCCAAAGAATTCGACACACTCTAATTTCGACAGCCTTGCTAATTCGACCAGCACACATAAGCTAGTTCGATCAGCACACTAACTCTACAACTAGTTCGACATAGTCGAACATGAATTATACATATTCTAACACCTAATTTGATACAAACGGACATGAATTATACACATTCTAACAGTATTTGAAGAAAATTCTATATTATGAGACTTACGATTGGTTGCACTATAAAATCCTATACATTGTCTTGAATTTTTTTATAGTATTGTAGTGTATTTCTTATTTATGAGAGAGTGTTGGAAGTTGTTTTATTTCGTTTTGTTTTTACTAATGCTACTTCTAGTTTCAGATTTGGAGAAAAAAATTAGATGCACAAAAACATAACAGTTGGATTTACAAACATTGGTTACTTTTCTATCATGTCCATATTGTTGTTGACTCTAACACATCCACAACTAAGTTATAGAGAATTCTATGGTTAATTAGTATATTGACTATTTTAAAAAATCACAATTCTGAACAATCATAAATGCCCATCAAACTCTAGAATATTACATAGGATCAAATTATTATGTAAAGTCATATTTCTTAATATTTCCATTAAGTCCTTACATATTTGAAACTAAACCCAGAACACATTAATTGTTTTTTTAGCTTCAAATTGTCATTTTTCAAAAATCAAAATTAATGAAAAAAATTTCACGATAACTTCAACTTCTTTAACAAGTTTATATTCTATCTGCAGTCAACAACAAGTTCATCTTCTTTCTCCAACCAAAATTAATGGAATTTTTTTTCACGATTGCTTCAGCTTCTTCATCAAGTTTATATTCTTTCCGCAATCAACAACGAGTTCGTCTTCTTTCTCCAACCAACAACAACTTCATCTTCTTTACCATCCACATTCATATTCTTCTTTCGCAACACTGATCAACAAGCGAACCTTCAATATTATTCTTCTTTTGCTAAGGTTTAATATTTAATTATTTCAATTGCTTATATGGTTGATGTTTTAATCTGTAATTGGATTAAGATTTCATTTTAATTTGGAAATTAGATTTTATGATTAACGTCATTGAATTAAGTTATTCAATATGTAGGTTAAGGTTTCATTTCAATTTGAGAATTAGGTTTTATGATTGATGTCATTGGATTAAGTTACTGAATATGCGGGTTATTATTTGATTTCAACTTGGGAATTAGTTTTTATGATCAATACCATTATTTTCTTTTTAATTTGGGAATTTGGTTTTATGATTGATTTCATTTCAAGTTGGGAATTAGGCTTTATGATTGGTGTTGACTTATGTTGTGTTATATATTGGCCGATTTTAGATGGACAACAACGACGAATCTGTTGGGGTTGATTTGAACAATGTTCACATTGATTCGTTTGATGTTGAATATAGTTGTGATGAAGATGTTAATGATGACGTACAACAAAGTTCAAATGATGAAGATGATTTTGATAATGACAATGATGAGGAATTAGTTGGAACGAAGTTGTCAAATAGCCAAGCAGTTCTAGGTGATAGATTGGTGAATGAAAATTTCATCTCGTGCTATGGAATTTGGAACTGTTAAGAATCAAGTATGGGTAAGAAGTCCCACATTTGTTAGAAAAAGGAAAATTGAACAATATATAAGTGAGAGAACCCACACACCTATCACCTTAAGGTTTTAGGTGGATATGTGGTGCACCTCTCACAAAGGTGTGTCCCTAGTAAATGCTCCCTCTTTGGAATTTCCTCCTAATAGTGGTATCATGAGCCTATGGTTTTTAGATAGGGATCGGATAACTTGTATTGAAACACTTCCCGCACGCGGTGGGTAGAAGGTGTTTCGTTAGAGAGTGCCAACGATGATACAAGTTTATGTGAAAGAGAAAGCCTTCACATGAGGGAGGGCATTGTGACTCACAGTTGAGGGGGAGTGTTGAGAATCAAGTGTGAAGAAGAAGTCGCACATTGGTTAGAAAAAGGAAAATTGAACACTATATATGTGAGAGAATCCACACACCTATCACCTTAAGATTTTAGGTGGATATGTGGTATGCCTCTCACAAAGGTGTGTCCCTAGTAAATGCCCCCTCTTTGAAATTTCCCCCTAACATGAACTTTGAGTGAAGCTTATGAATTTTACTATAACTATGGAAAATGTAAAGATTTTTCCATTAGAAAAAGCGATGTTAGGCGAAGAGGGCCCGAAGGTAGTGAAATGCATGGTAGTAATGAGGCAATTTGTATGCAACAAATGTCACGCCCCAAATTTAATTAATTATTTAATTAAATTATATAAGAAATTATTTGTTAGAATTAGTCGAAGTCGGGAATTATCAAAATTTTTATAAGAGGCAGTATTGGATTAATATGTTGGTTGAGCGGTTAAGTTGATAGTGGAGTAATAGTCGGTTTGATTGGAGAAATGATATTAGAAATAATATTATTATATTGGAATATTATTTGATTAAAAATTGATTTAAGTTGTGGGATATTATCATAAATAATATTAAGAGAATTATGATATTTACTTATGTGGGGTTAAGTATGTGGTAGTGTGTAGTAGAGTGGAGGTGTGAATATATTAGGCCCAATAAGAGTTATAAGAAAATATTGATTAAGTGGAGTGATAAGAGAAATAAGGAAAATTAGGTTTTGTTTAGGATTAGTAAGAGACAGGGGTTTGGAGAAAAATAAGAGTACACGAGGCTTGATGTGAAGGAAAAAGAAAAGAAACCAGTACGTGAGAAGAGGAAGAAAAAGAGGAATAGGTTTTTGGAGGTTAGCCGTCGGGAGAGGAATTGCAGACTGGAAAGCCAAACCGGAATTCGACCGAAAATTTATGGAGAAACCGTCAATCCAAGGTAAGGGTGTGTTCAATCTCTATAATCGGATTTATGATAAATCGTATGTGGGGTTAGGAGGTATGAATCTTGCCATGGAAATTAATTGTGTTCATATGTTGTGTTGATTTTCTGGAATTAAATTGTTGTCTCTGTGATGTATTCATGAAACTATTTGGTTGTGTTGGTTGTTGTGTTGTATTGATTATGGAATTAAGTGTTGAATTGAATCAAATAACCGAAACAATTACGGAAGCATGTGAAGGAAATTGCAAGAAAAAAATTACTGAACAAAATAAAATTGGAACGAAGAAAGAAAGAACAAAGTTAGGACACAGGGAACCAACCTGTGATGACCGGCATGGAGGGCGAGAAGAGAGTGTGCCGATCGACAGACTATGAAGGAAGGGGTGACCATCGTCATCCTCTGTGTGACGAGGGGCACGACTCTAGTTTTGTTTTGTTTTCTTATGGCACATTTATTTGGTTAGTTTAATTGATTGCTTCTACTGGCCTTAATGTAGCAATGAGGTATATATATTTGATACTAGTAATTAATTAGGGGCAAGTAGAAACCATATAGTAATTAAAATAGCATCTCTATAAGAATTTGTGATGACCGCCGTGGAGTGAGTGTTGAGGGGCACAACTTACATGATGAGGGGCATGGAATTTGTGACGGTAGTCATGAAAAAAAGGTGATGGCTTTGTATCAGGATATCATAACATGTACCTATGTTAGTTAGTTTACTATTAATAAATAATAATATGTTAATATTATTAGTGTAATGAGGTTGGTTTGGTAAATAGTAATATTTGTAATAATAATAATATCATAGTAATTTTAAATATTAGTTAGTGAGATAAATTGTAATATTTGGAGTAACATGTGAGTAGTCAGTTTTGTCAGATGCTGAGTTAGAGAAAGTTTAATAGTAGTATTAGTAAATAATTGAAAGAGATGTATTAGCAGTGTTAGAATGAATTAGCAGGATCATTTTGGTAGCAGTAAATAACATAATAGTAATAAAAATAGCACGGGTTATTGGAAATTAGTAGAGTTGTTGTAATAGCAGATAATTAGTATATTAAATAAATTGGTAGAATAATGATACATTGACAGGTAGTATGTTCTATGAGAAATAGTAACGTTAGTAGTTTTAATCGGTATAATTGATTAACCAGAATTAGTCGAAAATTATCGGAATAATTCGTATATGCGCGTAGTTATTTTTAGATTGGTCGAGGTATTTGAATTGTATTGAGTATGTTGGATATATCTGGTGGTTTGGTAATAGAAAATTAAGCAGTTGATTAATTAATTAATTTAGTAGAAGACGTTCACTAAATAAATAGTGTTAGTATTAAATAAGATGTTTTAAGTGTAGATTCGTAACGGTTAAGTTGTGTAGTATTTTTTGTAGTTGCTTGCTTGAATTATTGTTGTTAGTAACTTTTTATTGATATATTGATGAAGTTGTAGGCCTATGGCCAATGTTGATTACGTTGAATCGTCCCGAGTTTTGGACATGCTTGAGTTGTAGGTTGAATGTCCAGTGTTGATCTAAGTTGATGCCATTGATACATATTTTAAGTTGTTGTCGTTGTATGTTGTTGTTGTTGTTGCATTGTAGTGTATTTGTTGTTGAAGTTGATGTCACATGTCATACATTGAATGATTAAGTTGGCCTTGATGGCACCATGTTAAAAGTTGAAGGCTTATGTCTTTGCCTTGATGGCACCACGTTGATGGCTTATGCCTTGTTAATGCCTCGGTGAACTGGCATATCTTTAAGTTGGGAGTTCTGCTCCAAATGGTACCATATGCATTTGTATAGTTGAGTCGCATATTGAGTCGCATGTTAAAGTTGTTGTTATTATTCATTGTTTATTGATTGTCGTTGTGTTGTTGTTGCTATAAGTTATTATTGTTGTGAGTTGTTGTTGTTATAAGTTGTTGTTGTTGTAAGTTGTTGTTGTTATAAGTTTTTGTTGTTATTAAGTTGTGTTGGTTAAATTGTTACGTTGATTGAATAAGTGTCTTGTTGTTGTTACTAATTTGTTGGTTGTTGTATAGTTGTTGTTATGAAGTGGTGAAATTTGTATGATTATGATCTAATATACTGTTTATCATACACCTGATTATATTGGTTGATATCTCACCCCTTCTGTTGTGATGTTTCCTCTACGTGGGTAACGTGAAGGCAATTGAAGGATGAAGATTTAGTCGCTGTTATTTTGAGTTGGGTTGTCGCTCTGATACGTAACACTCGGGGGATGAACGCTAGTTATTTAGTTGTTTTGGTTTTGTTGTTTAATAACTATGTTGATACATGAAAAGTATTTGTTGATTTTTAAAAATGGTTTTAAGTTGAAAAGATGTTATGTCATCCAAGTTGAATAATGTAGTTCCGCTACTTAGTATTAATAAAGTTAAATTCATGTTGTTTCAGTTCATCCGAGTTTATGTGTTATGTATCTGTGATAGCATGTTGTGATTTGAAGTTGAATTATAATACTCCAATTGTCTGTTGAAAAGAATTTTATAACTCTGATTGCATAATAATTACCGGGGTAGAATAGGGGTGTTACAACAAACAAGGATTAAGAGACAAGAAGTACTTAGCTAGGTAGATAGGAAAAGAGATTACCGACATTGACTCATATTGAATGTGCAACAAGGCTCTGTGTGCATTACAAATCCAGAAAGGGAAAATATATAGTCTCAATTTTTGAAGAGGCTCAAAACATGAGTTAACCCCATCAAAATTTGTGCATTTACACCCCATTTATCGTCAAATTTCTGAAATAGGTAGAGCTCAAATTGATGGTCTTCAATCACATAGAATCAGAATGTGTCATATAATGGGGTACATGGTTGCTCAAAAGGGTGGATATAATGATGTTGGTTTTACAAAGAAAGATCTGTACAATTATTCTGATAAAAAATGTGTGTTGTTATTAAAGATGGTGATGTTGATGTTGCTTTAAATTATCTCAAAGTGAAATCATCTACGGATTCTATGCTATATGTGGAATATTATGTCAATAGTAGATGGAAGATTGGAGTCACTTTTTTTGGGCAAACGACGGTAGTAGATCAAACTATTTCTATTTTGGTGATGTTCTTGCATTTGACACAACTTACAAGAAGAAAAAAATACAATTATCCATTAGTTATATTCTCTGTTTGCAATCACCACTCACAAATTGTTATATTCAGTGTTGCATTGTTGTCAGATGAAACGAAAAAGACGTATAAGTGGTTATTGAGGTGTTTTTAGAGTGCATGGAAAATAAATATCCAAAAGCAGTTGTAATAGATAAAACAAATATTTCTCGATGCAACCCATAAGTTGTGTGCTTGGCATTTGAACAAGAATGAAGGTGAAAATGTAAAAAAAGTCACAATTTTTGGAGGGTTTTAAAAAGGAATTGTACTCAAATTTCACACTTGAGCAATTTGAAGAATTTTTGTGGGAGCTAGTTAATGAGAATGAAATTGAAGAAAATGTTTGGGTTGCCAAAAACATGTGAGAAGAAGTCACTTTAGGCTACTGCTTATCTACGCGATAAGTTTTTAGGTCGTATAAGAACTACGTCTAAATGTGAAGCTGTCAATGCAATAATAAAGTCTTATG
Source organism: Vicia sativa (assembly GCA_021764765.1). NCBI lineage: Eukaryota > Viridiplantae > Streptophyta > Magnoliopsida > Fabales > Fabaceae > Vicia > Vicia sativa. The sequence goes on along the minus strand of CM038796.1, from coordinate 270,764,810 downwards.
TAAGGAAAAAAGGGTGCATTTTTAAATTTATGCATAATTTTGAACATGATTTGAGAGAATACTTAAATAATGAACTTGTTGCTGATTTTAAATCAAAGTTTCCAGATCTTGAGTTGACAACTCATCTTCGTCAGGTTGAGAGTGACGTTGCTAAAAATTATACAGCAGAAATGTTTAAAGAAGTAAAAGAATAAATAATGAAGGTTGGTGCATTAGTTGTAAATGAGAGATTAATAGTAGGGGAAACGACAGTTTATACATTGACGAAATATTATGAAGTTGGTTTTGAAAGAGAAGTTGTGTAAGATATTTCAGGGAAAAATTGGGGTGTTCGTATAAATTATTTGATTCTCGCGGAATTCCATGTTCACGCATCTTTTATGTCATGAAAGAAGACATATGGATCACATTCCTAATAGTTGGGTTTTTCCGCGCTGGACGAAGGATGCCAAAATTGGGTTTCTGAACTTGGATTGTAACGGAGGAATAGAATTGAATCTCATTGAGCTAGCTCGATTTGGTGCTTATTGTTCAGTTTTTACAACTTTTTACAAAGAAGTTTAAAAATGGTGTTTATGGGGATGTAATGGATGACATAATGAATCTACAGAGAAAGTATTGTAATTATGATGAACCAATTGGGACCCAAAATGCATCTGTAGGTGATCCAATAACAATTAAGAGCAAAGGTGCTCCAAAGCGTAAAAAGATTGAATCCAAAAATAATTAGACACTGAAAAAACCGCAATAGTACACGCCATGATGTGGGGAATTGTTCGGTAATAGACACCTTCTTTGTGATATGATTCTTATTATATATCTTGCATTGAAGATTATATTCTATCTATTTTGGTATATATTCCAAGATAATCCAGATGGGACATCTAAACAGAATGATGTGTTCGAGTCATTGTCGTTAAATGATTCTTCAAGCCAAATACACAAGGTATGTTTTGTTTTATTAATTATTCATACTATATTTACATTTGTTTTGAAATATGTATTGAATTTAAATATACAAAAAAATAAAAGGAAATTCAGCTCTGATGTTAGCACTAGCAGGCCAAAACAATGTTCACAAACACCACAAAATCAAGATGGTAACATTACAATTACACCATAAAGTCAAGGTCCTAACGTTACAACTACACCACATATGGATGTTACGAGCAGACATTTGAGTCCAATGTTTGGTCTTCAACCTATCACACTGGTGGGACAAACTGTAATTCATCAAATACCTATGGGACAACCCATGTACCCAATGTATGAAATTCCAGTTGTGGAAACTACTTTGTGTTACGGTCTGATGCAACATATGATGAAATTCGGTGGTATCCCGTGATCTAAGATTCATGATTTTTATATAGATATTATATGAACTTCCCTTTTTATTGGAAAATTATTGAATAATATATTCCTTCTATAAGTTATTTATGAGTTCATGTGAGTAACAAGTTTTTCCAAAATTTAGGGAAGGAAATATCTCGATATTCAAAATGTATGCATGATAATATTTTTGTTACATAATCGTGTACGTGTACCATTGCAATGTGTATTGGTTGTCCAAGTATGGTTCGGCCCAAGCCCAATTTCACTAAAGTTATAATGATGATGATATACAGATTAATAACCAATTTCACTAACCAATAGTGCTGGTTTGTATATTTTTTAATTAAATATTAACTTTTTAAATTAACGTTACTGAACAAAAGTTTTAAAATTTATTCATTTTATAAAGTTATTTAATTTTTAATTAAACATTATAATATGCATTAAACAACATAATGTGCACAGATGGACACATTAAAAATCAAACATCTTAGCAAAATAATAATATAACTTGTTAATAACATACAATTACATAATTTTCATTCTAAAAATAAAGTTACCAAAGTAAGTTATGTTAACTCCTACATCTTTGGTTAATTTAAAGAAAGACTTCAATTTTCCCACCCATCAAACAACCTTGGAGATGCCTTGATGCCTTATTTCCATTAAAATGCATCACATTTTTATGACCGTCCCTATGATAAACCATCTATTGTGCCCGTAAAAGGATATCTATAAAATGCTCCATAAATATGGGACCAATTGCACCTTCTGACTGAATTTGAATCGCTACACCTACTCCTCCAAGGATTAGATTGGGGATGCAAATCAAAAAGGAACATCATCCCTAACCTTAACCACTTGTTCCTCAGACACATACATTGTAAAGCTGAAGGGACAACCACCAATAGATACTAGAACCATTTCATCTAATAATGGTTCAAGGTCCCTCACAACCCTAACTCTTCCCACTTCAAATTAATTTGCAATCTCAGTTGAGGAATTTACTTCTATTCCTTACCAAAGAGACAACCATGTTTAGAGAAGAACTCTTTGTTCCAGGCATGGATAAAGACACCTCGACTCATACCTCTTTCACCCAGTTTAGACACTTTAATATGAGAGAAGCCAAAAATAAAGAAATTATCAACCACTATCACATAAGATAAATTTTTTTAAGAGAAGATCAAATTTTTTAGAGAATACCATGGTAAAGAAAGGTTGAAGAGGACGAAGAGAAAGGTTGAATAGATGAATCATCTACATTTGGACCCATTAACTAGAGCTTCTCTAAATGACTTCTTACTACCATATATCATTAAAGGATCCTCCAAGTAAAATTATAAAGCTATGAAGATGTTGAACTTTTCTGATTAATTTCAAACAAAATATTAAAAGGGACACCTTCTAGCACATAAATATTAACTTTATAAAATATAGATTGATGAAAGTATGAAATGAGTTAAGAACGAATGATAAAATGATTTGAGTAAGAAAGTGTTGTATGAAAAATAAATGGAAATAATGTGGTATTTATAGTTAATTTTTAAAATAGGTATATGACTTCTACTTTGCAAACTTTTACTATTTAGGAGATTTACACAAATATATATATATATATATATATATATATATATATATATATATATATATATATATATATATATATATATATATATATAGAGAGAGAGAGAGAGAGAGAGAGAGAGAGAGAGAGAGAGAGAGAGAGAGAGAGAGAGAGAGAGAGAGAGAGAGAGAGAGAGAGAGAGAGAGAGAGAGAGAGAGAGAGAGAGAGAGAGAGAGAGAGAGAGAGAGAGAGAGAGAGAGAGAGAGAGAGAGAGAGAGAGAGAGAGAGAGAGAGAGAGAGAGAGAGAGAGAGAGAGAGAGAGATGAGGGATCAAATTACACCAACTAGTTACACCAACTATTACACTCATTATTAATCGTTGATATTGTTTTGATCTAATGGTTATTATGTGATTAGTTAATGCTCATATCATACATTCAAATAGCCTCATCTTATTTAGGTAATAAATCAATTCTATTTTATAAAATCATAAAATCATAATACTTTTATAAAATAAAATTTTTTTCTCACTTTTTCTAATCACTCATGTAATTCTTCATATTTAAAAAAAAAAAAAAAAACAATGTAAATCAAAATATAATTTTAAAAAATAATCATAATTCATAATAAAAAACGGTTCTTATTATTTAAAAATAATAATTATTTAAAATATTTTTTTTCTTTTTACTTAAAGTAAGTTGATAAACTTTTAATTAGAGTACAAAATAACACTCAAATTGGCTATAAAAATTAAATAAATAAATAACAAGTATATATAAATTTTGTTGTGAAATTAAAATAAAAAAGTAAAATAGTATTTATAAATAAGCGAAAATTTTATCGATTTCATTATCACTTTATATTTATTTTTCAATTTACAACTTAATTACTATGCACTCATTATTTGAGTTTTTTTTTCTATTTATTTACATAATTTTTTAATATCATTTTATACTCTATTTAAAATCTTATCAAATATTCTAGTTTATCATAAGTGAGGAGAATATAATTTATTAAAATAAATAAAAACAGATAGTAAAATTTGTTTAAAAATAAATTTATTTGTCACTAAAGGTGAAATGTATAATAAAAGATTGTAAAAATGATTTAAGAAATATTAATAAGAATCAACTTACATAGTACTCTAATTATATATACTTATTATTTATTTATTTAATTAGATAAATTTTACTCTAATAAAAAATTCATCTAACTTAGTATAAATAAAAAGAAAAGATTTTTATTTTTATTTTTTTTAAAAAAATAATAAAAATTATTATTTATTATGAATTATGACTGTTTTTTTAAAATTATATTTAAACTATCATTGTTTTTAGAAAAAAAGTTATATGAAGAATGACATGAGGATAAAAAAAATTTATTATAAAAGTATGATTTTAAGATTTTATAAAATAGAATTGATTTATTACCTAAATAAGATGAGGCTATTTAAATGTGTGGTATGAACATTAACTAGTTATTTGATAACCATTAGATCAAAATAAAATCAACGATTAATAATGAGTGTAATAGTTGGTGTAACTAGTTGGTGTAATTTGATCCTCCTATATATATATATATATATATATATATATATATATATATATATATATATATATATATATATAGAAATTAAAAGAAATAGAAATATTCAACCTACACCTACTTTTGTATTTATTTTTTTCTTCACATTTTTCACAAGATGGGAAGAAAAAATCTATCTTGAACCATACATTATCTAATGGGAATAAATACTATTTTGTCATAACTCCATAGATTGAAGTCTGATATATATGTAAATTGTTGCAAGACCAACACCTAATGGGCGTAAATCCATAATAGGCAAAAGTCTGGGGATTGTTCTTCTTACCATTAGTCGTGAAGAGCCACCCTTAGAAGAATAAAATATGTCATTGGAGTTTTATAAGTTTGTCACCTCCATTTTGTCAAAAAAATAGTATGGAAGTTACCCTTCTCATTAATGGAAGGGTGAGTTTGTAGGCTAAATTTTGAACAAACATACATTTGAACTCATGATAGTGTGTTTATTAAACAACTATCAGTGGATAATACATAAGTTAAGTTTCGTACTAACCTCATGATAGTAAGTTTCACTCCTGGGAAGTAATTTTGTTATAAATTTGATATATTTTAATAAACTTATATTTTAAGTAATTTATACAAAGTATACATAATTGTTATTAAATTAAACCACTCATTTATGTAATTCAATTAAAATATCTTGTATTAAGTCAAAAACTCAAACCATACATTATTCATAAAACACAAACCAAAATATGAATTATAAAAATACAAAGAAAAAGTTAACTATTGGCCATATCTGACCTCCTCGGTTCCTTTTTTGTCTCCTATACTGCAAGGCATTTCATGCCTCGGCTATTATGACCTATACAACGTCCCTCTAATGAGTTCCTTCATGATGTAGCCACGTGCAGTATTCCATGGATGATGAATTAGCACTCTATGTACACCCTATAAGACCATATGATGGTACTCCATAAATATCTCATCATCTTTGTGGTGGAGTGTGGGATGAGAAGAAATGTTAGAGGCTTTAGGAATATCTCGCATACACCCAAATTGGAGAATAATTCACTCGGTAGATGTGGATACCTAAATTGTGACCAACAGGCCATCCATCCATACTAGAAGGATATCTCATCAAAGGGGTGTGTCTCTTGGTGATTGTCATATATTATGAAGTTTATATCATCTGTCGTGATGCTATCAAGATAAACTCTTAATGACGCGCTCTTCTGATGTCCTCTGAGAGGGATGAAGAAGCAAACACACAAAAAATCCTCGTCATAGTCATTAACATATGCTTAGTTGGAGAGACGTGAAAAGTGTTGGATGATACATGCCTGAAAATGGTTCAGATGAAATATTAGTAACAGTGTAGCACAAGTGTTATAAAATATTAGTAATAGTAAAGGTTCAAATATATTACCGTAAATAGGTTGTTGTTTGATGGAGTGATGAATATTAATGAGGTGGTCAACTTGGCTAAAAAATCTAAAAGAGATTGTCTCATTCTTAAGGTGTATTTTGAGAAAGCATATGATTCAGTAATTGAAATTTTTTGGATATATGCTTATTAGATTCAGTTTTAATGAGAAACGAAGGTCTTTGATGAGAGTTTGTGTTTTTTCTAGTAATATTGTAGGGTTGGTTAATTGGTTTCCTACCCAAGAGATTAGCAACCAATGGGGGTTTGAAACAAGGATGCCATTTTTCCCTCTTCCTTTTTCTTCTAATGGCTGAGGGGCATATAGTGGTTTAGTCATGAGGACGGATGAAATTGGTCTTTACTCTGGGTTCATGGTTTGTACTTATGGCTACTTATATGGGACTCGGGCCTTTGGAGTGATATTCGTATAGCTAGGTACGATGATTTATGTGTTTCATGTCTTACTGAGGATAGGGTGTGTTTCATGTCTTACTGAGGATAGGGTCCAGGATTTATGTTTTTCCTCTTCCTGGTGGAAAGAGGTGTCTCTTCTTAGGGCGAATGAGGAAGGTAATGCATATTATTTTACCAATGGTGTGGTTAGGAAAGTTAGGTTCTCAAATTTCCTTTTGGAAGGACCCTTGGTTAGGGAGCATTCCCTTAAAGTCTAAGTTTCCTAGTTTGTTTTGTAACTCTCTTTAATCTGATGGATGTTATCTTTTTTTGCCTGAAAATGATTTTTGGGTAGATTTGGGAGTTCACACATTCGCGAATTAGCTTCAAAATGCTATCATCTATTTGCACCTATAGTTGATTGAGAACTTTTCTTAATTTAGAGATTTGCGATGGATTTTCTCTGATTGGTTTGATATTTAATATGTGAGTAGGGAGGTATTTTTTTTCAGAAATTGTGGTCAAGTTTGGATAGTCCCTTATTTGATTGTTGATATTTTTTGTTGTTTTTTATCTTTAACTATTTCAAGGCATTTCTTGTCCTTTCTTGTATTTTAGAGTTTTGTCCTCCTTATTACTATACTTTTTACTTGACATTAAAATAAATGTATGAGTTTATTGATCAAATGGTTAATTAAATAAAATCATAATGAAATATCTAATTGATAAAAGAGAACTTTCAACTTAAGTCTTTATGAAAAAGCCCACATTACTTCAAGCATAAAATAAACACTCTCATTATAGCTTAATATAAAGAAAACATTCTCATCACAACTTGAATGCAAATACAATAATATATTTTTCCTACCCAACCTTCCTGCCCATAACTAGCTTACCCTAACCTCTACTTACCATAGTTAGCATAAAATTTGCTAACATAGAATCTTAGATTAAATATTTACAATGTCTCATCAATAACTAGGCAACTAAAACTTCTGCCAAACATAATAGAAACTACAAAAAAACAAAAAACTTGTAAGTTCTATAAATTGATGTTCTAGTGATTAAAACATACTTAGAACATCAATTAACTAATAATCATCTAATTAATCACGAATAAAACTTGTAAGTTTTGATTGAAACAACAATCGTTCTTATTCCTCCAACTGGTGCAACAATGGCTATTATACACCCAAGAGTTATGCAACACTGTCAAAAAAAAAAGTAAATAAAATTATATTTGATATGATTATATTAAACTCATATTTGAATAAGTTCAAAGTTAAATTTACCACTGATGCAATCCAATGAAAGCTCCCTACTTTTGGTTTTTTGGCTTTAATCCATAAGACACAAGGAATCTGCATCAAGAAGTGTTACAGTTTTAGTAAAAAAAGAGAAATATTTGAAGATTTTTCAAGAAATTGTTAATAATAAGTATTTATTCTTACAATATATGATGTTGCTGTAAATGCTAGTCCTCCGAAAAACCCTAATAGCCCTCCAAAAAATGGGAAACTTACAGCAACAAATCCAACCAAAGCTATAGAGAAATGAAAGTTTTATGTTAAATAAAATATATATGCAAATTAAAATTCATGTTTAACCTAAAAATGTTTAATTATTTAACATTATGATATTGATATTACCTACGTATATGCTTCGAGCAATGATGCGAAGATTTCTTGAGGGAGCAAGTTTAAATTTTTGCACCAGACATGACTCCATTGTATCAAAAACTGGCATTGCAAAAACCTTGAACGTCAAGAAAATTATTATCAGTATCATCGCATTTGTCATATAATTTTTTTTAAATATTGTAGAAGTGTATAATGATTTAAAATTCGCTCGTTCGAGCAAAATTCATGTAAGTCACCTGATAACTTCCAATAACATGAAAGAAAACCATCAAATTAGCAACAGCTATAACCCATGCAGGACGTTCAAGTGAGACAAGTACATCATCTTCTACGAGATCTCCGAATGCCCAAAAACCCGATACTGCGACAGTAAGATAGCAAATGATGACTATGGAGTATGCAACTACAACACCTCTCCACATTGGTACTTTGGAAGGTGTTTCTTCGGTAGAGGGTAATGTAGCTTGAATCTCAAGAACCACACTATGTCCTGCAAAGGCAAAGGCTATTGTTCCGAGTGCATTAAAAATATCGAAAGTTATTCCTGCAGTAGTATGCGATCGAACGCCATAGTGAGTTGGATGATGCTCAAATCCCTTCGCAAGGGACGATCCGAATGCCACCATCGAATAACTACAAAACGAACATAGTTTAAATTCCTTCAAAATGAGCCAAAATTATTAGTCCGGAACTAGGGTTTTTAACCTACCAGACAGACATGAATGCGGCGAGCAAGGAGATTCCTTTCAAAGTATTGAAGTTAGGAATTTGTGAAAGGAGTAATTGTAAGAAAACAAAGAAGAGAATATAATAAGTTTGTCTGATATCTTCAAACACTGATGGATCTAATATTTCACAGAACTTCTTCAATGATTTTCCACCGGTGACCGAATACACAATGGTTGAAGCAACTTGAACAATCAATTGTTGTATCATTATGATCCAATATCCAACTCTTCCTTTGGATCCAAAAACATGCTCTCCTAAAGCAAAGTATCGATCAAATCTCCTCCCCGGAACCAATTCATGCATCTGCACTAGTTGCCATAGTGAATAAAATGTCACAAGCCATGACACTATAATCACTGCAATTCCTGGACCCCTATACAAATATACAAATATCAAAACCTTTAATTAGTATATATATTCTCAAATTAACACTGATGTCGATGTGTTAGTGTCAACGGGTTTCAGATGACTATCTAGGGCATAAGTATGGATGTACATATATATTCTCAAACTATTACTTATACTTATGTTGACGTGTTAGTGTCATGTCATATGCATCAGATGACTAGCTAGGGCATAAGTATGAATGAATATGAAGAAATGAAATAAAAATAAAAATACCATCCAAGTTGAGATAGAGCAAATGGTAACCCTAGGACTCCAGCACCAACCATAGCAGTGACATTATGGAAAGTTGAATACCACCATTTTGCTTTCCTAGAAGCACTAATTGGCAGCCAATTTTCAATATTTTCTTGACTAACATCCTGATTAGCTCTAGCCTCGCCACCTTGACTTTCAACATCATTCTGTACTTGACTCATAATTGCCATAACCAGATTAATTAACCCAAGAATTGTGAATAGTGAATATAAACTTATCTTTGTCAATGGATGTATATATAGGAAGGGTTCTTCAAAGTGTATGTGAGGTTTTGCAATAGATCACACTGAAATAGTTGAATTAGTCATTGTGCTTAAGAGAGATCAGAGTGGAGTAATTATAGGGATCTTGAGTTGATTCAGTACACTCTAAAGTCTGAATTAATTTATTTTTTTGCCACCAAGCATTCAAGTATGTTATTTATGTTTTAATAAAAAATAATATAGTATTTAATTATTGATATATGGATACATGTTTAATCAAATTTTAAAATACGGTGTACATTTTTTTACATGATTATTTATTCCATGGCTGTATTGTTTCTGTTGCCTAAAAAGATGGCTATTTTTTCTGTATAAGAACAGCTACAACCTAACTAATGTAACGTTGATTTTTTCAACTGATGCTTTATTATTGCCGTTATATAGAGAATGGCTTTAAACTTGCTGATGCACTTTTTTTAATCGAAACTTGCTAATACATTAGAACATATCTACTAGTAGTATAATATTAATATATTCTTCAATGAAAAAATAATGTATTTATTTGATGTTCTATTTATTATTTTTCCTTATTTTTCTCATACTAATGAAATATATATATTTTTTAAATTACAATATATAATATTATAGAAATCAACTGAAACTATTGTTCTTGTTCTCAAATTTCATAATGAGATAAGAATACACCGATTCAACGTGATCGGATATCATCAATTTCTTCTGATGAATACGATTTTTAGTTGTTAAGCTCCTACAATTAGAATAAAATTTAAACTATGATAAGCTAAAAACAACAAAATTAGTTTAAGTATACATAACATGGATTAAGCTAATACCTTCCTTCATCCTTCTATAATGTCATCGGAGATAATATGGATATATATATATATATATATATATATATATATATATATATATATATATATATATATATATATATATATATATATATATATATATATATATATATATATATATATATATATATATATCTCATAACATAATATCTTCAAGAATTGGTGTCGATTCTTTCACCACTACAAATAGTTTTCATATATTAATGCCACACTAATACACACAATTAATATAATGTCAAATAGCACAATTACTATTACTCTTGAATAATAAAAGATTGGCTTTTTACCCATAAGATTTCTTCTTTGCGCATTATATTTCTCCATCGCTCTACACGTGTAGGTTAAAATTAAACATGAGCAAAAACTATTCAATTATAAAGTTAAATTTGAGTATAAGAAATAATACAACTTACCCACTCAAAACGTTGATCACAATGTTGGGCAGTGTTGAGTGCACCGAGCAAAACAAAAATATACTATTGTCGGCTGCATAAACATTCAGAATAATTAATAATATAGATAAAATTGATTTATAAATGAAAACAAATTAATATATACTTACTCGCGGTAAAACCGGGCCACATAACAATCTTTGAAGCTTCCTTTCTCCATCAACTTATCTTGTGGCTTCTTCAGCCACTTTTTGGAGGACGAATTAACATCCTATTATCTTCCTTATGAGGAAAATGATGTTGAGATCCATGGTTATGCCTTCTCCCTGATATTTTTGTAGAGTCTAGTATATTATTTTTGCCCCTTCTATATCGACAACGATGGTGGTAGGCTATACATTCATATTGTGATATTTTATCTTGAGGTGCACCGGCCAAACAACCACATCTAGCATGGTTCTGAAGGGTCGTCCCAAGATGCGGTTGTCAATACTCCTGAAGAAATTACAAGAAATTAGTTATTTACCGTTCAGATGTCTTTACCATCGCCTATGGAAACCATCGGCTCTATTTATCCATATGGACGGGTAATGGTCTCGTTAAATGCTTGGAGGTCAGAGCCTTCATATGGTAGTAGGATGCTTCGGTCAAGTCATATATTTTTAAATAACTGAGTACGTGATTTCGCATGAGTTGTTGTCGTCGATAAGGATCTGAGATACATCAATTTTTTTTTACTGTAGTTATGATTACGAGGTTCGTTGGGAATGACAACAACATTTTTAGAGTTGTCAATGTATTATCTTATCTGCGATAGACAACCCTTATTTCTGCAATCTTCCTCTTTGTAGTTCCATTTGGTGAGAGGTTTGCTCGAGGTTTTCTTCCTGTTAGGACAGTATAGTGTAAGACCGTTTTCCTTTCTTGACCTATTTGTTCTCATTGCATGTCCCAATTGTGGCGGTCCTTGAGGGAGAAATACCCCTAGGAGACTCTCATTTGTCTCGCTTGCTTTCTTTCACATATTTTTCCACTCAACCTCTCTTAATCAGCTTTTCGATGACGTTCTTCAGGTGGATGCAGCCATTGTAACACCCCTTCTAAATAACCCGCGAATATATTAATTAAATCAGAGTAACATGGAAGAAGGGATGTCACAATTCAAGATAAATATGAAAACCTCAAAAACAACAGTAATCATGCTTAACTGAAGGAATTATTAAAATAAAATATTCAAATCAACATCATGTTCTACACAGCGGAAAGTATCACAAAAACCAGAATAACTTTAATTCATAAGTATTCCCAACATAAATCAAAACCAAATGGAGTATAACGCAAAACTCTCATCCAAACGTTCCCCCAATGTTACAACTACCAGAGCATGACACTGACACGCGGATAAAAATAAGACACAGCTCTATAAGCCATCCTCTGTTGTACCCCAAAATTTACCCTCTTCTTTTCTGCATTTCCCTGGCTTATAATTCCATTGCATAAACATACATTTAGTAGCATGCATAGCATTCGTCATAAGGAGTATCAGGTTACAGGTATTCTGAGTGGCACCCCAAAAAGAGTTTACTCGCCCATTTCACCATGAAGTGGATCTTGGGCTTTCGGCGCATTTTGGGCACTCCAGAAGGCGTATCTCTCATCTCCTTGGGTATTTTCTATTGGTCTTCAACTGACACTTCTCTCTCATTATTACCTACAACTTGCGCTTGAAGGTCGAGAGTAGACTTTGTGAAGAAGGCTCTCAAAGGAATCATTTTCCCCGGCAGATCAAGCTGTTTTTAATGCTGAACCGTGCATTTTATCCACTAAAAGGCCGCTATCTCTTAGCTGGAAAGTCGGAATTGAGCGGGACCGATTCCTAAAAATTCGTATTGAAGTCCTCTACAACTCTCATTTGCAACTCGGGAGATGATTCCTCACCGATCAGTACCAGAATTTTATTCTCTGAGGTTGATTTTGAGCTGAACCGAGCAATTTTCATTTGATACGCGGAGTTCGAAAAATCATATCTCGCTCAATTTTCATCGAAACGAGATGGGACCAGTGCCAAAAGTTCACAAATCTTGTTAGCTTTGATTATCCCAGAAATACACAGGTGCAAATTTCGATCAGAGGATCCTCATCTGAGGCATTTTCCCCACAGAGCGCGGACGAAATTCTACATGTGTCAGTGGTCCAAAATTGATGTTGAAACTTCAAAAATTCTTATTTCCTTGACCATTCATCGGATCAAGTCGGGATTTGGATTCACGCAAGCAAAATCGCATTCTGGACACTATATTCCGACTCCGAATTTTGCACGGATTTGGCTGTTTTGGATTAATTACGAAAATTATTCGGATAATCATAATTAACTTGTCGATTATGGATCCAAAGCTATACATAGATTTTCCTCTTCACAAATCAAAAAAACACTCATTTGCTTAATTTTCCACTACCACAAACACTCCAATTTTCTCAAATCCAAAAGCACAAAAACTCAAAAAGTTAAAAACTGCAACTTTCTCTCCAAGCAACCACCACAGGCCGTCACCGGACCTCCGATCACCACCTGCTTCAATCACAGACCGCGCTAAGCGCAACTTCCGCGCTAAGCGCGCCCTGCGATTCTGGTTTTCTCCATCGCAGCCTCTCCTACTTCAATCTACATCTTCTTCTCCTCATTCTACTTGCATTTGACATGGAAGGAACGGTTTCATCTTGATCTTCTCTTCAATTTCAAGATTCAAGGATTTCTCCTTCATTTTCTTCAATTCTCCATTGAAGACCTCAAGTTTCTTCAAGAATTCAAGGCTAATTCCAAGGATTATCATCAATTTCTCATTGATTTGGTATTTTCTTTGAAGAGCACAAGGAATTCCTCTTCAATTTGACTCAAACTTCAAGTGCAAGTAAGTGTTAGGTTCAAATAAGCACTTATTTTAAGTTGTTTTCTGATTTTCAGTTTTTCTTGAAATTGAATACTAAAATTGCATGCTGATTCAATGTAGATTCTGATTCTAGAATTTGTACTTTTGAATTCTTTGATTTGAATGGCATTTTGTCGCTTTATTCGTGTCGGAGTGAGAATTTTTCACATAGCATGCATGTATCTTTGTGCATTTGTACATCCCCTGCAGATGAGTCATAAATTCATGTATCTTGCATCGCCTATCACATGCTCATGCATTAGAGAGCATTTACCTTGATCGATTCACATTGATTCATGGTAATTTGAAGCACAGCTTGCATTCAACATGTAGATATCTAAGCATTTAGTGCATTGTGCATGAACTTGTTGCATGTGCACTCCAAGTGTTTGTGTCAATGCATGACTTAGATTCTTTGAAAGAAAACCTCAAAATGTCATGACTAGCTAGCATTCTCACGCACGTGAACATTGGAATTATCATTTTGATTTGCATTCCTTGCATGTTCATGCATTTAACTTGTCAAATGAACATTGGAATTATCATTTTGATTTGTATTCCTTGCATGTTCATGCATTTAACTTGTTAATTGAACATTGGTTTTATCGTTTCGATTTGTATTCTTCACATGTTCATGCATCCTTACATGTATGTGAACATTGATTTTATCGATTTGATTTGCATTCCTTGCATGTTCATTCATTTCCTTTACATGTATATGAACATTGGTTTTATCGTTTTGATTTGCATTCCTTGCATGTTCATGCATTTAGCTTGTCTATTAAACATTGGAATTATCATTTTGATTTGCATTCCTTGCATGTTCATGCATTTAGCTTGTCAATTGAACATTGGAATTATCGTTTTGATTTGCATTCCTTGCATGTTCATGCATTTAACTTGTTAATTGAGCATTGGAATTATCGATTCGATTTGCATTCCTTGCATGTTCATTCATTTCCTTTACATGTATATGAACATTGGTTTTATCGTTTCGATTTGCATTCCTCACATGTTCATGCATTGCTACATGTATATGAGCATTGGTTTTATCGATTCGATTTGCATTCTTCACATGTTCATGCATTGCTACATGTATATGAGCATTGGTTTTATCGATTTGATTTGCATTCCTCGCATGTTCTTGCATTGCTACATGTTATGAACATTGGTTTTATCGGTCGATTTGCACTCAATGCACGTTCATCTTGCTCTCATTTGCTACTAGATTATGGCCTAACATCATGGGCCGGACTGTTGCACGAAAACATCATAAATAGGTGGTTCGGAGCAAGAAATAATTTTTCTGCAGGTTGCAGGTCGCGCTTAGCGCGGTCCAGAGCGCGCTAAGCGCCAAATTTTCTAACTTTTGGGGTTGCAGGTCGCGCTAAGCGCGCTATACCGGGCTTAGCGCGGTCTTCTGGTTTATTTTTTCTGATTTTTTCGATTCTGATGATGAACAGTAATCACCCTAGCTATGCTTGGCTAATGTTTGTACTCCGTTTCATACAGGGACATGCGGCGCATACACATGCGACTCGTTTCTTCGTTACTTGCATACTTTTCTTCCATTTGCTTTTTGGGTCTAACTCCATTCTTACAGGAGCTTGTACACCCACGTGTGCATCATTCCTATCTTGTTTGTGCTTGCTTTAACCTTGTTCTTGCAGGCTTTATTACTTCGGATGCGTATCGACACGTATTCCGCTTGTTTCGATGCTTTGAACAATTCTCACCGGTTTACTCTTATTGCATGGCTGCAGTACTTGAAGTTTTCCGGAGTAGTTCTACCGCTCGCAGTGCTCTTCGGATTCTATATCCGTTTGGTAGTTTCTACGTTGTTTATTGCATTCTCTTACCGCTTTCCTAGATATCATGAGAAGTAGGGCTTTACAGTTTTCTTTTGCCATGAGAAGTAGGAATAGAGATGCATGATGGGGCTTCCGTAGTTGGAGCATGTTCAAGAACCCCTCTGGTTTATTTAAAGACCCATTTAGGGTAATTCTACTTGTGATTTGTGCATATTTGCCTGTTTGTTTGTTTCTCCCCAGGAGCTTGGTTAGGATTGGTTCTTTAGCCTAGACATTAGGATCCACATCCTTTGCATGTCAACATAGGTAGAGATTCCCTTGCATGTCAACATAGGGTAGCGCCTAGCTAGTCTCCCTTTTGTTTTGCTAGGTTCTTTTTGCACGTTGCATATGATAAAACTAAAACTTGCTTTTCCTTTCTTTTCAAAACAAAACACATAATAATGGTTTAAATTCCTTTCTCAAGGTAAAAACAACCAACCAACACAAACTCTTTTTTCCTTTGCGCGCTTTCTTTTCCTTTTGTGTTTAAAACCTTTTTCACAAGTAAAAAACACAAAACCCACCAAAACAAGTGAGCCGAACTACGGCGCTCTGACTTTCCCATTGCACGCGGGAATACGTAGGCATCTTGTCACGGGGCTCGATCGAGCAAACTTTGTAAATACTTCCTTCTTTTCCCTGTGGTTTCTTATTTTCTCTTTTCTTTTGCATGCATGATTAACGATTAAGCATAGATATAACACACCCTTTAGCTAGAAATAGAAAGTGGATACCATAGAGTACTACGGGTGTGTGGGGTGCTAATCCCTTCCCCTCGCGTAACTAACTCCCTTACCTAGATTCTCTCGATTTCACGGTCATAGGACCGCGATTTCTCCCCCCAGGTTTACTCGATGTTTTCCTTTCTCACTCGTGAGATAAAAGACGTTCGATGGCGACTCTATTTGATACTAGTTATCAGTCGGAGGTTCAGCTGGTGTTTTCATCCTCACCGACTCCTGAGCTGCTAACTTTAATCTGAAATCATTAAAGTAAGGGTGAGATCTCTTTTCAATATAGAATGCATTATACGTTTTTAAATACAACGGAACAATTCAATATATTAGTTCACTATCATTAACATAATCATATTACAGTTCACAAATGCATTCCACATAGATCATCATGCAAATATATCAATCAATGAAATTATAACACTGGAAACCATTCTAACATGTTACAATTTCATATGCAATGCAGACTCTATGCATGTGGTACCAAACGTGAACCAAGTTCACACCCTGTTCCATTTACACCTCGGAAAACAGCGTCAATCAACGATTCGCCCATACATCACCGGGTCAAGAATCTAGCCTCACCACCACTATCCATTGGATACGGTTATTGGCTCTGCAAGTTCAATTCCACATAATGGGAATGAACCATCACCAGAATGCTTATGCATGCACAATAAAAGCATGCAACATTCAATCAACGGAATATGATCACAACATAATTCCACACAATGCCAACACCAATGTATCACATAATAACAGCTGAATCATAATGGGTAACAGGCACAACATATAAGTATCAGTCCTCATCCACTGAATCAGAGCAAATCACATTACAATTCTTCACCAATTCCCAACTACCAAAATTTACAAAAATCGGGGATTCGACTCTTTTTAAAATAGATTCCTTAAAATAATGTTTTTCTTATTTTATAAGATAGTATTTTTAATTTAAGAAATGCTGCCGAAAACGGCACTCGAATCGGAGTTACGGTTTAGAAAATATGAATTTTTAAAGTTTTAAGCATTTTGAATTTTAACACAGTGGTAATCGGTTCCTCCCAGGGAGAACCCGGTTTCCACATTTCTCAAAAACACGTCCCCTGGAATTTTGTATGGGGAACCCGGTTCCTCCATACTGGGAACCGGTTCCCACGGGAAAAATGTGATTTCTTTGCAAATTTTGAACTGGGAACCCGGTTCCTCCCCAGGAGTAACCGGTTCCCAGAGACCCAGAATTTCATCTCCTTAGTTTTTGTACCAGGAACCCGGTTCCTCCCACATGGAAACCGGTTCCTACGACCTGCAGAACCAAAATGTGCAGTTTTTGACAGAAACTTGTTTCCAACTCAATTCCTTCCAAACCAATTACGAACCAATACATCAAAACACCCAAAATCATCCAAAACACACCAATAATATGTCATTTAACATGAATCTATTAATTCCAAATAATCCATAGCATTATTACGGTTCCAATTCATACAATTCGACGCATTTTGGGGTTAATTTCATAAACCTAAATTATCAAATTTCAAGATTCCTAACATACTAATCATTCAATTGGATTCTAAAACCCATAAAGCATAACAATTGAATGAAATCACCTCTTACCTCGCGATGATTCTTCGAATTCCCGGCGTTTGGTTTTTTTTCCTCTTTTCTCTTCTCTTCTCCAATCTCACGTATGATGAAAACCTCTAATGACTCTCTTTTTCCTTCTTTTCCTTTTATTATTCCAATAAATAAAATAAAATAAAATAGTAATTAGGATAAGTAGAGCACTTTACTCCTCACACCCTCTAATTACTCCTCACACCGCAACTCTTCCCTTCATTTAATTAATTAATTAATTAATTCCAATAATTCAAAATATCAATAATTAAACTCTAATTAAATTAATAATCAAAATTCTAATTATTTAATAATTGAATTTTTTTGGGGGGTGTCAAAGGCATCGGCGTTATGGTCATGGCTTTTATGGAAACGATAATGTTTTGACCAGTCTGTCCGAGATGTCTCTCTGGCGGGATAAAATGGTCAAATGCCTACCTTATGAAATTATCGCTAACAATGTCATGTCGGTATTTAAAACCTGGAAGCTTCCTACAGTGAATCGTATGTTCTTCAAATGTATCCAAACACATCTTATGACAAACAAGGTAAATCTCTTTAATAGTAAATAAAGAAACCATAATGTGGTATCTTAAGATAGTACGGTACTCCACCAGTGACATGTATTGATTTAGTCCATCAATAAGAATAGCAAGGAGAGAGTCTTGAACATGTGCGGCTTGCAAACAATCAAAAAATATCTTTTGCATTAAGGTCATATCAAACTTTACATCTATATCTTTAATAGTTTTACTAAAAAGGATACTCGTCAAAACATGTAAAACATAATATTGCAATAGGAATAATATTTGCGGTATCGATCTTAAGATATAGTACAGTACTCTACCGATAACATATGTTGGCTTAGTCCATCAATATGAATGGCAAGGAGAAAATCTTAAACATATGTAGCTCACAAGCAACCAAAAACTACATTTTATCTTAAAGTCGTATCAAATTTTACATCTATAATCAAATTTTACATCTATGTTCTAAATAATTTTATTAGAAAAGACACTCGCTAAAACATATAAAACACAAAATTACAATGGTCAAAAATTAAACTATTGTCCTTCCAGTAACTAACATACATCGCCCTTTCTCATTATTTTGTGAATATCATGATATCAAAAATGTTTTAACATATCTTAGTTACTTGATCTTCAAGATATTTTGATTAGACTTTTTTGTAGGTTTTTTTTTCCTTAAAAATGTAAAATATCATATTTTGAGCCTTTGAAAAGAATGAAAATTGTATATCTTAATTTTAACTTAACTGGGGTTATTTACTAACTCTTTGGCATCTCTTATTTATTGAAATTCTGAATTAGAAAATATTTGGATATGTGATTTGTTTGAATTTACTAATAATAAATAAATATAGTAGAATGAAATAACGATGAAATCCATTTCATCTTATTTTATTTTTTATGATTTCAAATATATGCAATATAATGAGTCAACATAGAATAATACCTCGGTATTTTCTATAATAAGTCAGAAGAAATCTTAACTTTGTGAGCTTATTTATCTCTTTGGGTACTCGTCCACTCAAGTTTGCCTTAGATCCAAGGTCTCTAAGTTGACTATTGAGGTGTCAATTTAGGGGCCAAAAAATTTGAACTCTAGCACACTTAATTAAGGGGTATAAAAATTTTTAAGAATAATGAGCCCAAAATATATAAGCCCAAAAAATATAAGGCCCCAAATCTAAAAATATTTTACTTTTAGTTTTCAAAAAAAAAAAAACATTTTTAAAAAAAAAAATTCCAGTTTTTATTTGAAAAATATTTTTTTTTCAGTTTTTCAAAAAAAAAAAACATTTATTTTTAAAAAAAATTTACACTTTTTTTTCAAAAAAATATTTTTTTAAAAAAAATTCCAATTTTTTTCTGAAAAAATTTATTTCTTTTTTAAAAAATATTTTTTGTCAGTTTTTAAAAAAAAACCTTTTTTTTTTTTTAATTTCCATCTTTTTTCGAAAAATATATTTTTTTTCGTTTTTCTTTTTCAGTTTTTTATAAAGTAAAAACATTTTTTTTTAACATTTAAGTTATTTTTAAAATTTATTTTTTCAGTTTTTTAAAAAAAAATTCCAATTTTTTTCGAAAAAATATTTTTTTTTTCAGTTTTTAAAAAAAAGAGTTTCATTTTTTTAAAATAAATCTGTTTTTTTTCAAAAAAATAATATTTAAGTTTTTTAAAAAAATATTTCAGTTTTGTTTTAAAAAAAATATATCTTGTTATATTATTACGGAAAAACTTTTTTTTTTTTTTCTAAAAATATTTTTTCTCAATGAGAAACAAAAGAATTAGTGAAAGATTATTTAGAGGTGAAATTATTGAAACAGAATAAAGCCCCTTCAACAGGGCCTAATAATAACACATTAATTAAGGGGCCTAAAAAATTTCTCATTAACATGGGGTTCAATAAAGTGGGGCTTTAGTGGGGCCAAAAAATATGGGCTTTGACAGCTCTAAATACAATCAAGCAACACAGTTGACTCACTCTTCAGTTTTGTAACAGTATTCATTGTTGCTGCAAACAGTAATCAACACGTTTTAAAATCTGAATTAACAACATAATCAATAAAACTGAAGCTATATGTGATTTTATTGATTTCAGAAGAATGATAATAGAGCATGTAGTAATTATTTTTGTTAAACAGGAAGTAAAATTTCATATTCCAATTAGAAGCTACATAAAAATAAATAAATTGAGATACGGGAAAAAACGCCTACCTTTGCGAAGACAAATTCTGGAAGCTTAAAGTGAGAAGCTTTGTGTTCAGATAATGAGTTTTATGAAGAGTAAACCCTGATTATGAAGAAGACGCTGAATGTGAGTCCTTTAGAATAAGTATGATTAGGGCCAAACAAGAAAGGGAATACAAATCTGTATTTGTTTTTTTTTTAAATCAGTTTCATTTGCGAAGAGGAGCTCAATACGATTAGCACCCTTAACAAGTCCTTTGTGAATCCATCTATCAATAGAATAAGTATGATTGACACCTAATGGAAAATTTATTCGGATTGAACGGATCTTGACACCAGGATATTTCTGCATGAAATAATCCAATCTTGTGGCAAATTGACATTGAAAGTGTTGAAAGAGTGGAAGGGTTTTGGTAACTCGAATCGATTATAGTCAAACATGTTCTGGAGATCAAAGTTGAGATCTTTCCTAAATCCCCATTTGTGATACCATTGTTTGGACAAAGCACTAGTTTTCACCAAATTCTTCAAATTTAACAAGGAAAAGATATGCGATATAATACAATCAGGCAACACAGTTGACTCACTCTTCAGTTTTGTAATAGTATTCATTGTTGCTGCAAACAGTAATCAACACATTTTAGAATCTGAATTAACAGCATAATCAATAAAACTGAAGCTAACGGAAAAAAACGCCTACCTTAGCGAAGACAAATTCTGGAAGCTTAAAGTGAGAAGCTTTGTGTTCAGATAATGATTTTTATGAAGAGTAAACCCTGATTATGAAAAAGACTCGGAATGTGAGTCTAGCTTTGTGATGGAAAAACCAGGAGAAGTAGGGACTTCTATGTGTCTAGAATCAGGCTTATATGAAATCTTCATTCTAATGTATTTGCTGGGCTGGGCCTCTTTTTTAGAATTTAATATATCACACCCAACTTATATATTTTTCACAACCTTTAAATCATTTTTTTAAATTCATTCTAAATTTTTGCAGTTATCACAAGTTACAGAGTGATTTCGAAAATTTAATGACAAGTAAGTTTGTTTTTCAAAATCTTGAGTCCTTACCAAAAATTTAAAATTTCTCGAAAAAATAGAGCATGTAGTAATTATTTTTGTTAAATTGGAAGTAAAATTTCATATTCCAATTAGAAGCTACATAAAAATAAATAAATTGAGATACGAGAAAAAACGCCTACTTTAGCGAAGACAAATTCTAGAAGCTTTGTGTTTAGATAATGAGTTTTATGAAGAGTAAACCCTGATTATGAAGAAGACGCTGAATGTGAGTCCTGGGATGAAAAAACCTAGAGAAGTAGGATATCTATGTGTCGAGAATCAATGTTATATGAAATCTTCATTCTAATGTGGTTGTTGGGCTGTGCCTCTTTTGGGCTTCCAGTAGTGGTTTATTTGAGATTTTATATTTGAGAATTTATTATAGCCTTATTGGTAAGGAGTAAGGTTTGCAAATATGAGGTCATGGGTTCGAATATCACTTGGTGACTTATTTTTTGGTTATTTGATCTTTTTTTGCACTTGGACACACACATATGTCCCGATTCTTAATCTTGGTGACCAATATAACTTTGAGATTTTTGGATGTGGGCTTTTTTCATTTTTGGTTGTTTTAACCTAGTTTTTAATTCTATAAATATGACTCATGATTGTCCTAATTGATCATCAACAATTATCAAGAATCAGCTACGAATTTCACTTACGTTGTTTTTGTCTTTATCAGACAATAGCGATCAATTATCAACAATTCTTAGAGAAAAAACTTTATTGTTGTTGTCTTTATCAAACAATAGCTAACAATAAACATCAACAATCTCTTACTATTTCACCAATTCATACTTTTTCAAACCCTTTCTACGCGATTTTTGGCCGATGATTAAATATGAGGTCTCCCTTTGTTTTTAGTTTTTATCAACCATATAATGAACATCTATCTGATAGTATAATTTTTTAATTATATTTTTTTATAAGGTTAATAAGTATTTTACCCCTTGTCATATGGGTGAGGTTTGAAAAACACCCCTGTAAAAAAAAATTAGATACGTCCTTTAATATATAAATTCCATCTATTTTGTTCATTCAAGAAATCTAATCATTAAAATCTATGACGTGACAATAATTATTATTTTTAGTTGACGTGGATGCTTATTTGATAATTTATTTAAAAAAAGTTATTTCCTTAATTCCATGTGGAGTTTTTATTATTATTTTAATAATTGCTTATTAACATGTTTAATATTAAAAAAAAATCTGAAAAAGGTGTTGAACCCAAGACACAAGGATTGTGTACACAACCCCTACCACTACACAACTACTTAATTATACATGCTAGATACTTGAATCAATATATATATATATATATATATATATATATATATATATATATATATATATATATATATATATATATATATATATATATATATATATATATATATATATATATATATATATATATATATATATATATATATTTAATATTAATATTATTTAAAACATATCATTACATAAATATTTTAAAATATATTTATTATATGTTAATAAATGTTTTATATGTTTAAATTCTTTAAATTGTTTTAAAATAAAAATGTATTATTTCACGTTAATGGTTATTGTTAAATATATTTCACATTTCACATTTTTAATTATTTTACATTCAAAAAAATGTAATATAAATGTATTAAAAATATATCAGTATATTATTTTTAATTATTTCACATTTCAAAAAATATATTATTAATGTATTAAAAATGTATTATTTAACGTTAATGTTTATTGTTAAATATATTTCATATTTTTAATTATTTCACATTTCAAAATATGTATTATTAATGTAATTCAAAATAAATGCATCAATAAAATATTTTAATTATTTCATATTTCAAAAAAAAAGTATTATTAATGTATTTAAAACTAAATACATCAGTAAAATATTTTTAATTATTTCACATTTCAAAAAATGAATTATTAATGGATTAAAAATGTATTATGTTAATGTTTATTGTCAAATATATTTCACATTTCTCATTTTTAATTATATCACATTTCAAAAAATATACTATTAATGTATTTTTAACTACATAAATATATAATATTAAATAAATGTTATATATTAAATGAATATATAATAAATTAATTTTATTTTTTTTACAAATTCTTCTATATAAAGAAATAAATATTTTTATACTATTAAATAGTGTTAAGCTATATAATATGAATACTATTATTAATAATGTGTATTGTTAAAATAAATTAGATATTTATTTTTAAAATAAATGACATGTTAGAAATTATATATTTTAATATTTTTTAAACTTATCTAAATGTTATTATTTTCTGATTAATTAATTAGATAATTATATAATAGTATCAATAGAAAAGATGAATGATATATTTTAGATACATTATAATAGCATATAATAGAATAATTAGAAAATGTATACAGTAAAAACTATGTATCGTATACAATTGATTGCAATGAAGTCCAAAAAGAAGTAGATGCCTTAGTGGTAATGAGCGACCAAGTCCCAAGTTCCATTCTTGTTGAATGAAATTTTTTATTTTAATTCTTAATGACAATAAAAAAATAAAACTAATATTTTTTAAATATATTTTAATTGACGTAGATGTAAAACAGTTTAATTATTAATGGCAATAAAAAAGTAAAAATTAATACTTTTTAAATATTTTTTAATTGGCGTGGATGCAGATTAGAGGAACCTTTAAATATATAGGTTTAATTATAATTTTGGTCTCTTATTATTCATTTTTTTGAGTTTTGATCCCCTATTTTAAAATCCGGAATTTTAGTCCCTTTATTTTAGTTTTTTGAGGATTTTAGTCCTCCTGCAAATCTGAAGGCAATTTTTAACGACATTGAGTTCACATTGATGACATGTTCCACACAAATCTTAAATAAAAATAGTTTTATTAAAAAATTCGCTACTGAATTGACACTGACACGTCATCAATGTATGTGTTATGTCATCCTAATCATATTTAAAAACTAACTACTAAAATATCATATTAAGATTTTACACAAGACAAACAAGGATAACAATTACACTGCATAAAATATTGCAATGCATAAAATATCAACACTTGACTTTCTCAATGTTTACATCATGTAGACTCTTATATTAATTGACTCCTTAATAGTTAAATCCTAAATTTGTCACACGCATGCACTAATCAAATCATTCTTTCTTTTTTTAAATCAACATCTATTTCTAAAGAAAACATGTGAGATAATATATTGAAAATTTAATAATTTTGCATGTCATACAATTGTTTTTTTATTTCAAAGTTTTCCAATCAATACATGTGTTAAAAAGTTTTAAAAATAAAGTTGAGCTTATAATTCAATTTGTATGTATAATAATTTAAATATAATTTAATCAACATAATCCTAAGAGAAGAGTATTATTTTTATAATTAAAGTTCTTTTAATTCAAAGTAAAAATAAAAAAAGTATTAACAAAAAGTCCGCGGGTAAAACCCGTCCCACCTTGACCCGCTTTTTTAAACGGGTTAGGCGGGGCGGGCCAACTTAAGATACCGAGTCAAAAACCTCAGCCCAGTCCGTCAAAAATGACGGGTCAACCAGGCCAACCCGGCGGGCCCAATTCGTTTTACCATCCCTAATTAAGATATCATCTAAAATTTATTGATCATTTTACCAAGACCGACCAAATAGATCTCGAGGTCTAAATCGAATTTTATAATAATTTATAAATAATAATAATAATAATAATAATAATAATAATAATAGTAATATTCTATTTAAAAATTAAAAATTTTATCTTTTTAAAAATAAATTATTTAGTAACGATCTACCTTTAATTTTCAATATCAATAGATTTAATATTAAATAAAAATTACGTCATTCAAGTCTCTTTAAAAATGAAAATTAAGTGGTTGTTAACTAATTTAAAAGTATTTGAAATTTTTTATAACTAATAGTATTTTTATTGAATTATTATTTACTATAGATCATATCTTTTTATAAATTAATATTTTATCCGTTCTTTTTTAATTGTCATTTTTTAAATTTTTACATATATTAAAACAACTAATGATTATTGTTACTTTTTAAATAATAGTTATTCTTTTCCAATAATACCCTTAACTGATTTTCCCCAAAATCGGGTCTGCATTTTGTTTGGTCCTTAGCAGACTCTTCTCAACAGCTGCTTCTATCTCTCTTCCTTCTAGAATAGTGTTTCAAGTAATATGCCTAACTCAACATCAAAATCTAAATCATGAGGAAAAAGTTGTCCATAACACATAAAAACAGTTCATACCATAGCACCATGTAATGCTGACTCACAAATAAATTATATTTTTTTATAACAAATATTAAGTATATTTATCCATAATACTCACATCAGAAAAATGCCATTGAAGCTAATAAGAAGCATGGCTTATTACTCTATAAAGAACATCTCTTGTACACTGATTGATTCTGTGAATGAATTTTGTAGGCACCATAGCATCTGGTAACAAAGTGGAGAAAAGCACAATGCTAAAAAAATTCTACATGATTGAAAATATTTTGATATCACTGTGTTAACAAAACGATTTTGCAAACAGAAACCATTTGATAATGATATGTCATTATTAGCAAAACACCGATATATTCAAGTAACCCCTTTCTCTCTTGGCATTATGTAATGTGCTAAAACAATGAAAGAAACAATAAGAGAATTGCTACCTTGGAAGGAAGAATATTCCTACTAAGCAGCTAATATGCAACAACATGGTGTTGATTTTGTGTTGGAAATTGAGTTAGAAGTCATGGACCAACAACATGAGAATGGAGTCATAGATAGTGCATAATCTAAACACCTGAGATAATACTTTCTATGAAACACAACCAACACACAGAAGTTACAACTGACTGGACAAAATGAAATATTTGTGTCGTGTAGAAGTCAATTATGTCATGCAATGTACAGAATTAACTGCAGTGGCATACCAATTTACCATCAAGGCACATTTGTTAATGGAAGAACCAAGAGAAAACTAATCCTCCTTCTTAGCCAACAACTTCTCCTCCTAAACAACATGAATATCCCATCACCTATCAACAACAAAGTTATAACATGCAGCATAAGAGATATTTCATAATGATGATAAGTTATATCAATTCATCACCAAATTTGAAGCATAAGGTTCATATTATTTTATTATTATAAAAAATAAAAGTTTCATCATCACACCAAATGGTTGACAGCATTGATCTTTAAGTAACTTTAAGTTACACTTTTTCGTTTAACTCCAAATCCAAATCTATTTTTTAAACTCAAACAAAGTAAATACAACACACCTTACCACATTAACAAGAACACAAACACCATCTTAACAACAACAACATTGGAAAGGTTACAACACAATCAAACTAGTTGATCTAACAAGAATGATCAAGCTTATTTTAAACAAAATTAATAACTAACACAGTTGAAAAAGAGAGACAAAAATTTGAAGGCCTAAAGATCGATATCTGATGAAATGTCAATGATATCTTTGATCTTCATTTTTATGGCATGCTCTTGCTGATACAAATTTCCCAAGACATCCTCAGCCAGCTCTATTTTTTGTGATCTTGTCTTTCTCACTTTGATAAATCTTAGACTGGTAAACATCACAAACCTTTCCGTAATGCTCAGTTTCAGAGGATCCAGAACCATCATCATCAACATGTGCAGCAAGAAGGTATTATGCAGCAAGAAGGTTTTGCGGAGGAGCATCATTTTAAGCTTCTTCCAGCTGGTTCAGGGTTTATGCAGGATCATCATGTTTAGCTTCTCCGAGCTGGTTCAGGATTTCTGCAGAAGCATCATGTTTATCTTCTCCCAGCTGGTTCAGGGTTTCTTCAGGAGCATCATTTTTAGCTTTTCCAAGCTGGTTCAAGGTTTCTGCAGGAGCATCATTTTTAGCTTCTCACAGCTGGTTCAGGGTTTCTGCAGGAGCATCATTTTTAGCTTCTCCCAGTTGGTCCAGGGTTTCTGCAGGAGCATCATTTTTAGCTTCTCCCAGCTGGCTCAGGGGTTAGGGTTTCTGCAGGAGCATCATGTTTAGCTTCTCCCAACTGGTTCAGGGTTTCTGCAAGAGAATCATTTTTAGCTTCTCCCAACTGGTTCAGGGTTTCTGCAGGAGCATCATTTTTAGCTTCTCCCAGCAGGTTCGGGGTTCTGCAAGAGCGTCATTTTTAGCTTCTCCCAACTGGTTCAGGGTTTCTTCATGAGCATCATGTTTAGCTTCTCCCATGGTTCAGGATTTCTGCAGGAGCATCATTTTTAGCTTCTCCCAACTGGTTCAGGGTTTCTGCAGGAGCATCATTTTTAGCTTCTCCCATCTGGTTTAGGTTAAGGTTATGGGAAGAATAATGGTTTTGGACTTGCTCCAACTGATCATCATCCTCTTTTTCATCCTCTTGGTCCACACCATTACAGTCATCCTCTAACTCTACCTCATCCTCTTGGTCCTAACCATTATAACCATCCTCCTCCTCTTCTTCATGGTCCCCATAACCATCCTCTTCCTCATCTTCTTGGTCCCAACGGTTATAATCATTTTCTTCATCACGGTCCTCATTCCCACAACAATGATAATCATTATATTGTTAACCAAAATTAATCAACACAATAAACCGATTGAATTAACACTATGAGAAAAATTGGCATTCAAGAAAAATGTGCTAAAATGTATTGCTAACAGAAACTAATCAACACAAAAAAAAAGGTTTGAATTAACACTATGAGAAAATTTGGAATTCAAGAAAAATTCAATGTATTGCTAGTAGAGGTAGTTTTCAGTTGTGATTGCATCCAATCTTTCAATAATATTGTAATTCATAACAATGTCAATCATACAATATTGGTAGAAAAATGAACTAATATCAGAAACATGAATAATTCATTATAAACCAACATATAAATAACATAACATTACAAAATTAGGAGATGACATTGTTCATTTACTTCATCTTTAAGATGCTCATGAATAAGATTTTGTTCAAACCAACAACAATTATCAGAACCGTTACTCCATCTTCCAACACCTATATAGAAATTGTGACGAGAACTAAAAGTAATTTGCTGAAGCAAAGTTGCACTCCGTAATAGATGACTAGCCAACTCAATTACATTTATGAACAAACACAACCATGTAACTCCACATATTTTAAATCATTGTGAAAAAACCTGACATATTCTCTTCTTTTTCTTTGCGGTCCAACCATATGTGATATTTTCGTATGTCCGTTTCTAATCTAAAAATTGAATCATAATCGTAATATTAAAAAGAATAATTTACATACACAAACATTTCAATATTCCATTATCATATAAAACAAATGCAAGACTTATTATTTTAGTTGAAATAAGAGGTTGTATAAAACACTTGTTTATTTCAGAGAATTTAAAGTGTATAACACATAAAGTTAAAATAGAGTTGTTCGTTGTTGTTCTTCTATAGTCTATAATACACATAAAAATAATAATTAGTTCCAAAAATTCATTTAGGTAGCTAAGAAAAGTTAGAACCATTAGTTATTAAGCATGCTTGTACATCACGCTTGGGGGCAGTGTATGTAACACCCCCTTCTATTTACCCGCGTTTTATACATAATAATCAGAGTATTTTAATCACAACCAAGAAGGCGTCACAATTTAAATCATAAAATTTTAACTAAAACAATCATGCTTCATCAAGAATACTCATCCATTAAATCATACTCAAATTATGTTTAATAATGAAATGCAACATAATTAAATCCCGAATACTTTACTCAACAGTTATTCCAGGATAATAAATCAACATAATTCCAAAATTCTTAAAATATCCATTAAAGGATTCCAAACAATCGTTTTCCCCAGTGTTACATCTACCAGAGCACGACACTGACACGCGGACTAAATCACTGACTCAATACTAGAGCTATCCTCACCAATCCAAGCAGCTGATCACCTCGGATCTGAAAATGTTGAGTAAGGGTGAGATTCCAATTCAATATAACATGCATTATACGTTTCTAGAATACAACAGAATAAACAGATACGTTAATTCATTAACCAAACACAAGTCATAATCAATGCATAAGGCAGTTCACACAATGAACATGTATATAATCAAACAATGGAAATTGCAACACCGAAACCATCCTAGCATGTTACAATCCCATATGCAATGCACTCTATGCATGTGGTACCAAACGTGAACTGCGTTCACCCACCGCTCCGCTTACTCGTGGAAAGACAAGTAATCCATGATTCGCCCGAACACGAGTCAAGAATCCAATCCATGATTCGCCCATAACCACCGGGTCAAGAATCTAGCCTCACTACCGCACTGTAAGTCTATTGGCTCGCCACCTCCGCACAATGGGAATGAACCAATTTAACAATGCTCATGCATGCATCATAAAAGCATGCAACATTAATTCAACGGAATATGATAACAACATAATTCCACATAATTGCCAATATCAACATATATCGCATGATAACAACATAATCATGAACTACTTATCACAAAACATAAATATGTCGAATGCTTACTCCTCAATCAAGACTATCACCAATATACACAATAACAACCACACATGATATCAATACAATCATGAATAAACAACAAGGGAAAGAAACATCACATGAACGTCAATCTCCATTTAACTTGTCAAACAATCTAAACCAATTCATAGATTACGATCTCAACATAATTCACTTATTGCCAATCACTAATGTATCACATTCAATCACAATGAATAATCAACTTAACATTGTAAACATTAGTCCTCGACCGATAACTCAGGCCATTCATATTAATTTCCCATTATCCTTAATTAATCATTCTTTTCAAAAATCGGGAACTCGACTATATTTAAAATAATTTTAGCAAAAGAATATTTTTCTCTTTTCAAAAGGTAGTTTTTTAAATTTAAGAAATAACGCCGAAAACGGCACTCGAATCGGAGTTACGGTTTAGAAAATATGAAGTTTTGAAGTTTTGGAAATTTTTTTGGAAAAATACTCGCTCCCTGATTTTTGAATGGGGAACCGGTTCCTACCTATACAGGAACCGGTTCCTGAGTGTAAAAATCCCAATTTTGGCCAATTTAACACTGGGAACTCGGTTCCTCCCCACAGGGAACCGGTTCCCACGACTGTGATGCTAATTTTGCTACTTTTGACAAAGATTTTCCATTCTTACTCATTTCCAAACTTACTAACACGATTTGGTACATTAGGAACATCATTTCATCGTCATTTCACACCAATATAACATCACACAACATAGTTTATTCATCCCTATCAATTATCTGACATATTTATGATTCCTAATTCCAACACCGACACAAATAGGGTTTATTCCTATAACTCATAATCATCATAATTCAAATTTCTAACATACCCAATTATCCCTATGATTCCCAAAACCCATAAGGCATATTAACCGAACGAAATCACCCTTACCTCGCGATGATTCTTCGATTCCTCTTGGTGTCGGCTTTTCCTCTCTTTCCTCTTCTCTCAATTCCACGTGAAAATTCTCCAAAAACCTATTATTTCCTTTCTTTTTTTTTATGTTCCTTTAATTATTCCAATAAAATAAAATAATTAAAACTTAATAATTAGTAGAGTGATTTACTCTCTTACACCCACCGCTTACTCTCACACCTCAAAACATTTCCTCATTTAATGACCCAATTAATCCAACTAAAATTAATACTCGAGACTTCATTTAATTAAATAATTAAATCCTCACTTATTTAATATTTAAATTAAATCGGGTGTCACAACTCTCCCCACTAAAAGAGTTTTCGTCCTCGAAAACATACCTTAGACGAACAGCCGGGATACGAGTCCTTCATCGACTCTCCAGCTCCCAAGTTACATTCCCTTCAACTGGTCCTCCCAAGCTACTATTACTGCTATCTCTTTACCGCAATTGCTTCACTTTCCGATCCTCAATTCGCAGCACGCTCAACAACAAGTTATCCCGACCAACATCATCTATTTGAATCTCATGAGACGGATCCGCAATGTACCTCCTCAACCGAGATACGTGGAAAACATCATGCAAATTAGCAAGTGACGGTAAAGCAATGATAAGCAACTTTCCCAACTCTTTTGGTAATCAAACGGACCAATAAAGCGCGAGTCAACTTCTGACTTCAAGGCTCGACCAATACCCGCCATCGGAGTAACTCTCATGAACACATGGTCTCCTTCATTAAACTCAAGATCTTTCCTTCTCTTATCATGATAACTTTTCCGACGGCTCGAGAAGTTCTCATCTTCTCTGAATCATCTTAATCCTTTCTCAAGTTTGTTGAACAATCTCCCATCCAATCACTTTCTCCGATTCATACCAACACAACGGTGTCCGACATCTCCTACCATACAATGCCTCAAACGGAGCCATACCGATGCTCGAATGAAAACTATTGTTGTAGGTAAACTCTATCAACGGCAAATAGCTATCCCAAGCTCCACCTTTCTAACACACAAGCTCTCGAAATCTTCTAACGATCGAATCGCCTCTCCGTTTGACCATCTGTTGGATGATATGCGAACTCAATCGTAACTTAGTACCTAGAGCCTCCCGCAATCTGCCCGAACTTAGAAGTAAACCTCGGATCTCTATCCGACACAATGCTAGACGGAATACCATGCAAACCTACAACCTTTTGACATACACTTCCAACCTCTCCATCGGATAATCCATTCTTATCGGAATGAAGTGAGCACTTTGTCAATCGGTCGACAATAACCCAAATAGAATCACAGCCTTAGTTGTCTTCAAGAATCAACACGAAATCCATAGAAATGTCATCCCATTTCCATTCCGGAACAAACAACGGTTCCACCAATCCCGACGGCCTCTGATGTTCAATCTTCGATTTCTGACACACCAAACATGCGTACACAAACTCGGCAATTTTTTTCATTCCAGGCCACCAAAATAATTTCTTCAAATCATGATACATCTTAGTAGCACCAGGATGAATACTCAATCCACTACGATGTCCTTCTTCTAAGATACTCTTTCTGATCTCACCAACATCCGGAACACACACTCTTTCACCAAATCTCATAACACCATTCTCGTCAATTCGAAATTCACCTCCTTGACCTTGGTTAATCAATGTCAGCTTGTCCACTAAACCAACATCAGACTTCTGTCCATTTCGAATCCCTTCCAAAATACCACTAGTCAGCTTCAACATGCCCAACTTCACACTATTCTGAGTAGTTTCACAAACCAAACTCAAGTCTCTGAATTGTTCCACCAATTCTAATTCACGAACCATTAACATCGACATATGCAAGGATTTCCGCTCAACGATCGCCATGACGCTTTGCCTTACCAGATGGTAATTCAACCCAAAATCATAATCCTTGAGAAATTCTAACCATCTTCTCGCCTCCTGCTCAACTCTTTCTCGATTAAAGAGATACTTGCTCTTATGATTCTCGAACACTTCAAACCGTGAACCATACAGATAATACCTTCATAACTTCAAAACAAATACAACAAATTAAATTTCAAATCACGGGTCGGATGATCCCTTTCATGCACTAATTGTCTCAAGCATAAGCCACAACCCGCTTATCCTTCATCAACACACCACCTAAACCCATCAATGACGCATCACAATACACAACAAGGGACCCTTCGATTCGTCAAAATTAAAATCGAGCACTAGTCAACCTCCTCTTCCACTATTGGAATCCTTCCTCACAATCGAATCCCAAAATAATACACTTGGTTTTACAAATCTATTTCTCCGAGCACCTTCCAATAGCTTCCTCAATTTTCTATATCTAAAGTTGACGCCTTGTACGGTGTCATAGAAATAAGTTTTGTACCCGTAATCGACATTAACAACGACTCCGACTCTCCTCAATCATCATTACACGATAAATAAATTACTTACAGTGCTGGAACCATTTTTAAACAAAGTTCATGACATTATCTTTCCAACACTTCAAACGAAACTCAAATCGTACATCTAAAACTCCAATTATGGATTTTACAAGTTTTCAAAAATAATGTTTCAGAAATCAATTCCTATGATAGGTAATCGATTTCTCACCTTGTGAGAGTGAAAAATCCCAAGACATCATAGAATGCAAAATTTGAGATTCTAACTTCAACATACCGCAACACACATCATTCACCATGATTAATTGCGTTAAGTTACGATTCCAATAACCAATTCACATCATTGCATACTTTATATCAACCATTGACACTGACACAATTAATCTTTTCAAGAACACAAAGAGGTCACTCACACTGACAACTTCACGATCAACCTAAGCATTGCAACATTCCAATCACACCACTTTCATCTCCTAAGAGTCATTCTTCTCAATCACCAAATATATTCTAGGCCAAGAATATGCATCGACTCATCAAAACGATTCATAATCACTTGTTTTACTTCAAACATTCAACCCAAGGGTAGCCTCAAGCTAATTCAACATCTTGCTCAAACGATGAGTCGCTATTATTCTCAGGGAACATTAGAATTCACACCTAACTCTTCCAACCGCTTCTTCAACTCGATAACTCGATGCCGACTTGCGATACGACGCCATCGACACCGGACTAGTTCCAGAATTAAATCTATAGTAATTCCTCCTCTCTCAATTCACCGACGCCTTCTAGAAACACCTCGTAAAATTCATCCACCACGCAATCCAACTTACTCGAACAATCTCCGACAATTCTTCACTACCTAATTCATCGCTCTTATATTTTCCTTTCACTTCCGTCAAGAATACAACATAAATACTACAGACCATCATTAATATCTACGCAACTCTAACCATCCATCTAAATTCATTATTCTTATTAGAGTCTCCGTCCACTCATATGGTTCACAAGCTTCTACCACACTTCATTCATATTCATTACTTTATGTCCCAATTAGATAGCAAGACAATTATATACCATCCAATACGATTTCGCCTACTATCAACAAGAGATTAAGGTGATCAAGTCCTCAATTTGTCAATAGACATCCGATAATCATATCAAGTATAAACCATCATTACCACACTTTCCGCTCTCGTAATCGTACTCACCTTTTGCACTTCCAACTATGACTCATGGTCCAAACGATTCCAACAGCTCTAACCACACTTGCACCGCCTTTTCCAACAAGATCTCGTACCAAAGACTTCCAATCGAACATATGCGGAAGCATCTCTTCTCCCCACTTAGTTTCACACTACCCGCAATAATCAATCGGTAACAAGTACCGATGTTGTTGTACACACTTGTCGCATAAAGGGATAATGACATTAAGACACCGTCACAACGACCGACTATGCTCGATACCACTATTGTAACACCCCTTCTATTTACCCGCTTTATACATAATAATCGAGTATTTTAATCACAACCAAGAAGGCCACAATTTAAATCATAAAATTTTAACCAAAATAATCATGCTTCATCAAGAATACTCATCCATTAAATCATACTCAAATTATGTTTAACAGCGGAAATGCAACATAATTAAATCCCGAATACTTTACTCAACAGTTATTCCAGGATAATAAATCAACATAATTCCAAAATTCTTAAAATATCCATTAAAGGATTCCAAACAATCGTTTTCCCGGTTACATCTACCGAGCACGACAATCGACACGCGGACTAAATCACTGACTCAATACTAGAGCTATCCTCACCAATCCAAGCAGCTGATCACCTCGGATCTGAAAATGTTGAGTAAGGGTGAGATTCCAATTCAATATAACATGCATTATACGTTTCTAGAATACAACAATAAACAGACACGTTAATTCATTAACCAAACACAAGTCATAATCAATGCACAAGGCGTCACACAATGAACATGTATATAATCAAACAATGGAAATTGCAACACTGAAACCATCCTAGCATGTTACAATCCCATATGCAATGCGACTCTATGCATGTGGTACCAAACGTGAACTGCTGTTCACCCACCGCTCCGCTTACTCGTGGAAAGACAAGTAATCCATGATTCGCCGAACACCGAGTCAAGAATCCAATCCATGATTCGCCCATAACCACCGGGTCAAGAATCTAGCCTCACTACCTCGCACTGGTAAGTCTATTGGCTCGCCATTCACCTCCGCACAATGGGAATGAACCAATTTAACAAATGCTCATGCATGCATCATAAAAGCATGCAACATTAATTCAACGGAATATGATAACAACATAATTCCACATAATTGCCAATATCAACATATATCGCATGATAACAACATAATCATGAACTACTTATCACAAAACATAAATATGTCGAATGCTTACTCCTCAATCAAGAAGACTATCACCAAGATACACAATAACAACCACACATGATATCAATACAATCATGAATAAACAACAAGGGAAAGAAACATCATATGAACGTCAATCTCCATTTAACTTGTCAAACAATCTAAACCAATTCATAGATTACGATCTCAACATAATTCACTTATTGCCAATCACTAATGTATCACATTCAATCACAATGAATAATCAACACAACATTGTAAACATTAGTCCTCGATCGATAACTCGTGCCATTCATATTAATTTCCCATTATCCTTAATTAATCATTCTTTTCAAAAATCGGGAACTCGACTATATTTAAAATAAGTTTAGCAAAAGAATATTTTTCTCTTTTCAAAAGGTAGTATTTTAAATTTAAGAAATAACGAAAACGGCACTCGAATCGAGTTACGGTTTAGAAAATATGAAGTTTTGAAGTTTTGGAAATTTTTTGAAAAATACTCGCCCCGATTTTGAATGGGGAACCGGTTCCTACCTATACAGAACCGGTTCCCGAGTGTAAAATCCCAATTTTGGCCATTTAACACTGGAACTCGGTTCCTCCCCACAGGAACCGGTTCCCACGACTGTGATGTTAATTTTGCTACTTTTGACAAAGATTTTCCATTCTTACTCATTTCCAAACTTACTAACACGATTTGGTACATTAGGAACATCATTTCATCGTTATTTCACACCAATATAACATCACACAACATAGTTTATTCATCCCTATCAATTATCTGACATATTTATGATTCCTAATTCCAACACCGACACAAATAGGGTTTATTCCTATAACTCATAATCATCATAATTCAAATTCTCTAACATACCCAATTATCCCTATGATTCCCAAAACCCATAAGGCATATTAACCGAACGAAATCACCCCTTACCTCGCGATGATTCTTCGATTCCTCTTGGTGTCGGCTTTTCCTCTCTTTTCCTCTTCTCTCCAATTCCACGTGAAAACAGTTTCTCCAAAAAAACCTATTATTTCCTTTCTTTTTCCTTTTTATGTTCCTTTAATTATTTCAATAAAATAAAATAATTAAAACTTAATAATTAGTAGAGTGATTTACTCTCTTACACCCACCGTTTACTCTGCACACCTCAAAACATTTCCTCATTTAATGACTCAATTAATCCAACTAAAATTAATACTCGAGACTTCATTTAATTAAATAATTAAATCCTCACTTATTTAATATTTAAATTAAATCGGGGTGTCACAGTGTACATCCCAGAAATGCCAGGTCTTAGAAGTCTGAGATATGTTTGTCACAAGTAAGGAATTAGAATGATAACACGAACATACCATTTCAAGCGAGACGCCTTAGGTTGGGTAATGTCGAATGTCGGCCTAGGCAACACGCTATTCAAGGACTTTTAATGCATGTTACTTAGTCTATTGGTTATCATTAGGAGATGTTCCCAACATATTGATTCATATGTCTAAAGAGCTAGCACTATAGAAGTAAACCTCACAAAAAAATAGACAGACCATTCATGCGCCAAAAATACCATAGAAGGTTTTCATTGGCCCTTGCCAATGGGGTTAATAA
Source organism: Vicia sativa (assembly GCA_021764765.1). Lineage (NCBI taxonomy): Eukaryota > Viridiplantae > Streptophyta > Magnoliopsida > Fabales > Fabaceae > Vicia > Vicia sativa. The sequence continues at coordinate 270,727,279 of CM038796.1, read as the reverse complement.
CTGAGTCTCAACCGATCTCACACTGGCGAGGTACAATGATGTTCTTTGCATGAACAATACTAAACTATCTACATGTGATTCTATCTGTAAAGTTATCTATTTATTTTCTAATAATAAACAAAAATAAGTTTCACTTTGTAAATATTTTATCCCTGTAGACTAACATATTGTAAATATTAAAAAAAGGAAAAAGAAACTTATAGTTTAAGTCAAGTTTAGTTTCATAGATTGATTTACATATGACTATTTAGAAAAATCTTAGGTATAAAAAAAAGGTAAATTGTAACATATTAAGAAAATATACTACCGGGGTTGAATAACTCACAGTTAGAGAAAGTTTTTGGAGATGTTGAGAAGCCATTACAACACAATCAAACCAGTTGATCTAACAAGAATGATCAAGCTTATTTTAAACAAAATTAATAACTAACACAGTTGAAGAAAAAAAAACAGTCACAACAATAATACTATGACATTTGTATCATCTAATTCATGGTTGAACCATTGGTCCTCCTCATTCTTGTTCTTCTTCTCACTCTTCTCTTTGGTTGTCCACCAAACATCATCACACGCCATCTTGACCTTCCAATTAAAAACATGCAATATCCAAACACAAATCCACATCCATATCCAATTGCCACTGGCTTCCATCCAAATCTAAATTTCTCTTCATTCCAAAGCTTGTTGGGTGAAGGTGGAGATTATTGTTCAGGTCCACATTTATTTGACAAGGGTAATCCACATAACTCTGAGTTTCCTTTATATGAATCATTTGAAAATGTGTTGAATTGTTTTCCTTGAGATATTTCTACCACGAGATGGTTATTAGAAATATCCAATAATTTCAAAAAATGCAAATTGTCTAATTCTATAGGAATAACACCATTGATCATATTGGATGAGAGATCCAAAGATTCTAAATTTGTCAAATTTCCCATGGATCGAGCCATCGAGGAATTATCCCACCGAATCTGTTATCATGAATGTTAAATCCTATAAGTGCATGAAGCTTCCAACAATATTTAGAATCTCTCCTTCAAATTTGTTTCTTGACATTTCAATAATAATTGTAAAGTTCTTTGAAATTTTCACCAGTGTGAAATTGATCCCCATTATCCTCACGGTCACAGAATCGTAGTACCGCATATTACCAAATTGACCATAAAAATCAAGTGACTTCTTCATGTATGAAAAAATTGCATTCTCATCTTTCATGGCTTTAAGCTTTTTAAAATAAGTTTTTGGAAGTGGGCCACTAAAGTTATTGCCTGAGAAATAAAAAATAAACAAACTGGGAAAAGAACAACTGATCCTTAGATTATAAATGAAACCATGCAGCTTATTGTCTCGCAAAACCAACACTTTTAAATTTTCAAGAGTCTGAAGCCAGTTTGGAACTTTGCCTTGTATTCTATTGCTGCCAAAATTTAAAACTTCCAGCTTTTTGCAATGGCACAAAGTTTTAGACAAACGACCTTCTAAATGGTTGCCATAAAGATTCAAATTAAGAAGTTCATTGTCCTTTGAAAATTTATTTTCTAAAGTGCCATAAAGTTTGTTCATTTATAGATCCAAAATTTGAAGAGACCATAAACTAATAAGACATTGTGGAATGATACCTGTCAATTTATTGTGTGCAAGATTGAGAAATTTTAGAAAAGTCATTTTGCAAATTTAGGCAGAAAGTTAACCTTGTAGTAAGTTTAAACTAAGATCAAGGGAACCGATCTGGTAACTACTTCCCGAGATTTGATCTTTTGATGTGAACATGTTTTGAGAGAGGTTCAAAAATCCAAATGAATTCATTGTTTCAAGTAACAATTTGGCACTATTCCAGTTAATTTGTTATTGGACATATCAACATAATACAAACTTGGGTCTTTTCTTATGAATTTGGGAAGTTTATTCAAATTTAAAGAAGAGAATTCTAATTTTAGTTAGTTGAGAAAAGTGGTAATTGACATTGGTTTCAATGATTAGTGATAATTGGCTATTATATGAAAGATACAAAGAATTCAAATTTTGAAGTTTGGAAAAGAGGTGAAAATCAACAACACCACTCAAGTTGTTTGATGATAGACATAGGTTTGAAAGGTTGAAGGTTGATTTTGAATGTTTCCTTGTAGTTTGTTGTTGCATAGATCAAGTTCTTCTAAGGAATAAGTAGAAATTGCACAGATGTTTCTTGTAAATCGATTGTTTGATAGAGATAAACTTTTCAGACAGGGCAAAGATAACATGGAGAAATGAATTGTGTTCCATTTAACAAATTCTTTTCTAAAAGCAAATTCGTTGGTAGAAAAGAAAAACTAGTAACAGGAACACAATACATAATTCCTTATAAATAAATAACATAACATTACAAAGTTATGAGCTGACAATGTTCATTTACTTCATCTTTTAGATGCTCATGAATAAGATTTCGTTCAAACCAACAGCAACCATCGGAATCCATAGTCCATCTTCCAGCGCTGTTGCACCCCAAAATTCGCCCTCTTCATTTTATTAATAAAAAATTGGCTTACATTTAATCAATAAGTGCATCGCATACATATCATTCATGCATTGATCAGGGGTTCGGAATTTTTTTAAATCGTGTGAGCCTGTGCAGTTCTGAAGAAGAGGTTTGGTCCCAAAAAGTTGACACATGAGGTTCTGTTATTTCAAGCGTCCCATCAATACGCAAGATATGCATGTCCAGAAGCTTCTGATTTATTATCTCGCGAGTTGAGGTTTTGGTGTTTTGATTGCCTATCAGGTGGATATTGATTACAATTTCGAGCTACAGTGTGTGGTGATCGAATATTTGAGCCCAAACTGATTCTATGGTCTTCTATGAGTGGTGAAGTATTTGTATACGGCTTATCGATCCACGCGATTCATCAGAAAATCAAGAACGGACGGATAAAATGATATTTGAGTGCATGTATAAAAAAGTCAACAAAAAGTCAAAGTTTGACCGGGCGGAATTTCGGGTCAAAATTATTGTCAAAAGTCGACATTTGAGAAAACCCGTTCATTTGTTGAGAAAAATCGGAAGAATCGGAAAATGAGGTTTCTTGCATTTTAAGTAATCTTGGACTTAGAAAAATTTTCGAAGTTCTAAGTACTTTGTGTTCACGGAGCCATGTTGCCGCATCCGTATCTTGCCCGTCTGTGGTCAGAAGTTTGTGAATTGATAGTCGTTGGAAAGAGCGCATTTCGTACTCCGACTTTGTCTTTTCGAAGATTTTACCAGAAATGCCCGGATTTCGAGTTTTAAAGCTCCGAAGTTGGATGTTCGAAACTTTTGAAGTTTACACTTGGTGAAAATTTTGAGTGTTTTTAATGTGTTCAAGCGCTCGACTTCGGAGGTATTTTACACGTGTTTCGAGGCGTCGATTCGAGTTAAGTTCAAAATCAATGTTGTTCATTTAGCGGCGATCTATAACTTTGCTGAAGAAATCGAATCCATTCGGGAAACGGATCAAAAATTACGGAGCTCAGTAGTTACGGTTTATCATTTCTCAAAATTTCAACACTTAGAAATATTTTGAAGTGTTTGTTTCTATGCTCAAGCTGACAGTTTCAGGGTCGATTTCATCATAGTTCGTGGCTCCGAATCAAAAAATGCTCAACTGAATAGTTGTTCATTTCACGGCAATCTAAAACTTTGCTGAAGAAGTCGAATTCATTCGGGACTCGAATCAGAAGTTATAAAGCTCAGAAAATAAGAGTTCGTTATGTTTGTAAGATTCGAATAGTTTTTATGCACGTGTTCAGGGTTGTTTTCGTCATTGATTCGGTCGTCGCACGGAAAAATTCCGAACACGAAGGTTGGAGTTCGTAACTCCATCTACAAGTTCCGTTTAGAAACTTTTTCGTTTCGGACGATGGAGCGGAAGATACGGAGCACCGTAAGTGATAGTATGAAGTTGCCAAAATGCAAGACAGCATGCACATTTCTTGCCAAGCATACGGAAGCATTTCATCGAACAGTTTTTGTGCACATGTTCGGGGCTGTTCTTCCGTTGATTCGATCGCCGCACGGAAAAACTTCGAACACAAATCTTGGAGTTTGTCATGAACTCTACAAGTTTCGTTTAGAAACTTTTTCGTTTCGGACGTCGGAGCGGAAAATACGGAGCGCCGTAATTGATGATTCGAAGTTGGTAAATTGCTACATGTCATGTGCAAGACTTGCCCAGCCAGGCCAGGCATTTCATCGAACAGTCACGGTGCAAACTTCAAACACTTTTTATTCGACGATAAAGGCTTGGTTTGGATTTTCGTCGAACTATAGAGTTGTTCTATGTTACGCAAGCTTTCCAACAAGATCTGGTTTGCGTCATTTGATCAAGTATCGACAAAGTTATAAGGCCTTAAAGTCATGAAAAACATTCAGAACTTTTGCCGTCATCGCTTATTTTGTAAATTATGATTTCTAAACTTGAGCCGATTTTAAGTATGCTACAGGTCTCGATTCGAAAAACTCCAAACGCGGAAACTGTTCACGTAAGTATACTCTACAACTTTTATCTTTCAGTTTTGTATCGAAAACGCGCGTATTCTGAGATACGATACCTTAAAGTGTGTGCATAAGTTTGACGAGGGAACACATGATTTTGATTGATTAGAAAAATTCTTACAGTATCATGATATTTTCTTGCTCTCTCTCTTCACTCTTTCTCAAGAATGATAACAACCATTTTTCCTTTTACTTTTTTTTCCACTTAAAATCAAACTAACAGAATGATAACGGAGGAGACTTTTTTTTTTCTTTCCACCTCTAACAAACTCTCTCGCCGTAACAATCATCACGGTTATCCCTCTCCTCTCTTCCTGCTCACTTTCTTTGACAGTAACAACACACATCTCTCACCCTCATTCTTTTGCTCACTGTAACAGAATAACTACCCTTCTTCATCCATTCTCCTTCTCCATCAACACGCCATAACCTCCAACATTCTCCTCTCTCTTTCACTCATCTTCACTCCTCTCATCCATCACATCCCTTCACTTCAAAAAATATCATCCATCTTCTCACACCTTTCATCCAACAACCATATTCCTCCATCTTTCTCTCACCATTCACCCACCATAGTTATTACTCTCTCGCCGCAGATACAACCGTAATAGCTTCGACAGAAATGGTTGCAACAAGAAACAAGAACTTCATCCCTCTCTTTCTCGCCGCCTGCATGTCTCCGCCGTAACCAATCACAAACTCTTTCTCTCGCCACCTGAGCCAATTGACGACCTCCATAACTGAAAGAGAATCCTCTCTTTTGTAACGCCATCATCATAACCAGAAGAGGAGGATTTGGATTTCTCTTGAATGACTGAGAGATCTTGGAATCTGTTGTATCAAAGTTATATATATTTTCCATTCTTGGACCTACATCCCAAAAAACCTTTGATAACTTTGGAGCCTCAAGAGAGATTATGGACCTCATGAAAGTATGACCCATATATTCAAAGGATGAGAGATTCAAAGCATCAATATCTATCCTATAAGAATAATGATTCTGATAATGACAATCAATAATTCTCAAATGACGCAACTTTACACCGATAATTTTCATATCACACTTGATCTTGCACTCCTTAAAGGTGACATCTTCGAGTTGGAGACATTTAGAAAACAAATGAGTTATGACTTCACTTTGGAGACATTCACGGATTCCATCAAACACAATTGTTGTCACATTTTTCCGTCTAGAAAAATCGACAAAATTAAAAATGTTAATACATTTATAGCTAAACTTGATAACATATGAGCCTTAATGTTCACTATGTGTAATGCACGGTCATAGAAACAATCAAGAATATTCAATGGATAAGAGTTTGGATGCAATGATATCAATATTCCGCTTGTAATGATATCGTCCACGCTAATGTTCAAATGAAGCAACATTGAACTAGTTATTGTTAAGTCGGATATGAACATACATTCATTAAGAGTGAAGTTCTCAAGATGGATGCGTAAAACACGATCCCAAGCGATTCGCTCCACGGAACTAGAGTCAACACAAGAGTTTTCAAATTCTTCAATCCAAAAGTCCATAGTTGCCTCTATACCGCAGCTCAGAGGTGTAGATATGTGAGAGAATTAGGCCAAACAAGAAAGGAATACAAATCAGATTTGTTTATTTTAAAATCGCTTCATTTGCGAAGAGGAGCTCAATACGATTATCACCCTTAACAAGTCCTTTGTGAATCCATCTATCATTAGAATAAGTATGATTGACACATAATGGAAAATTTATTCGGATTAAACGGATCTTGACACCGTGATATTTCGCATGAAATAATCCAATCTTGTGGAAATTGACATTGAAAGTGTTGAAAGAGTGGAAGGGTTTTGGTAACTTTGGAATCGTATTATAGTCAAACATGTTCTGGAGATCAAAGTTGAGATCTTTCCTAAATCCCCATTCGTGATACCATTGTTTGGACAAAGCACTAGTTTTCACCAAATTCTTCAAATTTAACAAGGAAAAGATATGCGATATAATACAATCAGCAACACATTGACTCACTCTTCGCTTTTGTAACAAGATTCATTGTTGCTTAAACAAGAATCAACACGTTTTAGAATCTGAATTAACAGCATAATCAATAAAACTGAAGCTAACGGAAAAAAACGCCTACCTTAGCGAAGACAAATTCTGGAAGCTTAAAGTGAGAAGCTTTGTGTTCAGAGAATGATTCTTATGAAGAGTAAACTCGATTATGAAAAGACCGAATGTGAGTCTAGCTTTGTGATGGAAAACCGGAAGTAGGGACTTCTATGTGTCTAGAATCAGGCCTATATGAAATCTTCATTCTAATGTATTTGCTGGACTGGGCGTCTTTTTTAGAATTTAATATATCACCCCCAACTTATATATTTTTCACAACCTTTAAATCATTTTTTTTAATTCATTCTAAATTTTCGCAGTTAACACAAGTTACATAGTGATTTCGAAAATTTAATGACAAGTAAGTTTGTTTTTCAAAATCTTGAGTCCTTACAAAAAAAATTAAATTTCTTGAAAAAACAGAGCATGTAGTAATTATTTTTGTTAAATTGGAAGTAAAATTTCATATTCCAATTAGAAACTACATAAAAATAAATAAATTGAGATACGGGAAAAAACGCCTACTTTAGCGAAGACAAATTCTAGAAGCTTAAACTGAGAAGCTTTGTATTTAGATAATGAGTTTTATGAAGAGTAAACCCTGATTATGAAGAAGACGTTGAATATGAGTCCTGGGATGGAAAAACCTAAAGACAGCATGCACATTTCTTGCCAAGCATACGGAAGCATTTCATCGAACAGTTTTTGTGCACATGTTCGGGGCTGTTCTTCCGTTGATTCAATCGCAGCACGGAAAAACTTCGAACATGAAAATTGGAGTTTGTCATGAACTCTACAAGTTTCGTTTAGAAACTTTTTCGTTTCGGACGTCAGAGCGGAAAATACGGAGCGCCGTAATTGATGATTCGAAGTTGGTAAATTGCTACATGTCATGTGCAAGACTTGCCCAGCCAGGCCAGGCATTTCATCGAACAGTCACGGTGCAAACTTCAAACACTTTTTATTCGACGATAAAGGCTTGGTTTGGATTTTCGTCGAACTATAGAGTTGTTCTATGTTACGCAAGCTTTCCAACAGTACCGGGTTTGCGTCATTTGATCAAGTATCGACAAAGTTATAAGGCCTTAAAGTCATGAAAAAAACATTCTGTAAACTTTTGCCGTCATCGCCGTTATTTTGTAAATTATGATTTCTAAACTTCAGAGCCGATTTTAAGTATGCTACAGGTCTCGATTCGAAAAACTCCAAACGCGGAAACTGTTCACGTAAGTATACTCTACAACTTTTATCTTTCAGTTTTGTATCGAAAACGCGCGTATTCTGAGATACGATACCTTAAAGTGTGTGCATAAGTTTGACGAGGGAACACATGATTTTGATTGATTAGAAAAATTCTTACAGTATCATGATATTTTCTTGCTCTCTCTCTTCACTCTTTCTCAAGAATGATAACAACCATTTTTCCTTTTACTTTTTTTTCCACTTAAAATCAAACTAACAGAATGATAACGGATGAGACTTTTTTTTTTCTTTCCACCTCTAACAAACTCTCTCGCCGTAACAATCATCACGGTTATCCCTCTCCTCTCTTCCTGCTCACTTTCTTTGACAGTAACAACACACATCTCTCACCCTCATTCTTTTGCTCACTGTAACAGAATAACTACCCTTCTTCATCCATTCTCCTTCTCCATCAACACGCCATAACCTCCAACATTCTCCTCTCTCTTTCACTCATCTTCACTCCTCTCATCCATCACATCCCTTCACTTCAAAAAATATCATCCATCTTCTCACACCTTTCATCCAACAACCATATTCCTCCATCTTTCTCTCACCATTCACCCACCATAGTTATTACTCTCTCGCCGCAGATACAACCGTAATAGCTTCGACAGAAATGGTTGCAACAAGAAACAAGAACTTCATCCCTCTCTTTCTCGCCGCCTGCATGTCTCCGCCGTAACCAATCACAAACTCTTTCTCTCGCCACCTGAGCCAATTGACGACCTCCATAACTGAAAGAGAATCCTCTCTTTTGTAACGCCATCATCATAACCAGAAGAGGAGGATTTGGATTTCTCTTGAATGACTGAGAGATCTTGGAATCTGTTGTATCAAAGTTATATATATTTTCCATTCTTGGACCTACATCCCAAAAAACCTTTGATAACTTTGGAGCCTCAAGAGAGATTATGGACCTCATGAAAGTATGACCCATATATTCAAAGGATGAGAGATTCAAAGCATCAATATCTATCCTATAAGAATAATGATTCTGATAATGACAATCAATAATTCTCAAATGACGAACTTTACACGATAATTTTCATATCACACTTGATCTTGCACTCCTTAAAGGTGACATCTTCGAGTTGGAGACATTTAGAAAACAAATGAGTTATGACTTCACTTTGGAGACATTCACGATTCCATCAAACACAATTGTTGTCACATTTTCACCTAGAAAATCGACAAAATTAAAAATGTTAATACATTTATAGCTAAACTTGATAACATATGAGCCTTAATGTTCACTATGTGTAATGCACGGTCATAGAAACAATCAAGAATATTCAATGGATAAGAGTTTGGATGCAATGATATCAATATTCCTGTAATGATACGTCCACGCTAATGTTCAAATGAAGCAACATTGAACTAGTTATTGTTAAGTCGGATATGAACATACATTCATTAAGAGTGAAGTTCTCAAGATGGATGCGCTTAAAACACGATCCCAAGGCGATTCTCGCTCCACGGAACTAGAGTCAACACAAGAGTTTTCAAATTCTTCAATCCAAAAGTCCATAGTTGCCTCTATACGCAGCTCAGAGGTGTAGATATGTGAGAGAATTAGGGCCAAACAAGAAAGGAATACAAATCAGTATTTGTTTATTTTAAAATCGTTTCATTTGAAGAGGAGCTCAATACGATTATCACCCTTAACAAGTCCTTTGTGAATCCATCTATCATTAGAATAAGTATGATTGACACATAATGGAAAATTTATTCGGATTAAACGGATCTTGACACCAGGATATTTCTGCATGAAATAATCCAATCTTGTGGGAAATTGACATTGAAAGTGTTGAAAGAGTGGAAGGGTTTTTGTAACTTTGGAATCGATTATAGTCAAACATGTTCGAGATCAAAGTTGAGATCTTTCCTAAATCCCATTCGTGATACCATTGTTTGGACAAAGCACTAGTTTTCACCAAATTCTTCAAATTTAACAAGGAAAAGATATGCGATATAATACAATCAGCAACACAGTTGACTCACTCTTCGCTTTTGTAACAAGATTCATTGTTGCGCAAACAAGAATCAACACGTTTTAGAATCTGAATTAACAGCATAATCAATAAAACTGAAGCTAACGGAAAAAAACGCCTACCTTAGCGAAGACAAATTCTGGAAGCTTAAAGTGAGAAGCTTTGTGTTCAGAGAATGATTCTTATGAAGAGTAAACTCTGATTATGAAAAAGACCTGAATGTGAGTCTAGCTTTGTGATGGAAAAACCTGGAGAAGTAGGGACTTCTATGTGTCTAGAATCAGGCCTATATGAAATCTTCATTCTAATGTATTTGCTGGACTGGGCGTCTTTTTTAGAATTTAATATATCACCCCCAACTTATATATTTTTCACAACCTTTAAATCATTTTTTTTAATTCATTCTAAATTTTCGCAGTTAACACAAGTTACATAGTGATTTCGAAAATTTAATGACAAGTAAGTTTGTTTTTCAAAATCTTGAGTCCTTACAAAAAAAATTAAATTTCTTGAAAAAACAGAGCATGTAGTAATTATTTTTGTTAAATTGGAAGTAAAATTTCATATTCCAATTAGAAACTACATAAAAATAAATAAATTGAGATACGGGAAAAAACACCTACTTTAGCGAAGACAAATTCTAGAAGCTTAAACTGAGAAGCTTTGTATTTAGATAATGAGTTTTATGAAGAGTAAACCCCGATTATGAAGAAGACGTTGAATATGAGTCCCGGATGGAAAAACCTAAAGACAAGATGCACATTTCTTGCCAAGCATACGGAAGCATTTCATCGAAGTTTTGTGCACATGTTCGGGCTGTTCTTCCGTTGATTCAATCGCAAGACGGAAAAACTTCAACATGAAAATTGAGTTTGTCATGAACTCTACAAGTTTCGTTTAGAAACTTTTCGTTTCGACGTCGGAGCGGAAAATACGGAGCCGTAATTGATGATTCGTTGGTAAATTGCTACATGTCATGTGCAAGACTTGCCCACCAGCTGCATTTCATCGAATACGGTGCAAACTTCAAACACTTTTTATTCGACGATAAAGGCTTGGTTTGGATTTTCGAACTATAGAGTTGTTCTATGTTACGCAAGCTTTCCAACAAGGGTTTGCGCCATTTGATCAAGTATCGACAAAGTTATAAGGCCTTAAAGTCATGAAAAACATTCTAAACTTTTGTCATCGCCGTTATTTTGTAAATTATGATTTCTAAACTTGAGCCGATTTTAAGTATGCTGTGTCTCGATTCGAAAACTCCAAACGCGAAACTGCTCACTAAGTATACTCTACAACTTTTATCTTTCGCTTTTGTATCGAAAACGCGATTCGAGATACGATACCTTAAAGTGTGTGCATAAGTTTGACGAGGAACACATGATTTTGATTGATTAGAAAATTTTACAGATCATGATATTTTCTTGCTCTCTCTCTTCACTCTTTCTCAAGAATGATAACAACCATTTTTCCTTTTACTTTTTTTTCCACTTAAAATCAAACTAACTGAATGATAACGGAGGAGACTTTTTTTTTTCTTTCCACCTCTAACAAACTCTCTCGCCAGAATAATCATCACGGTTATCCTCTCCTCTCTTCCTGCTCACTTTCTTTGACAGTAACAACACACATCTCTCACCCTCATTCTTTTGCTCACTGTAACTGAATAACTACCCTTCTTCATCCATTCTCCTTCTCCATCAACACGCCATAACCTCCAACATTCTCCTCTCTCACTCATCTTCACTCCTCTCATCCATCACATCCCTTCACTTCAAAAAATATCATCCATCTTCTCACACCTTTCATCCAACAACCATATTCCTCCATCTTTCTCTCACCATTCACCCACCATAGTTATTACTCTCTCGCCGCAGATACAACCGTAATAGCTTCGACAGAAATGGTTGCAACAAGAAACAAGAACTTCATCCTCTCTTTCTCGCCGCCGCATGTCTCCGCCGTAACCAATCACAAACTCTTTCTCTCGCCACCTGAGCCAATTGACGACCTCCATAACTGAAAGAGAATCCTCTCTTTTGTAACGCCATCATCATAACCAGAAGAGGAGGATTTGGATTTCTCTTGAATGACTGAGAGATCTTGGAATCTGTTGTATCAAAGTTATATATATTTTCCATTCTTGGACCTACATCCCAAAAAACCTTTGATAACTTTGGAGCCTCAAGAGAGATTATGGACCTCATGAAAGTATGACCCATATATTCAAAGGATGAGAGATTCAAAGCATCAATATCTATCCTATAAGAATAATGATTCTGATAATGACAATCAATAATTCTCAAATGACGCAACTTTACACCGATAATTTTCATATCACACTTGATCTTGCACTCCTTAAAGGTGACATCTTCGAGTTGGAGACATTTAGAAAACAAATGAGTTATGACTTCACTTTGGAGACATTCACGGATTCCATCAAACACAATTGTTGTCACATTTTTCAGTCTAGAAAAATCGACAAAATTAAAAATGTTAATACATTTATAGCTAAACTTGGATAACATATGAGCCTTAATGTTCACTATGTGTAATGCACGGTCATAGAAACAGTCCGAAGAATATTCAATGGATAAGAGTTTGGATGCAATGATATCAATATTCATGTTTGTAATGATACGTCCACAGTTAATGTTCAAATGAAGCAACATTGAACTAGTTATTGTTAAGTCGGATATGAACAAACATTCATTAAGAGTGAAGTTCTCAAGACGGATGCAGTTAAAACACATATCCTGAAGCAGATTCTACTCCACGGGAACTAGAGTCAACACAAGAGTTTTCAAATTCTTCAATCCAGAAAAGTCCATAGTTGCCTCTATACTGCAGTTCTGTAGGTGTAGATATGTGAGAGAATTAGGGCCAAACAAGAAAGGGAATACAAATCTGTATTTGTTTATTTTAAAATCAGTTTCATTTGCGAAGAGGAGCTCAATATGATTAGCACCCTTAACAAGTCCTATGTGAATCCATCTATCAATAGAATAAGTATGATTGACACCTAATGAAAAATTTATTCGGATTAAACGGATCTTGACACCAGGATATTTCTGCATGAAATAATCCAATCTTGTGGGAAATTGACATTGAAAGTGTTGAAAGAGTGGAAGGGTTTTTGGTAACTCTGGAATCGTATTATAGTCAAACATGTTCTGGAGATCAAAGTTGAGATCTTTCCTAAATCCCCATTCGTGATACCATTGTTTGGACAAAGCACTAGTTTTCACCAAATTCTTCAAATTTAACAAGGAAAAGATATGCGATATAATACAATCAGGCAACACAGTTGACTCACTCTTGATTTTGTAACAGATTCATTGTTGCCGCAAACGAATCAACACGTTTTAGAATCTGAATTAACAGCATAATCAATAAAACTGAAGCTAACGGAAAAAAACGCCTACCTTAGCGAAGACAAATTCTGGAAGCTTAAAGTGAGAAGCTTTGTGTTCAGAGAATGATTCTTATGAAGAGTAAACTCTGATTATGAAAAAGACCTGAATGTGAGTCTAGCTTTGTGATGGAAAAACCTGGAGAAGTAGGGACTTCTATGTGTCTAGAATCAGGCCTATATGAAATCTTCATTCTAATGTATTTGCTGGACTGGGCTTTTAGAATTTAATATATCACCCCCAACTTATATATTTTTCACAACCTTTAAATCATTTTTTTTAATTCATTCTAAATTTTCGCAATTAACACAAGTTACATAGTGATTTCGAAAATTTAATGACAAGTAAGTTTGTTTTTCAAAATCTTGAGTCCTTACAAAAAAAATTAAATTTCTTGAAAAAACAGAGCATGTAGTAATTATTTTTGTTAAATTGGAAGTAAAATTTCATATTCCAATTAGAAACTACATAAAAATAAATAAATTGAGATACGGGAAAAAACACCTACTTTAGCGAAGACAAATTCTAGAAGCTTAAACTGAGAAGCTTTGTATTTAGATAATGAGTTTTATGAAGAGTAAACCCTGATTATGAAGAAGACGTTGAATATGAGTCCTGGGATGGAAAAACCTAAAGACAGCATGCACATTTCTTGCCAAGCATACGGAAGCATTTCATCGAACAGTTTTTGTGCACATGTTCGGGGCTGTTCTTCCGTTGATTCAATCGCAGCACGGAAAAACTTCGAACATGAAAATTGGAGTTTGTCATGAACTCTACAAGTTTCGTTTAGAAACTTTTTCGTTTCGGACGTCGGAGCGGAAAATACGGAGCGCCGTAATTGATGATTCGAAGTTGGTAAATTGCTACATGTCATGTGCAAGACTTGCCCAGCCAGGCCAGGCATTTCATCGAACAGTCACGGTGCAAACTTCAAACACTTTTTATTCGACGATAAAGGCTTGGTTTGGATTTTCGTCGAACTATAGAGTTGTTCTATGTTACGCAAGCTTTCCAACAGTACCGGGTTTGCGTCATTTGATCAAGTATCGACAAAGTTATAAGGCCTTAAAGTCATGAAAAAAACATTCTGTAAACTTTTGCCGTCATCGCCGTTATTTTGTAAATTATGATTTCTAAACTTCAGAGCCGATTTTAAGTATGCTACAGGTCTCGATTCGAAAAACTCCAAACGCGGAAACTGTTCACGGAAGTATACTCTACAACTTTTATCTTTCAGTTTTGTATCGAAAACGCGCGTATTCTGAGATACGATACCTTAAAGTGTGTGCATAAGTTTGACGAGGGAACACATGATTTTGATTGATTAGAAAAATTCTTACAGTATCATGATATTTTCTTGCTCTCTCTCTTCACTCTTTCTCAAGAATGATAACAACCATTTTTCCTTTTACTTTTTTTTCCACTTAAAATCAAACTAACAGAATGATAACGGAGGAGACTTTTTTTTTTCTTTCCACCTCTAACAAACTCTCTCGCCGTAACAATCATCACGGTTATCCCTCTCCTCTCTTCCTGCTCACTTTCTTTGACAGTAACAACACACATCTCTCACCCTCATTCTTTTGCTCACTGTAACAGAATAACTACCCTTCTTCATCCATTCTCCTTCTCCATCAACACGCCATAACCTCCAACATTCTCCTCTCTCTTTCACTCATCTTCACTCCTCTCATCCATCACATCCCTTCACTTCAAAAAATATCATCCATCTTCTCACACCTTTCATCCAACAACCATATTCCTCCATCTTTCTCTCACCATTCACCCACCATAGTTATTACTCTCTCGCCGCAGATACAACCGTAATAGCTTCGACAGAAATGGTTGCAACAAGAAACAAGAACTTCATCCCTCTCTTTCTCGCCGCCTGCATGTCTCCGCCGTAACCAATCACAAACTCTTTCTCTCGCCACCTGAGCCAATTGACGACCTCCATAACTGAAAGAGAATCCTCTCTTTTGTAACGCCATCATCATAACCAGAAGAGGAGGATTTGGATTTCTCTTGAATGACTGAGAGATCTTGGAATCTGTTTATCGTCGTCGACTTCGCGATGCTCTCGGAATTGCTCTTGAACTCGGAGTTATCAGAAGTGTTACAGCCAGCTAAGAGTGCAAGCTTCTTCGTCGCACAAGGTGGTTACAGAACATTCTGTTTTTCAGATTTGAGGTTGCAGTGAAGTTTTTGCCTTGTCAAAGATCCGAGTTTCGTATTCAGAGTTCACCGGGTTTGGTTGAGTTTTAGAGGAAACGGAGGTGAGATTCGTAATCTGCGTGAGAAACCGATCTAGAAGCTGGCCGAGTTTGTTCCGAATCCGACGGGTTTGGTCGTCGTCTCCACCGTTGAGGCAACCGGAGAAAGCAACCGGCGAGCACTGTTCCGGTGACCCTCATGCTAATCCCAGGTGTGTCAATCCACCGTTGGTTCATGTGTTTATTTATGATAGCGACTAGAAACCCGCCACGTGTCATTTCGTTTTTTATTTCAAAAAATAAAAATCTGATTTAACTTAGTAATGTTGCCCAATTGATGTGAGTTTGTATCACATAGAAAAATAATATAACGTGACATTGGCATAACAAAATCTGATTATATAAAAAATAATAAATATAACAATGATGCTTGGACCAAAAAATGGAAGAAATGGGCTTAGTATCAATTCGGACTGGACTTAGTATTTTACTAGCTCACACCCCCCTGATTTCTGGGCCCAGCGCCAGTACAACATAGTTTAGTTCATTCTACAGATTCTGTTTCTTACCCCCCTGTTTCTACATTTCACATATTGACATATATTTCAATTTAACTCCCGATTTCGATTGTTTCGAATTATAAAAAATATATAAAAATGGTTTCTGATATTTTAGAACATTAGAATATTTTTGACATTTTTTTAATATTTTTTGCATTTTATTTCCTTTAATTATTAATTCATTTTTAATAATACATTTAGATGTTTTTTCTTCCTTTATAGTTTGATTAACTTAGGAGTATAATGCCATATTTTCTTTGAAACTCTAGGATATTTTTATACCATCTAATTGTAGTGAAATGTAAACTTTAGGATCGTAAGTAAAATTTCAAATTCACTTTTAATGATTCGATTTCGTAGGAATTATTTTGATAATTGTGTACTTATCTAGTTTCCTTTCGCATGAGTAATCCATAGCCTTTCCTTCCTTTTTTAGAGACATTTAGGATAGCTTTAGAGCAACTTAGTTGTTGCCCTCACATAGGAATTTATTTTCAATACTCCGATTTCATTGTAAATAACCATTTTTTGCGTCTTGTGTTTTATTTAAAAGCCGCATTGCTATTTCTGACGCTCTGTTTTGTATGCGAGGTACGCGGAGTGTTATACTATTGATTTGGACGTATAAAATCCATTGTTTTGATGTTACACACATGTGTGTGTACTCTGTATCTGTCTATTTGGTTTTCACCATCTTTTGCAGGTTATCTGATTGATTTTGGATGTGTAAAATCCATACCTGTTGCTCGCACATATGTGTGTGCCCCTCTTTGTCTGTATTATCTGGATATTTTCTGCAGGTTCATTGGATATACGTCGAGTGTGTATAGACACACATTCTTGACCGTGCATATAGATGCACATCTTTTATCTCTATTGTCTGGATTATGATCTTGTACAGGTGTATTTGCTTCAGATGTGTATGACACACATTCTGGTTATGCTTTTTGTGCCTCCGCACACTTCTCACCGAATTTCTTTATTGCGTGCCAGCAGTACTTGAAGTTTTCCAGAGTATTTCTATAGCTTGCGTTGCTCTTCGAATTTAATATCCGTTTGGTATTTATTTTTACTTTATTTATCGCATTTCTTAACCGCTTTTCTAGAGAGCATGAGAAGTAGGATTTTACCGCTTTCCTTGCCATGAGAAGTAGGAATAGAGATGTATGAAGGGGCTTCCGTAGTTGGAGCATGTTCAGAACCCTCTGTTTATTTAAAGACCTGTTTAGGCACTCGGAGAGCATGAGAAGTAGGATTTACCGCTTTCCTTGCCATGAGAAGTAGGAATAGAGATGTATGAAGGGCTTCGTAGTTGGAGCATGTTCGGAACCCTCCGGTTTATTTAAAGACCCGCTTAGGGAAATTCTGTTTGCTAATTGTGTTTGGTTTGTTTAAAATCCTCCATCTGCATAGAGAGGTAATTCTCAGTAAGTGTTTATATTTGTGCTTGCATAGGTCAGAGTGGTTAGGACACCCGACGTGGTACCACTAAGTGAAGTCCCGCTTTTTATATTTCCTGTCATCGAGTCATTGATATATGGGCAAGCCGGAAGAAAGGGTCCGCAATCAACCCCCCGCACAGTTCTAGTTCGTGTCAGCTCAGCACACGCGAATCGTGTTGCTTCCTTTATCGAGTCAATAATAAAAGTGGCAAGAGTTCCCTATTCTGACTCTCCACGCTTTCCTGGGGTTCGCATTTATTGCTGAACTCACATCATTTGCTCTGTAGGTTATGCATACGATTGTTTGACATTTGTTTTTGCATTGCATTATTTGTGTGCTTCTGCCAAAGCACTTGTTTGCTTCATCCCTTTTGTCGTCTTCGACTTTACTTTAGTTAGTGATTCGAGATGGACATAGACTTAGGTTTTAAACCTTTTCCATCCATTTTTTGTCATCTTCGACTCCACTTTAGCTAGCGATTCGAGATAGACATAGATCTAGGTTGTAAACCTTTTGCATGTTCCTTTAGGATTCTCTCGACTCTATCTTAGGTAGTGATTCGAGTTAGACCTTAGGTCGTAATCCATGCATGATGACATTAGGGATAGCATTAGATAGTTTCCCTTATTTGTTTTCTAGTTTCTTTTTGCATCCATGCATGTAATAAAACTAAAAATTGTTTTCTTTTTCCTTTGCAAATTAAAACACTTAATAATGGTTCAAACTCCTTTTTTAAGGTAAAAACAACCAACCAATGCAAACTTTTTTGCCTACGGGTTTTTCTTTTGTGTTTAAAATTATTTTTCATAATTAAAAAAAACACATAACCCATCAAAACATGTGAACCGAACTACGGCGCTCTGACTTTCCCATTGCACGCGGGAATACGTAGGCATCTTGTCACGGGGCTCGATCGAGCAAACTTTGTAAATACTTCCTTCTTTTCCCCGTGTTTTCTTTATTTTCTTTTCTTTCACATGCATACTATTTGAGCATACAGATTAAGCAGTAAATAGATATAAACACACCCATTAGACAGAAAATAGAAGTGGATACCGTAGAGTACTACGGACGTGTGGGGTGCTAATACCTTCCCTTCGCGTAATAGATTCTCTTACCCTATCTCTCGGTCGAAAGACCGTGTCTTATCCCTTTTAGGTTTTCACGATGTGTTTACCTTTCTCCTTTTGTGAGATAAAAAACGTTTGATGGCGACTTCATTGATATAGTTATCGGATGATGTTCAGCCGGTTGTTTTAAGCGCCTATATAGTAATTGTGACAAGAACTGAAAATAATTTGTTTAAGCAAAGTTGTACTCCTCAATAGATGACTAGCTAACTCAATTACATTTATGGAGCAAACACAACCATGTAGCTCCACATATTTTAAACCATTGTGAAAAAACCTAACATACTCTCTTCTTTGTCTTTGCGATCCAACCATATGTGTGATATTTCGGTATGTCCATTTTCAATCTGAACATTGAATAATAATCATAATATTAAAATACATAATTTACATACATTTTAAATAAGTTTCAATTTGTAAATTTTCTATATAGGTAGACAAACACATCATAAATATTAAAAAAAGGAAAAAATGAATCTGTTTAAGTCAAGTTTAATTACATAAGATTGATATACATGACTACTCAGAAAAAGGGAAATGTTACTTTATAAAGAACGGTTGATGATATTAAGAGGATGTTGCAACGTCCAGCCGAATGTTGATTTGTAATTTTTGATTTATGTTTAACTACTAAATATATTTGCTAAGTTTATGTTATGAATTATATGTATGTCTATGTTAACCAATGCAATGAAGTTTTCTAGTTTCTGTTATGCATAAAACTGAAATTACAGTTCTGGTACAGAATCGAAAGTAAATTTCCAATTTTATATTTATTATATCATATGATGGTGCGCACCAAAAATATACTTCCAATTTTTAGGGACATTTAAGAAATTTTACGTAGTACGTAAGAAGATTATGGGATGGGTTAAGAAATTCCCACAAATTGTGATTATAAGTCAATGTTCTATGAAGTTCATATATACAAAGTTTATCAATTGAGGTGATTTAATGAGGTTCCCCATTGATTTGATGAGGATTTTAATCTCATGAAAGTCAACATGATTTTACTACATGATTACTCTAGAGTTTAAGTCTTGTTTCTATCACTCAAGAATTTAAGTCTTAAAGCCTACTTTTGTTGTTTACTGCATAACCAATAGACATTCAAACAATGAAGTCAGAAATTAAACAACCCCTAATTATTAATTTGAAAAATAAGACAAGTTAGATTGTCTTTTCTCTTACATTTAAGAATTTTATTCCAAGCAAACAACCAATATAATAAAACATTCTTAAACACCACCTTGTCAAAAGCTGATTGGTCGGTTTATTATCCTTCCCACTAGAGAGAATAAGAGAAGTGTTTCTATAAAATTCATGAGATTATCACATTCCATATTCTCACACATTACCTAATACTTCATCATATTGTCACACATTACCTAATAATTCATCACAAGATATAACAGTTAATTATCAAGTATAGAAAGCTATATTAACAAAGAGCTAAGGAATGGGAAACTGATATATATCGACAAAGTTAATGTTGAATATACTCGTCATTTCACACGATTCTTCATTTATGTAAGTCTACGATCTTAGAGAGCAACAAATGAAAAAGAGAGACAGAAATTTGAAGGCCTAAAGATCAATATCCGACGAAATGTCAATGATGTCTTTGATCTTCATTTCATGACATGCTCTTGCTGATATAATTTTCCCAAGACATTCTCAGCTAGCTCTATTTTTTTGTGATCTTGTCTTTCTCGCTTTGATAAATCTTAGACTGGTAAACATCACAAACCTCTCTGTAATGCTCAGTTTCAGAGGATCCAGAACCACCATCAAGATGTGCAGCAAGAAGGTTTTGTGCAGCAAGAAGGTTTTATGGAGCAGCATCATTTTAAGCTTCTTCCAGCTGGTTCAGGGTTTATGTAGGATCATCATATTTAGCTTCTCCCAACTGGTTCAGGATTTCTGCAGGAGCATCATGTTTATCTTCTCCCAGCTGGTTCAGGGTTTCTCCAAGAGCATCATTTTTAGCATCTCCCAGTTGGTTCAAGGTTTCTGTATGAGCATCATTTTTAGCTTCTCACAACTGGTTCAGAGTTTCTGCAGGAGCAGCATTTTTAGCTTCTCCCAGTTGGTCTAGGGTTTCTGCACGAGCATCATTTTTAGCTTTTCCCAGCTGGTTCAGGGTTTCTACAGGAGCATCATGTTTAGCGTCTCCCGGCTGGTTCAGGGTTTCTGCAAGAGAATCATTTTTAGCTTCTCCCAATTGGTTTAGGGTTTCTGCAGGAGCTTCATTTTTAGCTTCTCCCAGCCGTTCAGGGTTTCTGCAGGAGCATCATTTTTAGCTTATCCCAGCATGTTCAGGGTTTATGCCAGAGCATCATTTTTAGCTTCTCCCAACTGGTTCAGGGTTTCTGCATGAGCATCATGTTTAGCTTCTCCCAGCTGGTTCAGGATTGCTGCAGGAGCATCATTTTTAGCTTTTCCCAGTTGGTTCAGCGTTTCTATAGGAGCATAATGTTTAGCTTCTCCCACCTGGTTTAGGGTTTCTGTAGGAGCATCATGTTTAGCTTTCTACCATCTGGTCCGGGTTAAGGTTTTGGGAAGAATAATGGTTTTGGACTTGCTCCAAGTGATCATCATCCTCTTTCTCATGCTCTTGGTCCAAACCATTATAGTCATCCTCTAACTTTACTTCATCCTCTTGGTCCCAACCATTATAACCATCCTCTTCCTCTTCTTCATGGTCCCCATAACCATCCCCTTCCTCTTCTTCATGGTCCCAATAGTTATCATCATTTTCTTCATCACGGTCCTCATTCCCACAACAATGATAATCATTATATTGTTAACCAAAATTAATCAACACAATAAACCGATTGAATTAACACTATGAGAAAAATTGGCATTCAAGAAAAATGTGCTAAAATGTATTGCTAACAAAAACTAATCAACACACAAAAAAAGTTTGAATTAACACTATGAGAAAATTTGGAATTCAAGAAAAATTCAATGTATTGCTACTAGAGGTAGTTTTCAGTTGTGATTGCACCCAATCTTTCAATAATATTGTAATTCATATCAATGTCAATCATACAATATTGGTAATAAAAATGAACTAATATCAGAAACATGAATAATTCATTATAATCCAACAAACAAATAACATAACATTACAAAATTTGGAGCTGACTGTTGTACCCCAAAATTCGCCGTCTTCATTTTATTAATAAATGATTGGCTTACACTTGATCAGTAGGTGCATTGCATACATATCATTCATGCATTAACCATGGGTTCGAGATTTTCTAAACCGTATGAACCTGTACAATTCTGAAGTAGAGGTTTGGTTCCAGAAGCTGAATATCTGAGGTTCTGTTATTTCGAGCGACATCTCAATACGCAAGATATGTGTGTCCAGAAGCTTCTGATTATCTCTCGAGAATCAGGGTTTTGGAGTTTTGAGGTTCTTATTGCCTATCATGTGGATATTGATTACATTTTCAAGTTGCGATGTGTTGTGGTCGAATATTTGAGCCCAAATTGATTCTATGGTCTTCTGTGAGTGGCGAAGTATCTGTATACGGCTTATCGATCCGCGTGATTCATCAGAAAATCAAGAACGTGCGGATAAAATGATATTTGAATGTGTGTACTACAAAGTCAACAAAAGTCAAAGTTTGACCGAGTGGAATTTCGGGTCAAAATTATTGTCAAAAATCGACATTTGAGAAAATGCTATCATTTGTTGAGGAAAATCGGAAAAATCGGGAGAAAATGAGGTTTCTTGTATTTTAAGTAACTTTAGACTCAGAATTTTTTTCTAAGTTTTAAGTACTTAGTGTTCGCGGAGCCATGTTGCCGCATCTGTATCTTGCTCGTCTGTGTTCGAAATTTCACGAATGAGCAATCATTAAAAAGAGCGCATTTCGTACTTCGAATTTGTCCTTGTGAAGATTTCTCCATAAATGCCCGGATTTCGAGTTATGAGGCTCCAAAGTTTAATGTTCGTAACTCTTGAAGTTTACACTTAGTGAAATTCTGTGTTTTTCAATGGTTCAAGTGCTCGACTTCGGAGGTATTTTACACATGTTTCGAGGCATCAATTCGAGTTGAGTTCAAAATCAAGGTTGTTCATTTAGCGGCAATCTACAACTTTGCTGAAGAAATCGAATCCATTCGAGAATCGGATCAGAAATTACGGAGCTCGGAAGTTACAGGTTATCATTTCTCAAAAATTCAACACTTAGAAATATTTTGAAGTGTTTGTTTCTATGCTCAAGCTGATAGTTTCGGGTTCAATTTTATCATAGTACGTGGCTCCGATTTTAAAAATGTTCAACTGCAAAGTTGTTCACCTCACTGCAATCTATAACTTTGTTGAAGGAGTCGAATTCATTCGGGACTCGGATCGAAAATTACAAAGCCTGGAAAATAAGGATTCATCATGTTTGCAAGGTTCGAATAGTTGTTGTGCGCGTGTTCAGGGCTGTTTTTGTCATCAATTCGATCGCCGCACAGAGAAACTTCGAACATGAGAGTTGGAGTTTGTCATGCCTTCTACAAGTTCCTTTTAGAAACTTTTTCATTTCGGACGTCGGAGCGAAAAATATGGATCGCCGTAAGTGACAGTTTGAAGTTGCCAAAATGCAATGACACACATTTTTTTGCCATGCATATGGAAGC
This sequence comes from Vicia sativa, assembly GCA_021764765.1. Taxonomy (NCBI): domain Eukaryota; kingdom Viridiplantae; phylum Streptophyta; class Magnoliopsida; order Fabales; family Fabaceae; genus Vicia; species Vicia sativa. The sequence goes on along the minus strand of CM038796.1, from coordinate 270,704,035 downwards.
ATTTTATCGAACAATTTTTGTGCACATGTTTGAGGTTGTTTTCTCGTCGATTCGATCGCCGCACGGAAAAACTCCGAACATGAAAGTTGGAGTATGTCATATACTCTACAAGTTTCGTTTCGAAATTATTTTGTTTCGGACGTTGGAGCGAAAAATATGAAGCGTCGTAATTGATGGCTCGAAGTTGGAAAATTGCTGCAAGTCATGCTTAAAACTTGCCCAGCCAAGTCTGGACTTTTATCGAACACTTGTGTGGCAAAGTTCAAACACTTTTTATTCGGTGATTAAAGCTCTGTTTGGATTTTTGTCGAACTACAAAGTTGTTCTATCACGCTTGCTCTTTCCGATGGTGTCGAGTTTGTGTTATTTGATCGAGTATCGAAGGAGTTATAGGGTCGTAAAGTGGCATACTCAAGCTGAGTTGGTGGTTAGCAAGGATTTTGAATAATTGCTGATTTTAGAACCAGTTTCTATGCTGTGATTTCAGAGCCGATTTTAAGCGAGCTACGGGCTTCGAATCGAAAAGTTTTGAACACGAAAATTGTTCGCGGAAGTTTGATCTCCAATTTTGATCTTGGCATTTTAAGCTAAAGACGCTCGCATTTCGAGTGACGATGACACAAAGGAGACACCATGGCACTTGCTCATGATGGCTAAACAGGTGTAGTTACAAATCGCAACAAACTATTATTATAAAGACTTCACGATCTCCGATCACTGAGTACGGTTACAGGTTTAGTTACAAATCGCAACAAACTATCCCTTTCTCTCTCAACAATTGCGAACGGGCTCTCACCATAACCGAAGTGCACTTTCTCTCCCTCGATTCCTCTTCATCTTTTAAGTGTTTCTGGAACTCTCTTTATCCTCGTCACCGTAATATGGAGTATTGTCAACTCTACGCAGTAAGATCCTTCTGTAAGCGATCTCCAGATCTCCGCAATCTCGCCACCTTCTTGCTCAGAGTTTGATCAATTGGATCACTGCAAGTCTCGTTGAAGTATTCCGAGTTTACCACCTCCATTCAGCAAGAAAGAGAAACTGAAGACGCTTCCATCTGCATTTATTTTGCATGAAAACATAACAACATCGTCGTCGTCGTCGTTATCGGGATTACGGCGAGATTCACGTTGAAGCTTCATTCATAGTCGCGTTTGAAGGAATTTCTGAGCGAGGCTCATTGCACGATCTTCTAATTGGAATTCTGAGCAAGGTTGAAGGTCTGACAGAAATAATATCTGTTTGTTCCCACTGCAAAGTTCATGTCAAGATCTCATAGAATTTGAATGAGACTTCGCGCAACACAAGAGCGGATTCACACTTTGCGGAATATTCTGATCTGGATCGATGATGTTTTACGTGTCTCCGGCCAACATGCTTGTCGCCAGCGTCGGCTTCTCGTCGGAGAAGAAAATAGATTCCGGCGACTGATTTTTTTCAGATTCATAAACCTTCGACGTGCCTCTCTCTCACTGGCGCATGTTACTCACCCTTTCAACCAATCAGGTTCTATCTAATTATTCAGATTTTGTTTTTTCAGATAATTGATAAATGGCGCGTGTCAGCATGCAGTTGGCTAGGAATTCTTGTTATTTTCCTTTTTGTTTGTTAAGTGAAATTGACCAATTGACAAGCATGTTACATAAGAAAAAAGAAATAAACGTAACATGCATCAAAAAAGACTGAAGATATTTTGTTATTGGAATCTGGACTTACTACAATTTTGGACTGGGCCCTAGCGAAGATAAACTGTAACATATTAAGAAAATATACTACCGGGGTTGAATAATTCATAGTTAGAGAAAGTTTTTGGAGATGTTGAGAAGCCATTGCAATATCTAAAATCCCAAAGTAATCCATATCAGGCCTATATGCCCCCACAAGAAACAATTTCAATTGTCTAAGATGCTGAAATCGAACCAAATCCTTCCTTAACTCGGATATCTGTTTACACCAAAAACATAAAGTGAATTATAAGCAATTATTGAGACAACTAATTAAAGGATACCTAAGACTAACAAATATAAATATCAAGTAGCATGTATGGGTTTCGAGTGGCTCACCTGTAGATGGCCCGTATTCATAGTTAAATCCTCAAGGAGATGTAATCTTGCAATTGTATCAAAGTTATATATATTTTCCATTCTTGGACCTACATCCCAAAAAACCTTTGATAACTTTGGAGCCTCAAGAGAGATTATGGGCCTCATGAAAGTATGACTCATATATTCAAAGGATGAGAGGTTCAAAGCATCAATATATATCCTATAAAAACAATGATTCTGATAATGACAATCAATAATTCTCAAATGACGCAACTTTACACCAATAATTTTCATATCACACTTGATCTTGCACTCCTTAAAGGTGACATCTTCGAGTTGGAGACATTTAGAAAACAAATGAGTTATGACTTCACTTTGGAGACATTCACGGATTCCATCAAACACAATTGTTGTCACATTTTTCAGTCCAGAAAAATCGACAAAATTAAAAATGTTAATACATCTATAGCTAAACTTGGATAACATATGAGCCTTAATGTTCACTATGTGTAATGCACGGTCATAGAAACAGTCCGAAGAATATTCAATGGATAAGAGTTTGGATGCAATGATATCAATATTCATGTTTGTAATGATACGTCCACAGTTAATGTTCAAATGAAGCAACATTGAACTAGTTATTGTTAAGTCGGATATGAACAAACATTCATTAAGAGTGAAGTTCTCAAGACGGATGCAGTTAAAACACATATCCTGAAGCAGATTCTACTCCACGGGAACTAGAGTCAACACAAGAGTTTTCAAATTCTTCAATCCAGAAAAGTCCATAGTTGCCTCTATACTGCAGTTCTGTAGGTGTAGATATGTGAGAGAATTAGGGCCAAACAAGAAAGGGAATACAAATCTGTATTTGTTTATTTTAAAATCAGTTTCATTTGCGAAGAGGAGCTCAATATGATTAGCACCCTTAACAAGTCCTATGTGAATCCATCTATCAATAGAATAAGTATGATTGACACCTAATGAAAAATTTATTCGGATTAAACGGATCTTGACACCAGGATATTTCTGCATGAAATAATCCAATCTTGTGGCAAATTGACATTGAAAGTGTTGAAAGAGTGGAAGGGTTTTTGGTAACTCTGGAATCGTATTATAGTCAAACATGTTCTGGAGATCAAAGTTGAGATCTTTCCTAAATCCCCATTTGTGATACCATTGTTTGGACAAAGCACTAGTTTTCACCAAATTCTTCAAATTTAACAAGGAAATGATATGCGATATAATACAATTAGGCAACACAGTTGACTCACTCTTGATTTGTAACAAGATTCATTGTTCTTGCAAAGAATCAACACGTGTTAGAATCTGAATTAACAGCATAATCAATAAAACTGAAGCTAACGGAAAAAAACGCCTACCTTAGCGAAGACAAATTCTGGAAGCTTAAAGTGAGAAGCTTTGTGTTCAGAGAATGATTTTTATGAAGAGTAAACTCTGATTATGAAAAAGACCTGAATGTGAGTCTAGCTTTGTGATGGAAAAACCTGGAGAAGTAGGGACTTCTATGTGTCTAGAATCAGGCCTATATGAAATCTTCATTCTAATGTATTTGCTGGGATGGGCCTCTTTTTTAGAATTTAATATATCACCCCCAACTTATATATTTTTCACAACCTTTAAATCATTTTTTTAATTCATTCTAAATTTTCGCAGTTACCACAAGTTACATAGTGATTTCGAAAATTTAATGACAAGTAAGTTTGGTTTTCAAAATCTTGAGTCCTTATAAAAAATTTTAAATTTCTCGAAAAAATAGAGCATGTAGTAATTATTTTTGTTAAATTGGAAGTAAAATTTCATATTCCAATTAGAAACTACATAAAAATAAATAAATTGAGATACGGGAAAAAACGCCTACTTTAGCGAAGACAAATTCTAGAAGCTTAAACTGAGAAGCTTTGTGTTTAGATAATGAGTTTTATGAAGAGTAAACCCTGATTATGAAGAAGACGCTGAATGTGAGTCCTGGGATGGAAAAACCTAAAGAAGTAGGATATCTTTGTGTCGAGAATCAAGGTTGTATGAAATCTTCATTCTAATGTGGTTGTTGGGCTGGGCCTCTTTTGGGCTTCCAGTAGTGGTTTATTTGAGATTTTATATTTGAGAATTTATTATAGCCTTATTGGTAAGGAGTAAGGTTTGCAAATATGAGGTCATGGGTTCGAATATCACTTGGTGACTTATTTTTTGGTTATTTGATCTTTTTTTGCCCTTGGACACACATATGTCCTGATTCTTAATCTTGGTGACCAATATAACTTTGAGATTTTTGGATGTGGGCTCTTTCCATTTTTGGATGTTTTAACCTAGTTTTTAACTTTATAAATATGACTCATGATTGTCCTAATTGATCATCAACAATTATCAAGAATCAGCTACGAATTTCAAATACGTTGTTTTTGTCTTTATCAGACAATAGCGATCAATTATCAACAATTCTTGGAGAAAAAACTTTATTGTTGTTGTCTTTATCAAACAATAGCTAACAATAAACATCAACAATCTCTTACTATTTCACCAATTCATACTTTTTCAAACCCTTTCTACGCGATTTTTGGCCGATGATTAAATATGAGGTCTCCCTTTGTTTTTAGTTTTTATCAACCATATAATGAACATCTATCTGATAGTATAAGTTTTAAATTATATTTTTTATAAGGTTAATAGGTATTTTACCCCTTTTGTCATATGGGTGAGGTTTAAAAAACACTCCTGTAAAAAAAATTGGATATGCCCTTTAATATATAAATTTCATGAAATCTAATCATTAGAATCTATGACATGACAATAATTATTTTTTTTAGTTGACATGGATGCTTATTTGATAATTTATTTTAAAAAAATAATTTCCTTAATTCCATGTAGAGTTTTTATTATTATTTTAATAACTGCTTATGAACATGTTTAATATAAAAAAAAATTCTGAAAAAGGTGTTGAACCCAAGACAAAAGGATTGTTTACACAGCCCCTACCACTACACAACTACTTCATTATACATGCTAGATAATCAATACATGCTATAACAACACTATATTTAATATTAATATTATTTAAAAAATATCATTACATAAATATTTTAAAATATATTTATTATATGTTAATAAATGTTTTATATGTTTAAATTCTTTAAATTGTTTTAAAATAAAAATGTATTATTTCACGTTAATGGTTATTGTTAAATATATTTCACATTTCGCATTTTTAATTATTTTACATTAAAAAAATGTAATATAAATGTATTAAAAATACATCAGTATATTATTTTTAATTATTTCACATTTCAAAAAATATATTATTAATGTATTAAAAATGTATTATTTAACGTAAATGTTTATTGTTAAATATATTTTATATTTTTAATTATTTCACATTTCAAAATATGTATTATTAATGTAATTCAATAAATGCATCAATAAAATATTCTAATTATTTCATATTTCAAATAAAAAAAGTATTATTAATGTATTTAAAACTAAATACGTCAGTAAAATATTTTTAATTATTTCACATATCAAAAAATAAATTATCAATGGATTAAAAATGTATTACGTTAATGTTTATTGTCAAATATATTTCACATTTTTCATTTTTAATTATATCACATTTCAAAAAATATACTATTAATGTATTTTTTACATAAATATATAATATTAAATAAATGTTATATATTAAATTAATTTATAATAAATTAATTTTTTTTTTACAAATTCTTCTATATAAAGAAATAAATATTTTTATACTATTAAATAGTGTTAAGCTATATAATATGAATACTATTATTAATAATGTGTATTGTTAAAATAAATTAGATATTTATTTTTAAAATAAATGACATGTTAGAAATTATATATTTTAATATTTTTTAAACTTATCTAAATGTTATTATTTTCTGATTAATTAATTAGATAATTATATAATAGTATCAATAAAAAAGATGAATGATATATTTTAGATACATTATAATAGCATATAATAGAATAATTAGAAAATGTATACAGTAAAAACTATGTATCGTATACAATTGATTGCAATGAAGTCCAAAAAGAAGTAGATGCCTTAGTGGTAATGAGCGACCAAGTCCCAAGTTCCATTCTTGTTGAATGAAATTTTTTATTTTAATTCTTAATGACAATAAAAAAAAAAACTAATATTTTTTAAATATATTTTAATTGACGTAGATGTAAAACAGTTTAATTTTTAATGGCAATAAAAAAATAAAAATTAATACTTTTTAAATATTTTTTAATTGACGTGGATGCAGATCAGAGGAACCTTTAAATATATAGGTTTAATTACAATTTGGTCCCTTATTATTCATTTTTTTGAGTTTTGATCCCCTATTTTAAAATCCGGAATTTTAGTCCCTTTATTTTAGTTTTTTGAGGATTTTAGTCTTCCTGCAAATCTAAAGGCAATTTTTAACGACAATTAGTTCACATTGATGACATGTTCCACACAAATCTTAAATAAAAATAATTTTATTGAAAAATTCGCTACTGAATTGGCACTGACACGTCATCAATGTATGAGTTATGTCATTAAAAATAGCCTTCAAATTTGCAGGGGACTCAAATCCTCAAAAAGCTAAAATAAGAGGACTAAAATTCAGGATTTTAAAATAGAGAGACCGAAATCCAAAAAAATGAATAATATGGAGACCAAAATTGTAATTAATCTATATATATATATATATATATATATATATATATATATATATATATATATATATATATATATATATATATATATATATATATATATATATATATATATATATATATATATATATATATATATTTGTTTCAATAATAATAATAATAATAGCATATTTTTTAAATTTCCAATACCCAATAGAAGCCCTAATTATTAAAACATTATGACAATATTAATTTATTAAACATAGTCATAATGGTAAAAAATGAAAAATAAAAAATTTCAAAACTTGCAAATAGTTAAATCAACCTAATTAAAATATTGGTAATACTTTCACATTTTTTAAATATTTTTAATCAAATATAGGTGATAAATTAAATAAAAATATTTTGTCTTGTAAGAAAATATTTTTAATAAATAAAAATATAGATTATAAATAAGTAATGTGCTTTTATTTAGTAGAACTTTTTATAATAATAATTTTCTAACTTGCAAATTAAAATGTCAGCCGAATATATAAAATATAGATAATAATTTTGAATTTTTAATAAATAAAAATATAGGTGATAAATAAATAAAGTTCTACACTTTAGATAGGTATGTTTTAGTAAAATAAATATAGAATATATTTTTTATGCAATAAATATAAAGAATTAAGAGAGTTTGAAAAAAACATACAAGATAAAAAAAATAAAAATTCATATGATATTTTTAGTAAGATTTTATTTTTATAAAATTTTAAATATTAATTATAATAGAAATGATTCAATAAGTTGATCTTTATATAAAATTATTAAATATTAAATGTTAATTAAATCCAAAGTTGATATTGATAGTTCTTATTTCTCACAAAGATATTAATTGTCGTTGAATACGGTGTATATATATTAATGAGGTTCCCTATTGATTTGATGGGGATTTTAATCTAATGAAAGTCAACATGGTTTTACTACATGATTACTCTAGAGTTTAAGTCTTGTTTTTTATGACTCTATGTTTAAGTCTTAAAGCCTACTTTTGTTGTTTACTGCATAATCAATAGACATTCAAACAATGAAGTCAGAAATTAAACAACCCCAGATTATTAATTTAAAAAATAAGACAAGTTAGATTGTTTTTTCTCTTACATTTAAGAATTTTATTCCAAGCAAACAACCAATATAATAAAACATTCTTAAACACCACATTGTCAATAGCTTATTGGTCGGTTTATTATCCTTCCCACTAAAGAGAATAAGAGATGTGTTGCTATAAAATTCATGAGATTATCACATTCCATATTCTCACACATTACCTAATAATTCTTCACAAGAGATAACAGTTAATTATCAAGTATAGAAAGCTATATTAACAAAGAGCTAAGGAATGGAAAACTGCTATATATCGATAGAGTTAATGTTGAATATACTTATCATTTCACACGATTCTTCATTTATGTAAGTCTACGATCTTAGAGAGCAACAAATGAAAAAGAGAGACAAAAATTTGAAGGCCTAAAGATCGATATCTGATGAAATGTCAATGATATCTTTGATCTTCATTTTTATGACATGCTCTTGTTGATACAAATTTCCTAAGACATCCTCAACCAGCTCTATTTTTTTGTGTTCTTGTCTTTCTCACTTTGATAAATCTTAGACTGGTAAACATCATAAACCTTTCCGTAATGCTCAGTTTCAGAGGATCCAGAACCATCATCAACATGTGCAGCAAGAAGGTATTATGCAGCAAGAAGGTTTTGCGGAGGAGCATCATTTTAAGCTTCTTCCAGCTGGTTCAGGGTTTATGCAGGATCATCATGTTTAGCTTCTCCCAGCTGGTTCAGGATTTCTGCAGGAGCATCATGTTTATCTTCTCCCAACTGGTTCAGGGTTTCTTCAGGAGCATCATTTTTAGCTTTTCCAAGCTGGTTCAAGGTTTCTGCAGGAGCATCATTTTTAGCTTCTCACAGCTGGTTCAGGGTTTCTGCAGCATCATTTTTAGCTTCTCCCAGTTGGTCCAGGGTTTCTGCAGGAGCATCATTTTTAGCTTCTCCCAACTGGTTTAGGGTTTAGGGTTTCTGCAGGAGCATCATGTTTAGCTTCTCCCAGCTGGTTCAGGGTTTCTGCAAGAGAATCATTTTTAGCTTCTCCCAACTTGTTCAGGGTTTCTGCAGGAGCATCGTTTTTAGCTTCTCCCAGCCGTTCAAGGTTTTTGCAGGAGCATCATTTTTAGCTTCTCCCAGTAGGTTCGGGGTTCTGCAAGAGCGTCATTTTTAGCTTCTCCCAACTGGTTCAGGGTTTCTTCATGAGCATCATGTTTAGCTTCTCCCATGGTTCAGGATTTCTGCAGGAGCATCATTTTTAGCTTCTTCCCAACTAGTTCAGGGTTTCTGCAGGAGCATCATTTTTAGTTTCTCCGATCTGGTTTAGGTTAAGGTTATGGGAAGAATAATGGTTTTGGACTTGCTCCAACTGATTATCATCCTCTTTCTTATCCTCTTGGTCCAAACCATTACAATCATCCTCTAACTCTACCTCATCCTCTTGGTCCTAACCATTATAACCATCCTCTTCCTCTTCTTCATGGTCCCCATAACCATCCCCTTCCTCATCTTCTTGGTCCCAACAGTTATAATCATTTTCTTCATCACGGTCCTCATTCCCACAACAATGATAATCATTATATTGTTAACCAAAATTAATCAACACAATAAACCGATTGAATTAACACTATGAGAAAAATTGGCATTCAAGAAAAATGTGCTAAAATGTATTGCTAACAGAAACTAATCAACAAAAAAAAAAGGTTTGAATTAACACTATGAGAAAATTTGGAATTCAAGAAAAATTCAATGTATTGCTAGTAGAGGTAGTTTTCAGTTGTGATTGCATAATATTGTAATTCATATCAATGTCAATCATACAATATTGGTAGAAAAAATGAACTAATATCAGAAACATGAATAATTCATTATAAACCAACATATAAATAACATAACATTACAAAATTAGGAGATGACATTGTTCACTTACTTCATCTTTAAGATGCTCATGAATAAGATTTCGTTCAAACCAACAACAATTATCAGAACCGTTACTCCATCTTCCAACACCTATATAGAAATTGTGACGAGAACTAAAAGTAATTTGCTGAAGCAAAGTTGCACTCCTTAATAGATGACTAGCCAACTCAATTACATTTATGGAGCAAACACAACCATGTAACTCCACATATTTTAAACACAGCCAGCACTATCGAAGTAAACCTCACAAAAAAAATAGACAGACCATTCATGCGCCAAAAATACCATAGAAGGTTTTCATTGGCCCTTGCCAATGGGGTTAATAATTGAGTCTCAACCGATCTCACACTGGCGAGGTACAATGATGTTCTTTGCATGAACAATACTAAACTATCTACATGTGATTCTATCTGTAAAGTTATCTATTTATTTTCTAATAATAAACAAAAATAAGTTTCACTTTGTAAATATTTTATCCCTGTAGACTAACATATTGTAAATATTAAAAAAAGGAAAAAGAAACTTATAGTTTAAGTCAGTTAGTTTCATAGATTGATTTACATATGACTATTTAGAAAAATCTTAGGTATAAAAAAAAGGTAAATTGTAACATATTACGAAAATATACTACCGGGGTTGAATAACTCACAGTTAGAGAAAGTTTTTGGAGATGTTGAGAAGCCATTACAACACAATCAAACTAGTTGATCTAACAAGAATGATCAAGCTTATTTTAAACAAAATTAATAACTAACACAGTTGAAGGAAAAAAACAGTCACAACAATAATACTATGACATTTGTATCATCTGATTCATGGTTGAACCATTGGTCCTCCTCATTCTTGTTCTTCTTCCCACACTTCTCTTTGGTTGTCCACCAAACATCATCACACGCCATCTTGACCTTCCAATTAAAAACATCCAATATCCAAACACAAATCCACATCCATATCCAATTGCCACTGGCTTCCATCCAAATCTAAATTTCTCTTCATTCCAAAGCTTGTTGGGTGAAGGTGGAGATTATTGTTCAGGTCCACATTTATTTGACAAGGGTAATCCACATAACGCTGAGTTTCCTTTATATGAATCATTTGAAAATGCGTTGAATTGTTTTCCTTGAGATATTTCTCCCACGAGATGGTTATTAGAAATATCCAATAATTTCAAAAAATTCAAATTGTCTAATTCCACAGGAATAACACCATTGATCATATTGGATGAGAGATCCAAAGATTCTAAATTTGTCAAATTTCCCATGGATCGAGCCATCGAGGAATTATCCCACCGAATCTGTTATCATGAATGTTAAATCCTATAAGTGCATGAAGCTCTCCAACAATATTTAGAATCTCTCCTTCAAATTTGTTTCTTGACATTTCAATAATAATTGTAAAGTTCTTTGAAATTTTCACCAGTGTGAAATTGATCCCCATTATCCTCACGGTCACAGAATCGTAGTACCATATATTACCAAATTGACCATAAAAATCAAGTGACTTCTTCATATATGAAAAAATTGCATTCTCATCTTTCATGGCTTTAAGCTTTTTAAAATAAGTTTTTGGAAGTGGGCCACTAAAGTTATTGCCTGAGAAATCAAAAATAAACAAACTGGGAAAAGAACAACTGATCCTTAGATTATAAATGAAACCATGCAGCTTATTGTCTCGCAAAACCAACACTTTTAAATTTTCAAGAGTCTGAAGCCATTTTGGAACTTTGCCTTGTATTCTATTGCTGCCAAAATTTAAAACTTCCAGCTTTTTGCAATGGCACAAAGTTTTAGACAAACGACCTTCTAAATGGTTGCCATAAAGATTCAAATTAAGAAGTTCACTGTCCTTTGAAAATTTATTTTCTAAAGTGCCATAAAGTTTGTTCATTTGTAGATCCAAAATTTGAAGAAACCATAAACTAATAAGACATTGTGGAATGATACCTGTCAATTTATTGTGTGCAAGATTGAGAAATTTTAGAAAAGTCATTTTGCAAATTTAGGCAGAAAGTTAACCTTGTAGTAAGTTTAAACTAAGATCAAGGGAACCGATCTAGTAACTACTTCCTGAGATTTGATCTATTGATGTGAACATGTTTTGAGAGAGGATCAAAAATCCAAATGAATTCATTGTTTCAAGTAACAATTTGGCACTATTCCAGTTAATTTGTTATTGGACATAACAACATAATACAAACTTGGGCCTTTTCTTATGAATTTGGGAAGTTTATTCAAATTTAAAGAAGAGAATTCTAATTTCAGTTAGTTGATAAAAGTGGTAATTGACATTGGTTTCAATGATTAGTGATAAATGGCTATTATATGAAAGATACAAAGAATTCAAATTTTGAAGTTTGGAAAAGAGGTGAAAATCAACAGCACCACTCAAGTTGTTTGATGATAGACATAGGTTTGAAAGGTTGAAGGTTGATTTTGAATGTTTCCTTGTAGTTTGTTGTTGCATAGATCAAGTTCTTCTAAGGAATAAGTAGAAATTGCACAGATGTTTCTTGTAAATCGATTGTTTGATAGAGATAAACTTTTCAGACAAGGCAAAGATAACATGGAGAAACGAACTGTGTTCCATTTAACAAATTCTTTTCTAAAAGCAAAATTCGTTGGTAGAAAAGAAAAACTAGTAACAGGAACACAGTACATAATTCCTTATAAATAAATAACATAACACTACAAAGTTATGAGCTGACAATGTTCATTTACTTCATCTTTTAGATGCTCATGAATAAGATTTCGTTCAAACCAACAACAACCATCGAAATCCATAGTCCATCTTCCAGAGCCTATATAGTAATTGCATTTATGGAGCAAACACAACCATGTAGCTCCACATATTTTAAACCATTGTGAAAAAACCTAACATACTCTCTTCTTTGTCTTTGCGATCCAACCATATGTGATATTTCGGTATGTCCATTTTCAATCTGAACATTGAATAATAATCATAATATTAAAATACATAATTTACATACATTTTAAATAAGTTTCAATTTGTAAATTTTCTATATAGGTAGACAAACACATCATAAATATTAAAAAAAGGAAAAAATGAATCTGTTTAAGTCAAGTTTAATTACATAAGATTGATATACATATGACTACTCAGAAAAAGGGAAATGTTACTTTATAAAGAACGGTTGATGATATTAAGAGGATGTTGCAACGTCCAGCCGAATGTTGATTTGTAATTTTTGATTTATGTTTAACTACTAAATATATTTGCTAAGTTTATGTTATGAATTATATGTATGTCTATGTTAACCAATGCAATGAAGTTTTCTAGTTTCTGTATTGCATAAAACTGAAATTACAGTTCTGGTACAGAACCGAAAGTAAATTTTCAATTTTATATTTATTTTATCATATGATGGTGCGCACCAAAAATATACTTCTAATTTTTAGGGACATTTAAGAAATTTTACGTAGTACGTAAGAAGATTATGGGATGGGTTAAGAAATTTCCATAAATTGTGATTATAAGTCAATGTTCTATGAAGTTCATATATACAAAGTTTATCAATTGAGGTGATTTAATGAGGTTCCGCATTGATTAGATGGAGATTTTAATCTCATGAAAGTCAACATGATTTTACTACATGATTACTCTAGAGTTTAAGTCTTGTTTTTATCACTCAAGAATTTAAGTCTTAAAGCCTACTTTTGTTGTTTACTGCATAACCAATAGACATTCAAACAATGAAGTCAGAAATTAAACAACCCCAAATTATTAATTTGAAAAATAAGACAAGTTAGATTGTCTTTTCTCTTACATTTAATAATTTTATTCCAAGCAAACAACCAATATAATAAAACATTCTTAAACACCACCTTGTCAAAAGCTGATTGGTCGGTTTATTATCCTCCCCACTAGAGAGAATAAGAGAAGTGTTTCTATAAAATTCATGAGATTATCACATTCCATATTCTCCCACATTACCTAATAATTCATCATATTCTCACACATTACCTAATAATTCATCACAAGATATAACAGTTAATTATCAAGTATAGAAAGCTATATTAACAAAGAGCTAAGGAATGGAAAAATGTTATATATCGACAGAGTTAATGTTGAATATACTCATTATTTCACATGATTCTTCATTTATGTAAGTCTACGATCTTAGAGAGCAACAAATGAAAAAGAGAGACAGAAATATGAAGGCCTAAAGATCGATATCCGACGAAATGTCAATGATGTCTTTGATCTTCATTTTTATGACATGCTCAGCTAGCTCTATTTTTTTTGTGATCTTGTCTTTCTCGCTTTGATAAATCTTAGACTGGTAAACATCACAAACCTCTCTGTAATGCTCAGTTTCAGAGGATCCAGAACCACCATCAACATGTGCAGCAAGAAGGTTTTGTGCAGCAAGAAGGTTTTGTGGAGGAGCATCATTTTAAGCTTCTTCCAACTGGTTCAGGGTTTATGCAAGATCATCATGTTTAGCTTCTCCTAACTGGTTCAGGATTTCTGCAGGAGCATCATGTTTATCTTCTCTCAGCTGGTTCAGGGTTTCTCCAAGAGCATCATTTTTAGCATCTCCCAGCTGGTTCAAGGTTTCTGTAGGAGCATCATTTTTAGCTTCTCACAACTGGTACAGAGTTTCTACAGAAGCATCATATTTAGCTTCTCCCAGTTGGTCTAGGGTTTCTGCACGAGCATCATTTTTAGCTTTTCCCAGCTGGTTCAGGGTTTCTATAGGAGCATCATGTTTAGCGTCTCCCAGCTGGTTCTGCAAGAGAATCATTTTTAGCTTCTCCCAACTGGTTTAGGGTTTCTGCAGGAGCATCATTTTTAGCTTCTCCCATCCGTTCAGGGTTTCTGCGGGAGCATCATTTTTAGCTTCTCCCAGCAGGTTTAGGGTTTATGCCAGAGCATCATTTTTAGCTTCTCCCAATTGGTTTAGGGTTTCTGCACGAGCATCATGTTTAGCTTCTCCCAGCTGGTTCAGGATTGCTGCAGGAGCATCATTTTTAGCTTTTCCCAGTTGGTTCAGGGTTTCTGTAGGAGCATCATGTTTAGCTTCTCCCACCTGGTTCAGGGTTTCTGCAGGAGCATCATGTTTAGCTTCTCCCATCTGGTTCGGGTTAAGGTTATGGGAAGAATAATGGTTTTGGAATTGCTCCAAGTGATCATCATCCTCTTTCTCATCCTCTTGGTCCAAACCATTATAGTCATCCTCTAACTTTACTTCATCCTCTTGGTCCCAACCATTATAACCATCCTCTTCCTCTTCTTCATGGTCCCCATAACCATCCCCTTCCTCATCTTCTTGGTCCCAATAGTTATCATCATTTTCTTCATTACGGTCCTCATTCCCACAACAATGATAATCATTATATTGTTAACCAAAATTAATCAACACAATAAACCGATTGAATTAACACTATGAGAAAAATTGGCATTCAAGAAAAATGTGCTAAAATGTATTGCTAACAGAAACTAATCAACACAAAAAAAAAGTTTGAATTAACACTATGAGAAAATTTGGAATTCAAGAAAAATTCAATGTATTGCTACTAGAGGTAGTTTTCAGTTGTGATTGCATCCAAGTGATATTTTCAGGATTTCTCTCTTGCAGGGAAGTCAAGATGTGTCTAGGAGGAACATGTCTCTTTGTTAAATAAAAAACATGTTGTTTTTCATCTGAGGTCAACCTGCCAACAAACACATGACCTTCAAGCCTATCAGGTAATCCATGATTATGAACTCCACACTTTACATCTACCTTCCATCCCAACCCATCTTTTGTCAGAGTCGATCTAATTTTGAACGGGCATCCACATCTCTTAGTTGCGCTCTGAGTTCCACTTTTATCCTTGTATTTTCCGCCTTTATCATGTGACATCCCAAAATAATTCAATAATCAAATAATTATTCTTTTTAATTATTAATTTAATTGAGAACATAATTTATTAATATATTGAATTTATTTGGAATAATTATGGATTTAATTGAGGTGTGAGGAGTAAAATTTATTTTACTTATGTTAAAAGGAATAAAAGGGAAATAAAATAAGGAAAGGAGGAAAAAGAGTCATTTTGGAGAAAACAAGGTACGTGAAGTTGAGAAGAGGAAAAGGAAGGAAGAAAACCTAAAGTGTCAGAATTCGAAGAACCCACAAGGTAAGGGGTGATTTCGATTGATTATTTCGTATTATAGGTTTTGATTTTGATACTATAGATCATAGCATGTTAGGAAATCTCAGTTTAGGAATTTCTAAGTTTCCATGGATGTATCTCTATTGGTGTCAGATTGTAGGAAATCATTGATTTGCATGAGATAGGATCTATAAGGATGAGTAAAACATGTTATATTGTATGTTATTGGTGATGAATGAGTGGTTTTATGGTGTCGGAACATGTGGGCACGTTTTGGAATGAAAAAGAAAATGGTTTTGGAAACTAATGCTGTCAAAACTGAGTTTTTGGGTCTGAAGCTCGTGGGAATCGGTTCCCCAGTGGGAGAACCCGGGTTCCAGCTTTTAAAATGGTGAAAAGTAACATTTTTGAACTCAGGAACCGGTTCCTGTGTGGGAGGAACCGGGTTCCACGTTGTTTTTCCAGAAAAATAGAAATTTTACTTCTGGGAACCGGTTCCCTACCTGGAGGAACCGGGTTCCCCATACATTTTTCCAGGGGCGCTGTTTTTTTGAAATGTGGGAACCGGTTACTCCCAGGGAGGAACCGGGTTCCACTGACACATTTTTGAAAATTTTTAAAACTTCAAAAATCCATAACTTTCAAACCGTAAGTCCGTTTTGAGCGCCGTTTTGGACGTTGTTTCTCAAATTTAATGCTCTATCATATCAAATGGAAAGATTTCCTAAAATTTAAAATTATTTTGGGAAGGAGTCGAATTTCGAAATAAATGATTAATGACTGACACATACTGATGTATATGTAGCAGAGGACCTTTGGTGATAGAGGTATTGGTAATGTGTAGATGTAAAGCATGTTTATGCTGATGTTAATTGTATGCATGATTTGGTTGAAATATCATGATGATTGGTTGATTCAGTTATGTTAGATTGATGTATACATAGACTGATTGATGTTGCATGCTAGTGATGTGCGTGCATATACATTGTTTGGTGAAGTTAATTCCCATTGTGCGGAATTTGACTTGGATTGCCGATAACCGATACCCGAGTGAGGATGGGTGGTTAGGCTAGATTCGTGTCCGGGTGGTTATGGAAGAATCGATGGTTACTGTATCCGGTTGATGATGGATCAGTGTTGGGTGACTTGGTCACGTGTCGGTACCGCATGCATTGAGTCTGCATTTGTGTTTGCATGGAATTGTAACATGTTAGGATGTCTTCCAGTGTTGCAATTCTTTCTGTTGTCTATTGATTATGCATAATGACTTATATGAATATGGTTGTGTGTTGAACCTGGATTGTGTTAAGTGGGTGAAATAATATGCTTGTAATATATTGTTAATTGAGAAGCTTATAATATGCTTTAATTATGAGAAGTCTCACCCTTACTTTACAATTTCAGATTAAAGTTAGCAGCTGAGGAGTTGGTGAGGATGACTCTAGAGCTTATCATTTAAGTCCGCGTGTTAGTGTCATGCTCTGATTAGATTGTAACACTGGGGAACGTTAGTTGAGGAATTAGATAATTGTTTAGTTGTTTTCTTTAATTTTGTTGGGAATAATAATGATTGGATTATTCCGTTTGGTTATGATGTTTTCCGCTGTGTAAGACATGGTCTTAATTTGACTAAACTATCTAAATTTGATCCTCAGTGTAGCATGGCTACTGTTTAATTGAAGTTGGATTGTATTTATTAATTGTGACATCCCTCATTTTCCGTGTTAACTCTGATTAAAGCTGATTTAGATATTAATTTAATTAATATATTCGGGGTATTTAGATGGGGTGTTACAATAGTGGTATCAGAGCATAGTCGGTCTTGTCTTGTGTCGTTATCCCTTTTAGTATGCGACTAGTGTAAGTAACACTGTCGATACTTTTGTGCTGATGTCAATTGTTTTGGTAATGTTACAGAACAATGGCTGGAAGAGGTAACGGAAGGAATGATGACGCTATTGCTGAGGCTTTGGAAATGTTGGCTGGAGTGCTTGGAGGGAACCAGCAGGGAGCTGCGATTGGTGCTGACCGACAATTGGGGAATTTTCAGAGGAATAATCCTCCATTGTTCAAGGGTGCACATGATCTCGAAGGTGCTCAGAAGTGGTTGAAGGAGATCTAGAGGATCTTCAGAGTGATTGACTGTGCAGAGGGGCTGAAGGTGAGATATGGAACTCACATGTTAGTAGAGGAAGCTGATGACTGGTGGGTTGCTACCGAATCGAATCGAAGAAGATGGCGTGCATTGAATTGGGCGTTCAGAGAGCTTTTCGAGGAGGTACTTTCGAGGACATCGAGGTAAGAAGGAGATTGAGTTTCGAACTCAGCAGGTAACAAACTGTCGGAGTATGCTTCAAGTTTACCGAGTTAGCTATTATGCTCATTACCCTAACGATGCCGATGGAGAATTTTCCAAATGTATCAAGTTTGAAAATGGTCTTCGTGATGAGATTAAGGGTATTCGGGATCCAAGATTTTCCGATCCGTTGACGCAGAGGATTTTAGAGGAGGATCTTGCTAACACTAAGTCGAATGCTCGAGGTATGTCGATAGGAAAGGTAGATGGATCGTGGTAAGCCTTATGATAGGAGTAATCGAGATCCGAAGGTTGGAAGAAGTCCGTGGAGGAGATTCTAGTTCTTCCGTTAAGTGCTACAAGTGTGGTGAGACAGACATCGTATGGTGGACCGCAAAGTAATGATAAGTGTTTCAAGTGTGGAAACTCGGCCATGTGGCCAATGACCGCAGTGAGAGTGGTGACTTGTTACAACTGTGGTGAAGAAGGTCATACTCGCCCTCAGTGCACAAAACCCAAGAAAGAGCAAGCTGGTGGTAAAGTGTTTGCATTGTCTGGATCAGAGACTAAGCCAGATGATCGGCTGATTAAAGGTACATGTTTTATTAATGACATACCTTTGATTGCGATTATTGATACTGGAGCTACGCATTCTTTTATTGCGTTAGATTGTGCTAAACGATTGAATTTGGAAATTTCTAATATGGATGGAAGTATGGTTATTGATACTCCTGCGTCGGGTTCAGTGACTACTTCATATGTTTGTAGAAATTGTCCTGTTGTGATTTTGGTAGGGTTTCGTATGGATTTAGTGTGCCTACCTCTAGAACAACTTGATATCATCCTTGGAATGAACTGGTTGGAATTCAACCAGGTTCATATCAACTGTTTTGAGAAGACGGTCATTTTCCCTGAAGAGGTTAAAGTCGAAAGTGAGATTATGTCCGTTAAGCAGATGAACCTAGCTGTGAAAGATGGTGTTGTGGTGTTCATGTTGTATTCCGCGATAGAAGCGGAGGGAAAGGCAAAAGGTGATGGATTTCCAATGAATTTCAAGACGTTAGTGAATTGCCACCTGAGAGAGAGGTAGAATTTACTATAGATCTGATTCCTGGAACTAGTCCGGTGTCGATGGCGCCTTATCGCATGTCGGCATCTGAATTAGCTGAACTGAAGAAGCAGTTAGAAGAATTGCTTAAGAAGAAGTTTATTCGTCACGCGGGTGCTCGGTGTTATTGGTTAAGAAGAAGAAAGGTTCAATGAGGTTATGCGTTGACTACCGACGGTTGAATAAAGTTACAATCAAGAATCGGTATCCTTTGCCGAGGATTGATGATTTGATGGATCAACTTGTTGGAGCTTGTGTATTTAGCAAGATTGATCTGAGATCTGAATATTATCAGATTCGTGTGAAGTCGGAGGATATTCAGAAAACTGCATTTAGAACGAGGTATGGGCATTATGAATATTCTGTTATGCCGTTTGGAGTTACTAATGCACCTGGTGTTTTCATGAAGTATACGAACAGGATATTTCATCCGTATCTTGATAAGTTCGTTGTAGTGTTCATCGATGACATTCGGATCTATTCGAAAAGCGATGAGGAACATGCAGAACATCTCAGAGTTGTGTTGGAATTATTGAAAGAGAAGAAGCTTTATGCAAAGTTGTCCAAGTGTGAATTCTGGTTAGATGAAGTGAGTTTTCTTGGCCATGTAATTTCCAAGAATGGGATTGTTGTTGATCCTACGAAGGTAGAGGCGGTGTCTCGGTGGGAAGCGCCGAAGAATGCTTCTGAGATCCGTAGTTTCCTGGGTCTTGCAGGTTATTACCGGAAATTTATTGAAGGATTTTCCAAACTAGCGTTGCCGTTGACTAAGTTGACCAGGAAGGGTCAGATATTTGTTTGGGACGTTGAATGTGAGAGAGGATTTCAAGAGCTGAAGAGGAGGTTGACAAGTGCTCCGATCTTGATTTTGCCAGATCCGACTAAGTCTTTTGTGGTGTATTGTGACGCATCATTAATGGGACTAGGTGGTGTGTTGATGCAAGATAAGCAGGTTGTGGCTTATGCTTCGCGACAATTGAAAGTGCATGAAAGGAATTATCCGACTCATGATTTGGAGTTGGCAGCTGTTGTGTTTGTTTTGAAGTTGTGGAGGCATTATTTATATGGTTCTCGGTTTGAGGTATTCAGTGATCATAAGAGTCTGAAGTATCTCTTCGATCAGAAAGAGCTAAACATGAGGCAGAGAAGATGGTTAGAATTCCTAAAGGATTACGATTTCGGTTTGAATTACCATCCTGGTAAAGCAAACGTGGTTGCAGATGCTTTGAGTAGGAAGTCCTTGCATATGTCAATGTTGATGGTCCGTGAGTTAGAGTTGGTTGAGCAGTTCAGAGATCTAAGTTTGGTTTGTGAAACTACTCCGAATAGTGTGAAATTGGGTATGTTGAAGCTGACTAGTGGTATTCTGGAAGAGATTAGAAATGGACAGAAATCTGATGTTGGTTTAGTTGATAAGTTGACATTGATCAACCAAGGTCAAGGAGGCGAGTTCCAAATTGACGAGAATGGAGTTATGAGATTTGGTGATCGGGTGTGTGTTCCGGATGTTGCCGAGATTAGGAAGAGTATTTTGGAAGAAGGGCATCGTAGCGGGTTGAGTATTCATCCGGTGCTACTAAAATGTATCATGATTTGAAAAAGTTGTTTTGGTGGCGGAATGAAAAAGGAAATTGCTGAGTTTGTGCTTGTTTGGTTTGTCAAGTCGAAAATCGAGCATCAAAACCGCGGATTGATGGAGCCGTTATTTGTTCCAGAATGGAAATGGGATGGAATCTCTATGGATTTTGTGTCTGGTTTGCCAAGGACAGCAAAGAATTGTGATTCTATCTGGGTTATTGTGGATAGGTTGACAAAATCTGCTCATTTTATTCCGATAAGAATGGATTACCCGATGGAGAGGTTGGCGGAATTGTATGTGGAGAAGGTTGTGAGTTTGCACGGTATTCCTTCTAGTATTGTGTCGGATCGAGATCTGAGGTTTACATCTAAGTTCTGGACGGGATTGCAAGAAGCTTTGGGTACCAAGTTGCGTTTAAGTTCCGCTTATCATCCATGCATGATGGTCGACGGAAAGAACGATTGAGTCGTTGGAAGATTTGCTGAGAGCTTGTGTGTTGGAGAAGGGTGGAGCTTGGGATAGTTATCTACCATTGATTGAGTTTACCTACAACAATAGTTTTCACTCGAGTATTGGTATGGCTCCGTTTGAGGCATTGTATGGTAGGAGGTGTCGGACACCATTGTGTTGGTATGAAACTGGAGAGAGTGCTGTGATTGGACCGGAAATTGTTCAACAAACTTCGGAAAAGATTAAGATAATTCAGGAGAAGATGAGAACTTCTCAGAGTCGTCAGAAAAGTTACCATGATAAGAGAAGGAAAGATCTTGAGTTTAGTGAAGGAGAACATGTTTTTATGTGAGTTACTCCGATGACGGGTATTGGTCGAGCTTTGAAGTCAAAGAAGTTGACTCCATGTTTTATTGGTCCGTTTCAGATTACCAAGAGAATTGGGAAGGTTGCATACCAGATTTCTTTGCCACCGTCACTTGCAAATTTGCATGATGTTTTTCATGTATCTCAGCTAAGGAAGTACATTGCTGATCCGTCTCATGAGATTCGGGTAGATGATATCACGAGAGAATTTGAAAGGTACTGAGGATAGAGGATCGAAAGTTGAAATAGTTGCGAGGCAAAGAAATTGCATTGGTAAGAGTGGCTTAGGGAGAACCAGCTGATGGAAATGTCACTTGGGAGCTGGAGAGTCAGATGAAGGACTCGTATCCCAAACTATTCGTCTGAGGTATGTTTTCGAGGACGAAAACTCTTTTAGTTGGGGAGAGTTGTGACACCCCAAAATAATTCAATAATTAAATAATTATGCTTTTTAATTATTAATTTAATTGAGAACATAATTTATTAATATATTGAATTTATTTGGAATAATTATGGATTTAATTGAGGTGTGAGGAGTAAAATTTATTTTACTTATGTTAAAAGGAATAAAAGGAATAAAAGGGAAATAAAATAAGGAAAGGAGGAAAAAGAGTCATTTTGGAGAAATTAAGGTACGTGAAGTTGAGAAGAGGAAAAGGAAGGAAGAAAACCTAAAGTGTCAGAATTCAAAGAACCCACAAGGTAAGGGGTGATTTCGATTGATTATTTCGTATTATAGGTTTTGATTTTGATACTATAGATCATAGCATGTTAGGAAATCTCAGTTTAGGAATTTCTAGGTTTCCATGGATGTATCTCTATTGGTGTCAGATGGTGTCAGATTGTAGGAAATCATTGATTTGCATGAGATAGGATCTATAAGGATGAGTAAAACATGTTATATTGTATGTTATTGGTGATGAATGAGTGGTTTTATGGTGTCGGAACATGTGGGCACGTTTTGGAATGAAAAAGAAAATGGTTTTGAAACTAATGTGTCAAAGCGAGTTTTGGGTCTGAAGCTCGTGGAACCGGTTCCCTGGGAGAACCCGGGTTCCAGCTTTTAAAATGGTGAAAAGTAACATTTTCGAACTCGGAACCTGTGTGGAGGAACCGGTTCCACGTTGTTTTCCGAAAAATAGAAATTTTACTGGGAACCGGACCGAGGAACCGGTTCCCATACATTTTTCCGGGCTTATTTTTTGAATGTGGGAACCGGTTACTCCCAGGGAGGAACCGGGTTCCACTGACACATTTTTGAAACTTTTTAAAACTTCAAAAATCCATAACTTTCAAACCGTAAGTCCGTTTTGAGCGCCGTTTTGGACGTTGTTTCTCAAATTTAATGCTCTATCATATCAAATGGAAAGATTTCCTAAAATTTAAAATTATTTTGGGAAGGAGTCGAATTTCGAAATAAATGATTAATGACTGACACATACTGATGTATATGTAGCAGAGGACCTTTGGTGATAGAGGTATTGGTAATGTGTAGATGTAAAGCATGTTTATGCTGATGTTAATTATATGCATGATTTGGTTGAAATATCATGATGATTGGTTGATTCAGTTATGTTAGATTGATGTATACATAGACTGATTGATGTTGCATGCTAGTGATGTGCGTGCATATGCATTGTTTGGTGAAGTTAATACCCATTGTGCGAAATTTGACTTGGATTGCCGATAACCGATACCCGAGTGAGGATGGGTGGTTAGGCTGGATTCGTGTCCGGGTGGTTATGGACGAATCGATGGTTACTGTATCCGGTTGATGATGGATCAGTGTTGGGTGACTTGGTCACGTGTCGGTACCGCATGCATTGAGTCTGCATTTGTGTTTGCATGGAATTGTAACATGTTAGGATGTCTTCCAGTGTTGCAATTCTTTCTGTTGTCTATTGATTATGCATAATGACTTATATGAATATGGTTGTGTGTTGAACCTGGATTGTGTTAAGTGGGTGAAATAATATGCTTGTTGAAGCAACTCGATTTTCAAAAATCTTTTAATTCTCGAAAACTAGTGAAATCGCCACCTAATTTTATTTGTTCTAAAAAGAACGGGAAAATATAGATAAAACCCCAAACAAGCGGATAAGGCGGTCCACGTGACCAAGAAGTGGGATCGGGAGTCGGTTATGTAAGGGGAAGGTATTAGCACCCCTTACATCCATCGTACTCGATGGGACCCATTTAATTCTACGCGTTTGTGTGTGTGTTTATTGCTAAGTTATGAATACCAAAAGGAAAAGAATTTGTTTATTATCATTTTGAGTTTGACACGGTTTTGAACCGCGGCCTACATATTCCCTTGTGCAATGGGAAATTCAAAACTCTGTAGTTCCTCTTAAAAAGGTTTTAAGTTTGTTGTATTGATTTTATAAGAAAAATCGTGCGTTTAGACATTTCAAATACTTTGAACTAGGACTTGTTTTGTTTGTTTGAAAAGCTTTAAGTCCTTATTCGTATTTGAAATGACTATTACACTCTCTTTATCCGAAAAGAGTTTTTCACGATCGCATATGAGCGATAAAAGAATTTGAGTGAGTTGAATTTATTTTTATGTGGGTGAAAAGTACCGAACCATAAGTCTAGCATCCTATGATTCAAATACTAGAAACAAGATGGACTCAATGCCCATCGAGTCGTCTATCATCCCAAAAGTTTTTTATGAAAGAGTGAAGTGAAACACGGTTCACGTTATTAAGAATCTTTAAGTTGCTAGTCTAGCATCCAACGACTTAAAGATTAGAAGTTTATTTTTTGCAAGTGTTTAAACAACTAGTCTAGCATCCAACGGCTTAAACACTTGAGTTTTCTTTATGAAAGAATTTAGAAAAAATGCACTCGACGTTGGATCGAGGTTTGTAATTTAATTATGAAAGTGTTTTGGAGGTACGGGTTATAATTAATTAAGCCTATGGTCTTAAAGTGTGATAATGGAAAAGAACAATTAATTGCATACAAACATTCAATAAAGCGGTAAATAAATTAAAAGCCCATACAAGGTGGCTGGCATAAATAAGCGACTTATCTCGTGTAGGTGCATGCGCGAAATAAATTTAATCGACTAATTAAACCAAATTTAATCAAGTAATTAGTTTAATAAAATTAATTAGGTAAACTAATTAATTTAAAATAACCTAATTAGATAATTAAATAATGTTTAACTAATTAATTAAGGTTTCATTGTAAGCCCAAGAGTAAGCGTGGTGTGTGCAAAAGTGTGTGGCTGTTGGGACGCTTCAAAGCTTTGTCCTCTCAGGGTTTAAAAGATGGCTCGCACGAGTATTAGTTTGAAAAAATTTTGGTTTGTGCTTTGTGAATAATAAATAAATAATGCAATAAAAATTATCTACTAATTATTACAACAAATTGGGGAATGGGGTACAAATTACAAATAGGGATATTGCAAGAGAAAGGATAAATAAAAAAATGCTAAAAATGTCCTAATAATAAAATATTTAACCATACTACTACTATTATTTTTGGCATTTGAGATATTAATGATTTTTATGGTAAAAAAGAAAAGTATCTAATAATTTTGTTACTTAAAGAAAATAATAGTACTTGTTAATAATAAAAATACTAAATACTAATAATAATGAGTATTAACAAAGAATGATAATAATAATAGATGAGTAATAATAATGATGATACTAATAATACTTATTAATGACAATAAAAATACAATAATAATAATATGATAATAATAATAATGATAAATATTTAAGTAATAATGAGTATGATAGTAATACTGATAATAGTAATATAAATATAATAGTTATAATAATAGTATTAATATAATTAAAAAATAAAAATAACAATAGTATTAATATAATCTAAATAATAAAAATAATAATAGTATTAATATAATCTAAATAATAATAAAAATAATAATAGTATTAATATAATCTAAAAATAATAATAGTATTAATATAATCTAAATAATAATAAAAATAATAATACTACTAATGATAATTAAAATAAGGTTATAATCTAATTAAAACAAAAGAAACAAAACGCAGAGCATCTGTTCTCTCGCCGTCTCATCGCGATCCAAAACCCAATCTCTTCTTCTTCTCTCGCGATACTCACCGATCCTCACCGGTTCCTCTCATGGTCTCTCCACCGCGATTCTCACTTCGAATCCTTGTCGTTCTCTCATCATCTCTCTCGCACACTCACGATCTGTCTCTCTGTTACCGGAAATCTCTTTCTCTCGAACTATTGTTGCATGTTTCGATTCTGGAGGTTTGATTACTGATTAAGCATGTTTGTTCTCTGATTTTGACAGATTGCTTACCGTTGAAACTTGAAGGGTTTGGAAACCCTAGAGCAGTAACGATTTGACCGCGGCGGCGACTGAGCTTCAATGGCGAGTCGATTCCGGGTGAGACCGTTCTTGGCTTTGTCTTTTCTTCTTCTTCTTTCTCAAACTGAAGGGTTAGTGTTGTTAGGAAAATGATGATGATGGTTAGGGTTTGATAGATTGTTCTGTTTGGTTTTTTTTTATTTTGAATGATAGCTACCAGATACTCTCTTGATAAGTGTTTTTGGTTATGGAAGGTTGATTATGCTTTGAGTTGGTATTGTTATAGAACAGATACACACTTGGTCATGGTTTTGATTTTGCTTTTTCAATCGATGCTTGCTAGTTTCTGGTTTTTTCTTCAAATGGTTTTTGGATGACTCTCTCCACGGTATTGGTATCGTATATAAGAAGATAATACCCTTGGCCTCCTCTTCTCTCTTCTCTGCTGCTGTCCTCTATCATGATGTCATTACTGATGGCTTATTTTCTGGTTTAACTTTTGAACCTTTGAACAGATTTTCTCTTCTGGCCATTACTTTTCTCTGCTGGTTTTGAATGAACAGATACTGCCTTGATCATTATCTCACTTTGGTTTTTGTTTTATGGCATATTCCTTGGTGAAGCTGCACCCTGTTTTCTCTTGGAACCAAACTCTTTCCCTTTTTATGATGCTGCTTGTTACTTCCTTCTAATGCTGGTCTTGCCATTCTTGGCTTTAAATCCTGCTGTCAACTCTATTGTTTGCCTGCTATATCAATGCTTTTTCTCTATGAGTGAAAAACTTTCACCTGTGCTGATAATTATGGCTTGTTGGGTAAAAACAACTCTCTCTCTTTGGCTGCCTATTGCTTGTTGTATGCTGACCTTGGGATCTTGCTGCCTATTGGAATTTAGTGAACTGTGGGATTAATTAGACTGGTGGGCTGTGTCCCTTTGGGAAAGTGATGGTCCTTGATTTCCAAATTACACCTCTCTTTGTGAACCAACAACGGATGTTGTTGTGATTTGCAAAGGAGGTAGCGGTAACGGCCGATGAAGGAACTTTGGTTCCGAGGCCTTGTCATCTGAAACAATTAACCTTCAATCCTGATTCCTCGACACAACCCTAATGATGAGCCAAATTTCTTGTTTTCGTACAAAAATTGCTCCGTTACTATTAATTATTTCTTTTTTTTGTTGTTTCAGGTAACAATGGATGGCATGGCGTGGAAATGAAAGATTGCTCGAACACGGAGAGCAGCCCAGAGGAAGACAAATAAACCCGCTCAAATCAAGAACAAACCTTAGAAGATTGTAGCAATATCGTAGAATTAGGACACCTTTGTAACTTGTAACTTGATATTTGTATCTCTTTTTTTTGTAACTAAAATTGTAGTTTGAATTCCAATGCAAAATAATAAGAATTCCTTTTCCCGCGATGAATTTGTAATTCCGACTCTGCGTGTTTTGAAATGAATGAACCAGATATTTGCATAGTATTCCAATCGAATTTATACAAAAAGAAACGGGATTAAATTCTAGCTCGAGCACTTTTGCTTGAAATAAGTAATGTTTGGCATAAACTAAATAACTTCTTATAGTTACTTCTTGCTAATGAGTTCAAGCACCGAGAATGGCGTTTTTTCCTTCAACTGAATTCAAATTAACCGGGTAACGAAAAAACTCTTTTTAAAATTTGAACTCTAAAATAAATAATTATTTTGAATCCAAATTCTAAAACGAATAATCCCTTTTAGACATACAAATCCAAACAAATCCTTTTGCACCAACAGTCCGAAACTGAATTAAAATCCTTTGAACTTGAATTGCAATTATCAAAAAAATAGAAGCTTTCCCAGCGCATTTTTTCATAGAGAATTTCCCAGCAAGAAACTCCTCTGAAGCCACAATAAATTGAACCAAATGCTTGAAATAATGAGGTAAAACAAAGGGAGAATTTTTGGGGTGCGACAGTTGCCCCTATTCAATCATCTTAAACTGGATAAGTGAGAAAAAGCGACAGCTTTCGAACGTTCCAGGTGGAAGAGGATTGAATACCAGAGAACCCCGAAAATTTAACTTCAACGAGAAATGAAAATTGGGAAACTGTCTGAAGACCTCAAAGAATACCCGCGAACTTTAACGAAAATACAATCGAGGATTTGTCAGAAAACCCGAAGAGTTAAGGAATACCCGCAGACCTTAACGAAAATGAAATTGAGGAACTGTCTGAAGACCTCAAAGAGTTGAAGAATACCCGCAAACTTTAACAAAGATAAATGGCTTAGAACAATCTCAGAATTGTTGATGCACGAAAGTGCGAGAAGCCATGGCATACCAAACGTCTTTGACCGTGTAACCTCTGAGTTACCCGCAGAACGAATTCAGTAGCGCACCCGAGAGTACACTTCTCTGGGGATAAACAAAACAATATCCAGCACACTGGTGCGATATAGATGTTTATGAAGTCGGTAAATCTTGTTTCCGACGTTTCTGCTGATGAGAGATCTTACCGAACATGTACGGACATGTTGAACAACTTCCGAGTTGACGAGATCTTCAATTCGTATGCAGATAGCTTTACCGTTGATAGAAGAATCAGATTCAGCGCCTGTGACTGAAAAACTTCTAGGGTAAAGAGTTTCAATTTGCTGACACTGTATGGACAATGCGTTGCAGCAAGTGAATATGTAGGTCAACGTCTGAGTTGGAGAAATATCTTGAGATTGAGTAAACATCCCGCCGGGTGGATATTTACTGTTGAATAGTTGATAACCTACTGGGGAAATAAACGCACCAGAAGTTTAATGTGATTTTCTGAGAACCGCTCAGAGAACGAAATGCGGAATTCGCTGCCAGTAGAATTTGTTGAGAAGATTCTTGTCTGAAAGAAGTCTTTGAAAATACCAAGAATACTGTTGTAGTAATCCTTTCTGAAGGAGATTCACTTGGGAAGAGAAAATAAGCTTCGCTGGGGAAACTTCGTAAGAAACCCATGTGGAAAATTCACTGGGGATTCCCGGTTGAATAATTTTGCTGACATTAGAGTCCATCTGGAAGAGAAAACTGTTTCACTAGGGAAGAAGTCCCGACTGGAGACATCAAATCAGTTGTTGAGATCCATACAAGTATATAACTTGTACTTGTAGAAAGGAGGATAATTATGCCGTCTGAGAACTAATCCTTCAAATTTGATCCGTACGAGGATATTTACAGTTTCGGTGAAAAAACCTGCAAAACAAATAGCTGAAGCTAATGCATGGGTATGATATGCATGATATGATATGCATTATGTAATTTTTTAATGCAAATGATGCCTGATTTCCTGACTGTTGAGAGAAGGAAGATATCACTGGGGAATCCAATTGAACAATCTTGTTGTCATAAGAGTTCACTGGGGATGATCAATCGATTCTCTGGGGAAGAGACTTCGTTGGGGAGTTGACACTAATATCGATTATCTGTCACCCAAGCTTTCAACTGGCACTGGGGAGAAAAGGATAAGTATGTCGTCTGAGAACTTTTACCTCCACCTCCAAAAATTTTCGAACAAATTCCAAACTCTGGTAAGGGTTTATGCATGACTGTACCGTGATATGACATGGATGAATGAATGAATGCATGCGTGAGTATACTGTTTGATGCATTGGTTTATCAACTGAACTCCCGACACCGCTGAAAATCAGACGAACAGCAATGGCCACAACCCAAGTTATGGATGCTAATGCAAAGATTTCCTCACAGGGAAAATATCTTCTGATTACTTGCAATCCTTAAGAAGGACATAGAGGTACTCCAATTCCGAGGAAAAGCGTAATGCTTAGAGAGTCAGTCACTCCCCATCATTCCGTAAATCAAAGCAATTTTAAGTTTCAAAATTTCACTGTTTCTCCATTTTGAATGATTTGAATTTTATCTAAAACAAACAGCAACATTAGGTTAATCATGCGGAAAAGATAAAAAGTAGGATAAGAAATGAAATTCAACTGAACAATTTTATTTAAAATATGAGAGAAATAACTCATAAGTAAGGATTTTGTACATAAAGATGCACATTCCTTTAGGAGGAACATACGGAAAAGTGAATCTATTACACATTTCTTAAAACAACAACGAAATTGAAACTGAACTTCATTGAACCGAAACATGCTATTCCCCCTCCCGACTGCTATTCTTCATCACCTCGCTTCTGAATATGATGGTTGAACTAATCCTTTCCATATGAGCTTTTGTTGTGGCACGGAGATGCGTACTGCAGCATCATGTCCTTACACATTCCCTAACTTTTGCGTGAACCATTTTCAGAAGATTTTGGTTCACCGGGATACTCACCCTTTTTTTGCTTAAGCCGCCCCTTTCGGGTTTTCAGCTTACCGGGCTAATTTTTTTTCTTTTTTTTTTTTTTTAGACATAATACTTCTTGACCGCGTCTGAGTTGATAGCGTGTGTCAAGTCTTCTCCATCCATGTTGGTGAGAACAAGAGCTCCTCCCGAGAAAACTTTCTTTACCACGTATGGTCCTTCATAGTTTGGCACCCACTTTCCACGAGGGTCTCTATGTGGGGAGATTATCCTCTTTAGCACCAATTCGCCCACTTTGAACTCGCGGGGACGTACTTTCTTGTCAAAAGCCCTCTTGATTCTTTTCTGGTAAAGTTGGCCATGACAGATTGCTGTCAGCCTCTTTTCTTCAATCAGATTGAGTTGGTCGTATCTATTCTGGACCCATTCCGCCTCTTCCAACTCTGTTTCCATTAGAACTCTGAGAGAAGGAATCTCAACTTCTATAGGAAGTACTGCCTCCATACCATAAACAAGTGAGTAAGGTGTCGCTCCGGTCGACGTGCGAACAGACGTTCTGTACCCGTGCAAAGCGAAAGGTAACATCTCGTGCCAATCCTTATACGTCTTCACCATCTTTCGAAGGATCTTCTTGATATTCTTATTGGCTGCCTCAACAGCACCATTCATCTTTGGTCTGTAGGGAGATGAGTTGTGATGATCGATCTTGAAGGTGTCACATAACTCCTTCATCATCTTGTTGTTCAGATTCGTCCCATTGTCAGTGATAATCTTGCTAGGAGTACCGTAGCGACAAATTATGTTATTCTTGATAAAACGGGTAACCACTTGCCGTGTCACATTTGCGTACGAAGCAGCCTCAACCCACTTGGTGAAATAGTCTATGGCGACTAGTATGAAACGATGCCCATTGGAAGCTTTTGGCTCAATCATTCCTATCATATCGATTCCCCACATAGAGAGAAAGGCCATGGAGAGGTCAAAACATTCAGAGGTGAGGGTGGCACATGCATCTTATCAGCGTGAATCTGACACTTGTGACATTTCATCGCATAAACAACACAGTCTGTTTCCATGGTCATCCAATAGTAGCCAGCCCTGAGGATCTTCTTCGCCATAGCGTGTCCATTTGCGTGAACACCAAAAGAACCTTCATGAATTTCTTTGATAAGTTGATCTGCTTCGTGTCTATCCACGCATCTGAGCAAGACCAAATCAAAATTCCGCTTGTATAACACCCCACTACTCAAGAAAAAGTTGGCAGACAACTTCCTCAAGGTCTTCTTATCAGTGATGGATGCCCCTTCTGGGTACTCGCCATTCTCTATATATTGCTTGATATCATAAAACCAAGGTTTACCTTCAGTTTCCTCATCAATCATCATACAGTAGCCAGGTTCATCTAGACGCTCGATCGTGATGGAAGGTGCTTCATTAGCCCACTTGACCTTGAACATTGAAGACAAGGTGGCTAAGGCGTCAGCTAACTGATTTTCCTCTCTAGGAATGTGATGGAAAGTAATCTCATCAAAGTATGGTATCAGTTTCAAGACATGATCTCTGTACGGAATCAACTTTTCATTACGAGTTTCCCACTCTCTTTTGACCTGGCAAACGACGAGTGCTGAATCTCCATAAACTTCAAGAATTTTGATTCTCAAATCAATGGCTGCTTCTATCCCGAAAATACAAGCTTCATATTCCGCCATGTTGTTGGTACAATCGAAACAGATTCTGGCGGTGAAAGGAATATGAAAACCTGTTGGAGAGGTTATGATTGCCCCTATTCCGTGCCCCACTGCATTGGATGCTCCATCAAACACAAGTGTCCACCGGGATCCTGGTTCGGGTCCTTCCTCTGGTCCGGGAACGTTGCATTCTCTGATAAACATGACATCTTCATCTGGGAAGTCAAACCTCATCGGTTGATAGTCCTCCATAGGCTGGTGGGCGAGATATTCCGATACCACACTCCCTTTGATGGCTTTCTGAGTTACATATTGAATATCGTATTCAGATAGTAACATCTGCCAACGTGCAATTCTTCCAACCAGGGCTGGCTTTTCGAAGATATATTTGATAGGATCCATCTTGGATATCAACATTGTGGTGTGACACACCATGTATTGTCTCAAGCGGCGGGCAGCCCATGCTAAAGCACAACAGGTTTTCTCTAACAGAGAGTACCGACTTTCGTACTCGGTGAACTTCTTACTCAGATAGTAGATTGCATGCTCCTTTCTTCCAGTTTCATCATGTTGCCCCAGAACACAACCCATAGATCCTTCGAGTACAGTGAGGTACATTATGAGAGGTCTTCCAGGCACAGGCGGTATCAAGATAGGCGGTTCTTGTAAGTATTCTTTGATCTTATCAAATGCTCGCTGACAATTATCATTCCATACAATGGCTTGATCCTTCTTCAACAATTTGAACAAAGGTTCACAAGTGGCTGTCAAATGTGATATGAACCGAGAGATATAATTTAAGCGTCCCAAGAAACCACGAATTTCCTTCTCTGTTCTTGGTGCTGGCATTTCTTGAATAGCTTTCACTTTATCAGGATCTACCTCGATACCTCGCTGGCTTACTATGAATCCAAGTAACTTCCCGGACCGGACTCCGAAAGTACACTTGTTAGGATTCAATCGAAGTTTGTACTTCCTCAATCTTTCAAACAGCTTTTTGAGATGGACAAGGTGCTCTTCTTCAGTCTGAGATTTGGCAATCATATCATCCACATAGACCTCAACTTCTTTATGCATCATATCATGGAAAAGAGCTACCATGGCTCTTTGATAAGTTGCCCTCGTTCTTCAATCCGAAAGGTGACCAGAATGTTGATCCATCTTAATCTGAGGGACCATCCATGAAAGAGAAAACCGACGACTGAGCGGTGCTATCGACCAAGACATCAATGTGAGGTAAGGGAAAGTCGTCCTTTGGGCTGGCTCGATTCAAATCTCTGTAGTCTACACACATCCGAACCTTTCCATCCTTCTTGGGGACAGGCACAATGTTAGCAATCCAATCGGATATCTTGACACGCTAGGAAGGCCAAACTGCCACTTCATCTCTGATCTTCTTAGCCATCTCGGGGTGCGTCCTCCTTGGTCTCTGCTTCACGGGAGAGCAATCGGGCTTTAGCGGCAACTTGTGTACAACAATGTCTGTATCGAGTCCGGGCATATCCTGATACGACCAGGCAAACACATCTGCAAACTCTCGCAATAAGCTGACCAACTCATCTTTTATTTCTTGCCCCAAGGCGGTTCCAACTTTGACTTCTTTGAGCTCCTCTTGATCATTGATCACATCCACCGGTTCCCGATGAGGTTGAATCATCTTCTCCTCGTGCTCAATCGACGCGCTAACTCTTGAGGAGTTCATAGTCTTCTTCACCTTCATCTTCACTTGGTTGATCGGAAATCGAAGTCAAAGGAGTTATAGCATGGCTATGTTCAATAATCTCAGTTTCAGGTGATCTGCATAAATGATTGATTTTATCTTTAGATATGTATGTTCATTTTAGCGGAAAAATAGTGAAAATGTTGTTGCTTTTATTTATTTATTTAAGATGCCTTTGGAAAGTAGTAAAAACAACAAAGGGATCTCAAATGAATAACAAAATGCGCTTTTATTGAAGATAAAAGTTCAAGCCCTACAAAGCAATCCTTTGCGCCTTGGGCGAGGGATTTTTTTAATTGAAAACAAGAAATTACTTTGAAAGCGAAATGATAGGGGTAACATCCTTAACGCCCAATTCTTGAGTGCCACACCGAGGAGAACGAAACACCATCCGGAAGTCTCCTTTGCGCTCATCATCTTCAATGGCATTGATAGCCTTCTCGGAGCGAAAACCTTTTGCAACAAAAGTATCCTCTAGACGAGGGATAAATCCTTTTCCCATCTCTGAATTTCTGCTAATCCCGGAGTATGATTGGTAACCAAGTCCACTCTTGTCCTTCTTTTCTTCTACATTTATCACGGTTCCCCAACCCTCAGGGTTTCCTGCCTCAATAAGAGCCTTTACATCTTGCCAACGGGTTATATTACCTCTGGGTTTTTCAGCAATCTTGACCTCCTTTTGCACATTCCCCACAATCTCCAAAGCTTGAAATAGGGTCTCATGCACTTCATCTCCTACATCCACATATTTGAATTCAGACACATGGCTAACTAGATAGTCCTCCTCACCACTAACTTCCACAATCTGGTTGTTTAACAAGAACTTCAATTTCTGATGTAAAGTTGAGGTAACCGCCTTTGCACTATGGATCCAAGGTCTTCCCAACAAACAGCTATAAGCTGGAAAGATGTCCATCACCTGAAAAGTAATATTGAAAATTTGAGGTCCGATGAGCACTGGAAGATCAATCTCCCCTATCGCCATCCTGCGCGATCCGTAAAGCCTTCACGATTAGAGCGGGTTTCAAAGCGCCTTCTACTGCAATCGAGCCAATGTCGTCTTTGGGATTACGTTCAGAGCTGAGCCTGTATCAACTAGAACTCTGGCAAGAGTTGTTCCACCACATGTAACAGAAATATGAAGAGCCATATTATGACTACCTCCATTCTGGGGAAGATCGGCATCGGTGAATGACAAACAACTGCTATCATTTAAGCTCGAGATTGCAACATCTAACTGATTGATTGTAATATCCTCAGCCACGTATGAGCTGTCAAGAAACTTCAATAGAGCCATCTTGTGGGCCTCTGAACTCTTCAAAAGGGACAAGATTGAGATTTTAGCTGGAGTTTGGCTAAGTTGGTCAACTATTTTGTAGTCACTCCTCTTAATGATCTTTAATGTCTCATCACTCGGCTTGAAAATATCCCTTATCTCCTCAGCATTCAAATCGACAGGCTCCATCTTTTCTGGGAGGAACATCTGACACTTTCTCTGCAGCTCGGTTCTTCATTAGATCATGGTGATAAATTCGACCGCTACGGGTCATACCACTCGTACCGGTTATGTTCTCCACAGTAGACTCCTCTAAAACCAAAGGTTTTCCTCCAACGACCACTTCCGGCTCATAATTCCAAGGTACTGCTTTTGTACTTGTATAAGGGATCTGGATGGGTGGGTAGACCATCATTGGTTCCACTGCCGTGACAGGCTCTTCTTCTTGGATTGGAGACACATGAAGTCTCCTATTATTGATCAGGGGAACCACCACGTCCACCTCCACCTCAGCGGGAACTCGGCTAAACTGGATCAAATGCTGATGCATCAATCCTTGCAAATACTTTTTGAACTTCTCACAACGTTCTGGGTTGTCTTGGCAAATCGAACAGCCCTCGTGACCTTCTTCCACTAAATCAGCATTCTTCAACTCTTCCAAAACCTTCTTCAAAGACACTTTCAACTGCCCTACCTCCATAACCAGACCACTTTCTTCATTTAAAGCGTTCACTGATGATGTCCCATGCCTTGGCAATGGATTGTTAGCTATGTTGGGGACATCAGCGAAAGTTAACAACTTCCGATCAATCAATTCTTGGACTTTGCATTTAAATGCGAAACAATCCTCTGTGGTGTGCCCTGGAGAGTTGGCATGGAAAGCACATCTGGCGTTCTCATTAAACCAAGGCTTAGGAGGTCCTGGGACAGGCTTCAGTTCTCTTGGCACCACCCTTCCATCTTGGATTAAATATGGAAGCAGACTTGAGTATGTCATGGGGATGGGTTGAATTTCTTCTTTAGTATACTTGTGGTAGTGCGGGCTTCTCTGTTGAACCGCACCCTTGTTTTGATTCCTGATTGGTTGTTGTTGTTGTTGTTGAATTTGATTCTGAGGAACTTGACTTGAATATGGCATCGGCATCTGCATTGGTTGCGTCTGCATGCCGAGCGCATTCGGCCACATAGGGTATGACATGTATGGGACACGGACGAGGAGGACCTAGTGGTGGTCTTCCTTCCTCTACCTCGACTCCAAATCGTTGGTTTACGCCTCCTTTCTTTTGAAACCATTAAGCGTCTTCTTCGCAGACGGTCCTACATTTCCTCAGGAAATCTTTCCGGTCTTTAGTCCTTCTTCAATTCTCTCCCCACCATCACCAAATTAGAAATCAGAAAGTACTTCCAATCAACCTTTCAGTCTTGCACGGGCAATGTTCCCATGAACAGATCATTCAATTCCCTTTCGGCTAAAGCCGGTTGAACCCTTGAAGCCACTTCTCTCCACCTCTGGGCATACTCCTTAAACGATTCCCTATCCTTTTGAGACATGTTTTGAAGCTGTACTCGATTGGGGGCCATAGTTGTATTGAAGTGGTATTGTTTGAAGAAAGCATTGGACAAGTCGTCCCAAGAGCGGATATTTGCTTTTTCCAATTGCATATACCAATCCAAAGATGCCCCTGGAAGGCTATCTTGAAAGCAGTGGACCATCAGCTTGCTATTATTAACATGTGCCGCCATCTTGCGGCAATACATTCTCAGATGGGTATCAGGACAGCTTACCCCTTTGTACTTCTCAAAATCCGGCACCTTGAATTTTGGCGGAATGACCACATCGGGTACGAGACACATATCCGCGGCACTCAGGCCAATAACATTCTTCCCTCTCAGCTCCCTTACTTGATCGGCAAGTTCCTTACACATCCTTTGGGCAGCCACGTCCTGGAAAGGAGTTGGGTTACCCACAGGTGCCACATTCTGATAGAATTGCCTCATATACTCATCTTGTTGCTCTTCCTCACCTTGAGGAGTTGTTGACCACAGATGCTCTTGTCCATCCTCTTCTTGCCTTTGCTCGTCACTTCCCATGGCTCGGTTAGCGACATGAGCAGCAGCGTTTCCTTGATTCTCTGCTCTGTTGACGAAATCAGCTGACATTCCACAGAACGACGGATTAAGTGCTTGCACTCTTGGAAACGGAGTATCACCTCGGAGAGTCCTCATATTTTCGATAATGACAGGAGGAATGACAGCAGCTGCATTGTTAGATGCGTTGTTAGCTGTGTTGTTAACCGCGTTGTTAGCTGCTGACCGGTAGGCGGCGCGGCGGCGGCCCTCTCTTCTTCCATACATGTTGGTGTAAGCATTTCCATTAATGGTCCATCTTTGTCTTCAACGTATCAATATCATCTTGCATAGCCGTTTGGTTCGTTGCATATTGATCCATTGCTCTTCTCACGTTGGTCACGGTTTCACGGGCTTGGATGTTCGGCTTGAATTCACGGGTGAAATGACACGTAATGAGCTCGGCCCCTTTTAAATAAAGAAAATGCATGATTATGTATGATGAATGCAAAAATGCTTATGACCGTGTTTCCATTTCCAAGGATCCTTATCGGACTCATTCACTGATAAATAATTAGCACACACACACATGGATAATCGGCTCCTTCATTCAAACATAATAGTCGAAATACAAACATTAGTCTTTGTGGAAAAATTAAAAAGAGCAAGACTCGCAGGTCTGCTTTTTAGTTCAACAAGTACAAATGGAGCTGAATAAAACATAAAAACAGCAAAAGATCAGAAGTGTTGTCCTCTTCGGGGCCTGAAATCTCTTATCTCTTGTTGGAATCGCCCCACCATGTCTCTGCAAAGATCGATGAAATACTCCACCGCCGAGGGCACTCGGTTTTCTTCTAAATCTTCGACAGCCGATTGTAGTCTCCATGGGACCTCTACCATCAATTGTCTACAGAATTCAACCAGACCTGAGTAGTTGTTAAACAAGCTTTTGTTCTGCTCTTCTAGAATAAAAATGGTTTCTCCTCTGTTTATCCAAAGCTCGTTTTGACGCTTGGCTTCCTCTTGCCATCCCTCACATTGGGCTTCCAACTCTACATACGATGCCTCCCACCGGGCCACAAGATCCCTTGCAGTATCCAACTCGTGGATTTTCCACGCTAATTCTTCAGAGTCTGTATTACGCGCCAAACGGGCTTCTTCCTTGAGGCGAGACTCACGCGCCAAACTGGATTCAAGGTTTCTCAGCGCAACCTTCAATTCTAGAATCTGAGCAGTGAGTGTTTCTTTCAAATCGACTTTGCTTGGATGGCCGTTCTTCATCTTCGTAGGCCTTCCCTCTTTGCTGTTCGGCCCTGGCCAACTTTCGATTGAACTCTCTTAGCTCAAAATTGGCAGCATTCAAGTTGTCCTTTACACGGAACTTTGCTTTCTTTTCTATCTCCACAAGCTCTTGACTCCTCAACAACTCATCATCCCTTTCTCTAAGACTTTGTGCCAAGTCATCCCTTTCTCGAGTGACACGAGTAAGGGCGGCTTGTTGTCGACCCTCTTCAGCTTGCATTTCAGTGATGGTTAGCTTGAGTCTATTGAACTCTTCAATAGGAACATGGGTGACCTCAGGTTCTGGCACATCAAAGGGAACCTCCACAGTGAACGGTAGTTTTACCTCCATTACCCTCCTAAGTATCCAGGATTCATAAGGTTCACCATCCCCATTTCCTCTTTTTCTAAGCTCTGCACCTTTCTTGTGAACTTGAGTCCAAGCCTTTTGTATTTGCTTCAACAAACCCGGATCATCTCTTCCAAAATCCAATAAGATAAACTCCCTCAAAAATTCCTCCTTTGGTGCGGTTTCCATGGGACATCCCAATTGCTTGAGGACCAACACAGGGTTATAGTTAATGCAACCTCGAGATCCAATTAGCGGAACATTAGGAAATGCCCCACAATGAGTGATAATCTCCACGTGTACCAATTTGGAGAATACGAAAACTCCGCTAGCGGTAAGCCAACTTCTGAGACCAAATCAAGTTCTCCAAAATCCTAACCCAAGGTCCTCGTTGAGGAATATGGGACTTCAACCAAGAATAGAGCAAAGCGGAACAACACATCACTACCCCTTTTCTTTTGGCGTATCGGGTATGGATGTTGATGAGCATATCTGCTAGTAAAGCTGGTACAGGATTCTCTGAAAGGAACACATTGATTGCAGGCTGACTCACATACTCATCATCATGACTCGGAAACAATACTACTCCAAAGATCAACAAAGCTAGAATGGCACTGAACGACCTCCAATTTTCTTCCCCCACTGACAATTCTTCAGCTCTCTTTTCTAAGAAACTCCTAGAAATTCCTCTTTCCACTAACATCGGCCCTATCTCTCGGATCGGAAGACCCAAAGCAGTTGCTATATCTCTGGCATCCACATTCTCCCCCAACTTGGTAAAAGGAATGTTATCTTTTAGAGGCCAATTCAACAATCTTTCGAATTCTTCAATTGTTGGAACCATCTGGAAGTTTTGGAATGTAAAACACCTCAAGGAAGGATCAAAGAACTTTACCAAAGCCTTCAGAGCATTGTGATCAGTATCAATATCC
The DNA here is from genome assembly GCA_021764765.1 of Vicia sativa. Classification (NCBI taxonomy): domain Eukaryota; kingdom Viridiplantae; phylum Streptophyta; class Magnoliopsida; order Fabales; family Fabaceae; genus Vicia; species Vicia sativa. The sequence continues at coordinate 270,664,478 of CM038796.1, read as the reverse complement.
AAAAGCTCCAAGATCCACCCATATCGGGCATGAAAGTTGTTCAATTGTGCATGCTTCACCTTTCCCCTAAGTCTTAACAGCATCTGAGTGTTTGGAATTTTGAAGTTGATGTGAGGATTGTTTTTTCTGCCGGGATCCATTGCACCGTCTGATTACTTTCAAGAATGAGTCCTTTAAAGATACCTGAAAATGTTAACAAATGTGATGAACATGAATGATTAATGTAAACATGCAATGCAAATGAGTTAAGCTGGAACCCAATAACAGTGTAGGTCACATGATAAGTCACAGGTTGGTTGGCCATGGTTTCGACGCCTACCCAACAATTTCCCAAATAAGGTTGGTTTTAATGTTTTTTTTGCTAAATGTTTCTCGGAGTCTCAGATCCCCTTTTGAAAATATTATCGTCGAGACAATAGTATTTTCAAAAGTATACTCCAAGAAACGGCTCTTAAAGGGATACTCAAAAAACCTTTGAGCGGTTGGTTTCAATTTTGGACATCCTAATACTTAGAGTTGTAGGCCATTTGTCTAGAAATTGCTACCCCGCACTAGCATACGGAGCAACAATCCCCTTAAAACGACCAACTCTAAGTTGTGGTCTTCACGTCGATCCAAGGAACACGGATGTCCAATGGACCTAAGCTACTCAACCACTCTAAACTTATGTTTCCTAGAAGCCTGGGTATTGGGCTTATCTATGAATCATAACCGAAACGCCCAAAAATCAAAATACATCACAGGATAGTATAATGCAATAATAATAAACATCAAAGCAATAAATAAACACACAAGCGAATAATTAAATTAGGGTTAACTCGCTTAAAAATTTTTCCCCAGTGAAGTCGCCAACTGAAGCAACTCGATTTTCAAAAATCTTTTAATTCTCGAAAACTAGTGAAATCGCCACCTAATTTTATTTGTTCTAAAAAGAACGGGAAAATATAGATAAAACCCCAAACAAGCGGATAAGGCGGTCCACGTGACCAAGAAGTGGGATCGGGAGTCGGTTATGTAAGGGGAAGGTATTAGCACCCCTTACATCCATCGTACTCGATGGGACCCATTTAATTCTACGCGTTTGTGTGTGTGTTTATTGCTAAGTTATGAATACCAAAAGGAAAAGAATTTGTTTATTATCATTTTGAGTTTGACACGGTTTTTGAACCGCGGGCCTACATATTCCCTTGTGCAATGGGAAATTCAAAACTCTGTAGTTCCTCTTAAAAAGGTTTTAAGTTTGTTGTATTGATTTTATAAGAAAAATCGTGCGTTTAGACATTTCAAATACTTTGAACTAGGACTTGTTTTGTTTGTTTGAAAAGCTTTAAGTCCTTATTCGTATTTGAAATGACTATTACACTCTCTTTATCCGAAAAGAGTTTTTCACGATCGCATATGAGCGATAAAAGAATTTGAGTGAGTTGAATTTATTTTTTATGTGGGTGAAAAGTACCGAACCATAAGTCTAGCATCCTATGATTCAAATACTAGAAACAAGATGGACTCAATGCCCATCGAGTCGTCTATCATCCCAAAAGTTTTTTATGAAAGAGTGAAGTGAAACACGGTTCACGTTATTAAGAATCTTTAAGTTGCTAGTCTAGCATCCAACGACTTAAAGATTAGAAGTTTATTTTTTGCAAGTGTTTAAACAACTAGTCTAGCATCCAACGGCTTAAACACTTGAGTTTTCTTTATGAAAGAATTTAGAAAAAATGCACTCGACGTTGGATCGAGGTTTGTAATTTAATTATGAAAGTGTTTTGGAGGTACGGGTTATAATTAATTAAGCCTATGGTCTTAAAGTGTGATAATGGAAAAGAACAATTAATTGCATACAAACATTCAATAAAGCGGTAAATAAATTAAAAGCCCATACAAGGTGGCTGGCATAAATAAGCGACTTATCTCGTGTAGGTGCATGCGCGAAATAAATTTAATCGACTAATTAAACCAAATTTAATCAAGTAATTAGTTTAATAAAATTAATTAGGTAAACTAATTAATTTAAAATAACCTAATTAGATAATTAAATAATGTTTAACTAATTAATTAAGGTTTCATTGTAAGCCCAAGAGTAAGCGTGGTGTGTTCAAAAGCTTTGTCCTCTCGGGGTTTAAAAGATGGCTCATAGTATTAGTTTGAAAAAATTTTGGTTTGTGCTTTGTGAATAATAAATAAATAATGCAATAAAATTATCTACTAATTATTACAACAAATTGGGGAATGGGGTACAAATTACAAATAGGGATATTGCAAGAGAAAGGATAAATAAAAAAATGCTAAAAATGTCCTAATAATAAAATATTTAACCATACTACTACTATTATTTTTGGCATTTGAGATATTAATGATTTTATGGTAAAAAGAAAAGTATCTAATAATTTTGTTACTTAAAGAAAATAATAGTACTTGTTAATAATAAAATACTAAATACTAATAATAATGAGTATTAACAAAGAATGATAATAATAATAGATGAGTAATAATAATGATGATACTAATAATACTTATTAATGACAATAAAATACAATAATAATAATATGATAATAATAATAATGATAAATATTTAAGTAATAATGAGTATGATAGTAATACTGATAATAGTAATATAAATATAATAGTTATAATAATAGTATTAATATAATCTAAAAATAAAAATAACAATAGTATTAATATAATCTAAATAATAAAAATAATAATAGTATTAATATAATCTAAATAATAATAAAAATAATAATAGTATTAATATAATCTAAAAAATAATAATAGTATTAATATAATCTAAATAATAATAAAAATAATAATACTACTAATGATAATTAAAATAAGGTTATAATCTAATTAAAACAAAAAGAAACAAAACGCAGAGCATCTGTTCTCTCTCGCTCAGTCTCTCATCGCGATCCAAAACCCAATCTCTTCTTCTTCTCTCGCGATACTCACCGATCCTCACCGGTTCCTCTCATGGTCTCTCCACCGCGATTCTCACTTCGAATCCTTGTCGTTCTCTCATCATCTCTCTCGCACACTCACGATCTGTCTCTCTGTTACCGGAAATCTCTTTCTCTCGAACTATTGTTGCATGTTTCGATTCTGGAGGTTTGATTACTGATTAAGCATGTTTGTTCTCTGATTTTGACAGATTGCTTACCGTTGAAACTTGAAGGGTTTGGAAACCCTAGAGCAGTAACGATTTGACCGCGGCGACGACTGAGCTTCAATGGCGAGTCGATTCCGGGTGAGACCGTTCTTGGCTTTGTCTTTTCTTCTTCTTCTTTCTCAAACTGAAGGGTTAGTGTTGTTAGGAAAATGATGATGATGGTTAGGGTTTGATAGATTGTTCATTTGGTTTTTTTATTTTGAATGATAGCTACCAGATACTCTCTTGATAAGTGTTTTTGGTTATGGAAGGTTGATTATGCTTTGAGTTGGTATTGTTATAGAACAGATACACACTTGGTCATGGTTTTGATTTTGCTTTTTCAATCGATGCTTGCTAGTTTCTGGTTTTTTTTCTCTTCAAACTGGTTTTTTTGGACAGACCTCTCTCCCTGGTATTGGTATCGTATATAAGAACAGATAATACTCCTTGGCCTCCTCTTCTCTCTTCTCTGCTGCTGTCCTCTATCATGATGTCATTACTGATGGCTTATTTTCTGGTTTAACTTTTGAACCTTTGAACAGATTTTCTCTTCTGGCCATTACTTTTCTCTGCTGGTTTTGAATGAACAGATACTGCCTTGATCATTATCTCACTTTGGTTTTTGTTTTATGGCATATTCCTTGGTGAAGCTGCACCCTGTTTTCTCTTGGAACCAAACTCTTTCCCTTTTTATGATGCTGCTTGTTACTTCCTTCTAATGCTGGTCTTGCCATTCTTGGCTTTAAATCCTGCTGTCAACTCTATTGTTTGCCTGCTATATCAATGCTTTTTCTCTATGAGTGAAAAACTTTCACCTGTGCTGATAATTATGGCTTGTTGGGTTAAAACAACTCTCTCTTTGCTATTGCTTGTTGTATGTGACCTTGGGATCTTCGCCTATTGGAATTTAGTGAACTGTGGGATTAATTAGACTGGTGGGCTGGTCCCTTTGGGAAAGTGATGGTCCTTGATTTCCAAATTACACCTCTCTTTGTGAACCAACAACGGATGTTGTTGTGATTTGCAAAGGAGGTAGCGGTAACGGCCGATGAAGGAACTTTGGTTCCGAGGCCTTGTCATCTGAAACAATTAACCTTCAATCCTGATTCCTCGACACAACCCTAATGATGAGCCAAATTTCTTGTTTTCGTACAAAAATTGCTCCGTTACTATTAATTATTTCTTTTTTTTGTTGTTTCAGGTAACAATGGATGGCATGGCGTGGAAATGAAAGATTGCTCGAACACGGAGAGCAGCCCAGAGGAAGACAAATAAACCCGCTCAAATCAAGAACAAACCTTAGAAGATTGTAGCAATATCGTAGAATTAGGACACCTTTGTAACTTGTAACTTGATATTTGTATCTCTTTTTTTTGTAACTAAAATTGTAGTTTGAATTCCAATGCAAAATAATAAGAATTCCTTTTCCCGTGATGAATTTGTAATTCGACTCTGTGTTTGAAATGAATGAACGAGATATTTGCATAGTATTCCAATCGAATTTATACAAAAAGAAACGGGATTAAATTCTAGCTCGAGCACTTTTGCTTGAAATAAGTAATGTTTGGCATAAACTAAATAACTTCTTATAGTTACTTCTTGCTAATGAGTTCAAGACCGAATGGCGTTTTTTTCAATCGAATTCAAATTAACGGTATGAAAAACTCTTTTTAAAATTTGAACTCTAAAATAAATAATTATTTTGAATCCAAATTCTAAAACGAATAATCCCTTTTAGACATACAAATCCAAACAAATCCTTTTGCACCAACAGTCCGAAACTGAATTAAAATCCTTTGAACTTGAATTGCAATTATCAAAAAAATAGAAGCTTTCCCAGCGCATTTTTTCATAGAGAATTTCCCAGCAAGAAACTCCTCTGAAGCCACAATAAATTGAACCAAATGCTTGAAATAATGAGGTAAAACAAAGGGAGAATTTTTGGGGTGCGACACTTGTAATATATTGTTAATTGAGAAGCTTATAATATGCTTTAATTATGAGAAGTCTCACCCTTACTTTAAAATTTCAGATTAAAGTTAGCAGCTGAGGAGTTGGTGAGGATGGCTCTAGAGCTTATCATTTAAGTCCGCGTGTCAGTGTCATGCTCTGATTAGATTGTAACACTGGGGAACATTAGTTGAGGAATTAGATAGTTGTTTAGTTGTTTTCTTTAATTTTGTTGGGAATAATAATGATTGGATTATTCCGTTTGGTTATGATGTTTTCCGTTGTGTAAGACATGGTCTTAATTTGACTAAACTATCTAAAATTTGATCCTCAGTGTAGCATGGCTACTGTTTAATTGAAGTTTGATTGTATTTATTAATTGTGACATCACTCATTTTCCGTGTTAACTCTGATTAAAGTTGATTTAGATATTAATTTAATTAATATATTCGGGGTATTTAGATGGGGTGTTACATATCACACCCAAAAATTATCTTGTTCCTCCTTCCTCTTAATATATCGAACGCTTAATAATAACGGTGATTTTATTTCTTAATCCAACTTCTTTGATCCAACTAGTAACATCTTCTCGTGTAGCGAATGTTTGTGTTGTATTGAATACATCTGTTGTATCTATGGAGGACTCATTTTTTTGGCAAACAGGGACTTGAATTTCCATACCTGGAAAAAAAAATTAAAAAAGCGTTCCGGAACTCTTCTGAAGACTGTTCCGGTTTACATTTTTTACAAACCGGAACACTTTTACAAAGTGTTCCGGTTCGCACTGTTTACAAACCGGAACACATTTAAGAAGTGTTCTGGTTTGTTACACAATTTGTCATTCATTCCAGAACACTTGCACAAAGTGTTCGGAATGGTTTTTTTGAAATTCGGAATACATTTAAAAACTGTTCCGGTTTATAATTTTACATACCGGAATACTTACTTGAAGTGTTCCGAAGTGTGTTCCGGAGGAGTTTTCTGGACTATTAAATTTTGACTTTTTCGTAAATGGTAAAAGTGAAATAGTAAAATAGTTAAATTATTTTAAGGGTAAAATTGGCATTTTTAAAAAATTGTGGGGGTATAGGATTAACAGTGGGGGTAAAAAGTAAAGTTTTCCATTAATTATGGGACTAAAATTATAGGGCCTTAAAAATTTCTCATTAACATGGGCTCAATAAAGTAAGGTTTTAGTGGGGTCAAAAAATATGGGCTTTGAAAAATTGGACTTATTTGATAGTTCTAGTTGACTAGCATACCGATGAATTTGAAAAGAACGATAACTTTTGTATGACTAAAGTTCAAGTACCTTAAACTCCCCCAAATTGTCAGGAATAGAATTCAACAAAGAATTCTCAAAATCAAGCACTTTCAAAAGCTTGAACTTGGCAAATAATCAATCCATAAGCTATTTAGGGGATTCACCTTTGTCCAACACAAATATAGAACAATTCCTGAGTTGCTAGTGTTTGTCAAGTCATTGTTGGAGACAGCTGCTATAGAAAAGTGCTTGGTTATTCCAAGAGTGACTTGTTCGTCATATTTATGGCATAAATGACAGAAGCTTAAATCTTTCATTTTGTCTAATGATCACTTCGCGCAACAAATCATGGATTTGGCAACTTTTGACTTTTCTATCGAAACCAACTCTCGAAACATTAACCAAACTTCTTTGCATCAACTCTGTCAGGCACTCTTCAGCAGCTTCCTCCAAAGCTCTTCCCTCCTCATCCTAACAAACCCTTCGGCCATCCATTGTCTAGTAAGTCTCTTCCTATTGATCGTGTAGTCCTCAGGATATATACCAAAGTATAGCATGCATGATTTCAAATGGTGATTTCAAATGGTAAGGCAGGTCATCGTAACCAAGAGATAAAATCTTTACTAGATTGGTCAAATGCTCATTCCAATGTTATCACAAGCTAAGAAGACAAATAATCTATAATCAAGTATACAAACATCTCAATCAAACTCAAGTATATAATTTTTAAACTTTTTTACCCCCTTTGATGCACCAAAATGTTGTTAAAATTTTAAACCATGAGTTGTAAACTTGTAATCAAAGACGACTAGCCTGTGAAGAAAAATATATACTTCTCATTATGCCAAACCAAAACTAGTTTTCACTTCCACTATCAGTCTCAAAAAGCAATAAATACACATGTAATGCACAATAGATGACAAAAAAAAAATCAAATTTTAGCATTTGAAAGTGTTGGAGTCAATTTGAAGCTGACATCACCATAAGGTTCCTCTTGGTTTACATCAATAAGATCATGAGTCTTTAACACCTGCAATTCAACAGAAACCAGATCAAAACCGTAATTCCACAAGCCACAATATTCGTAATTCTTTGAACATAGTTGAAGTTCATTTCAATGGATAGAAGAAATGTTATGAAAGTATTGATAAAGAAACATTAAACCGTACTTCTTTTTCAGCAGAATCGTTCACTGTATTAGTATCTTGAAAGTCTTGCATGTCATAGTACTGAAATGTGCTATCTTGATAAGTGCTAGGGGATCCAATTTCAGAGATATTAGCACGAGGTGAAGTCGCACCATTTGGAATTCAAGAAAAATTCAATGTATTGCTACTAGAGGTAGTTTTCAGTTGTGATTGCATCCAATCTTTCAATAATATTGTAATTCATATCAATGTCAATCATACAATATTGGTAATAAAAATGAACTAATATCAGAAACATGAATAATTCATTATAATCCAACAAACAAATAACATAACATTACAAAATTAGGAGCTGACATTGTTCATTTACTTCATCTTTAAGATGCTCATGAATAAGATTCCGTTCAAACCAACAACAACTATCAGAACCGTTACTCCATCTTCCAGCACCTATATAGAAATTGTGACGAGAACTAAAAATAATTTGCTGCAGCAAAGTTGCACTCCTTAATAGATGACTAGCCAACTCAATTACATTTATGGAGCAAACACAACCATGTAACTCCACATATTTTAAATCATTGTGAAAAAACCTGACATATTCTCTTCTTTTTCTTTGCGGTCCAACCATATGTGATATTTCCGTATGTCCGTTTCTAATCTGAAAATTGAATCATAATTGTAATATTAAAAAGAATAATTTACATACACAAACATTTCAATATTCCAATATCATATAAAACAAATGCAGGACTTATTATTTTAGTTGAAATAAGAGGTTGTATAAAACACTTGCTTATTTCAGAGAATTTAAAGTGTATAACACATAAAGTTAAAATAAATAGAGTTGTTCGTTGTTGTTCTTCTCTCACGAGAATGTTGAAATTAATTGTGCAAGTTTCAACAAATTGTAATATCTTTGCACCTGTGTCACATATTCAATGAAATTCACTTTATGACTCTAAAAATGAGAGTACAAATCTAATTTATGCCCTTGTAATTAACAACACAGAACTTTCCAACTGAATTAAATTATAAATTTCTATTTCTATAGTCTATAATACACATAAAATAATAATTAGTTCTGAAAATTCATTTAGGTAGCTAAGAAAAGTGAAAACCATTAGTTATTAAACATGCTTGTACATCACGCTTGGGGGCAGTGTACATCCCAGAAATGCCAGGTCTTAAAAGTCCGAGATATGTCTGTCACAAGTAAGGAATCAGAATGATATCACGAACATACCATTTTAAGCGAGACGCCTTAGGTTGGGTAATGTCGAATGTCGGCCTAGGCAAGACGCTATTCAAGGACTTTTAATACATGTTACTTAGTCTATTGGTTATCATTAGGAGATGTTCCCAACATATTGATTCCTATGTCTAAAGAGCCAGCACTATAGAAGTAAACCTCGCAAAAAAAAATAAACAGACCATTCATGCGCCAAAAATACCATAGAAGGTTTTCATTGGCCTTGCCAATGGGGTTAATAACTGAGTCTCAACCGATCTCACACTGGCGAGGTACAATGATGTTCTTTGCATGAACAATACTAAACTATCTACATGTGATTCTATCTGTAAAGTTATCTATTTATTTTCTAATAATAAACAAAAATTAGTTTCACTTTGTAAATATTTTATCTCTGTAGACTAACATATTGTAAATATTAAAAAAAGGAAAAAGAAACTTATAGTTCAAGTCAAGTTTAGTTTCATAGATTGATTTACATATGACTATTTAGAAAAATCTTAGGTATAAAAAAAAAAGGTAAACTGTAACATATTAAGAAAATATACTACCTGGGTTGAATAACTCACAGTTAGAGAAAGTTTTTGGAGATGTTGAGAAGCCATTTGAATATCTAAAATCCAAAAGTAATCCATATCAGGCCTATATGCCCCCACAAGAAACAATTTCAATTGTCTAAGATGCTGAAATCGAACCAAATCCTTCCTTAACTCGGATATCTGTTTACACCAAAAACATAAAGTGAATTATAAGCAATTATTGAGACAACTAATTAAAGGATACCTAAGACTGACAAATATAAATATCAAGTAGCATGTATGGGTTTCGAGTGGCTCACCTGTAGACGGCCCATATTCATAGTTAAATCCTCAAGGAGATGTAATCTTGCAATTGTATCAAAGTTATATATATTTTCCATTCTTGGAGCTACATCCCAAAAAACCTTTGATAACTTTGGAGCCTCAAGAGAGATTATGGGCCTCATAAAAGTATGACCCATATATTCAAAGGATGAGAGGTTCAAAGCATCAATATCTATCCTATAAGAACAATGATTCTGATAATGACAATCAATAATTCTCAAATGACGCAACTTTACACCAATAATTTTCATATCACACTTGACCTTGCACTCCTTAAAGGTGACATCTTCGAGTTGGAGGCATTTAGAAAACAAATTAGTTATGACTTCACTTTGGAGACATTCACGGATTCCATCAAACACAATTGCTGTCACATTTTTCAGTCCAGAAAAATCGACAAAATTAAAAATGTTAATACATCTATAGCTAAACTTGGATAACATATGAGCCTTAATGTTCACTATGTGTAATGCACGGTCATAGAAACAGTCCGAAGAATATTCAATGGATAAGAGTTTAGATGCAATGATATCAATATTCCTGTTTGTAATGATACGTCCACAGTTAATGTTCAAATGAAGCAACATTGAACTAGTTATTGTTAAGTCGGATATGAACATACATTCATTAAGAGTGAAGTTCTCAAGATGGATGCAGTTAAAACACAGATCCTGAAGCAGATTCTGCTCCACGGGAACTAGAGTCAACACAAGAGTTTTCAAATTCTTCAATCCAGAAAAGTCCATAGTTGCCTCTATACTGCAGTTCTGTAGGTGTAGGTGTAGATATGTGAGAGAATTAGGGCCAAACAAGAAAGGGAATACAAATCTGTATTTGTTTATTTTAAAATCAGTTTCATTTGCGAAGAGGAGCTCAATACGATTAACACCCTTAACAAGTCCTTTGTGAATCCATCTATCAATAGAATAAGTATGATTGACACCTAATGGAAAATTTATTCGGATTGAACGGATCTTGACACCAGGATATTTCTGCATGAAATAATCCAATCTTGTGGCAAATTGACATTGAAAGTGTTGAAGAGTGGAAGGGTTTTTGGTAACTCTGGAATCGTCTTATAGTCAAACATGTTCTGGAGATCAAAGTTGAGATCTTTCCTAAATCCCCATTCGTGATACCATTGTTTGGACAAAGCACTAGTTTTCACCAAATTCTTCAAATTTAACAAGGAAAAGATATGCGATATAATACAATCAGGCAACACAGTTGACTCACTCTTCAGTTTTGTAACAGTATTCATTGAAGACAGATATCTTCACGCGTTGAATCTTTCTTGGCTTCCTTGGCTTGTTGATGTTTATTAGAGAGCGTTGCACCAGTATCATCAAATATGTGACGGCTAGGGTTTCTAATCTATGGTATATCGGTATTTTGCTACTATGGATATGTTTATTGGGCCTTAATAAAATTGGTTCAGCCCACACTGTAGTAGTATTTTGCTACTATAGTAGTAGTATTGTACATCAGTAAAATATTTTTAATTATTTCACATTTCAAAAAATGAATTATCAATGGATTAAAAATGTATTACGTTAATGTTTATTCTCAAATATATTTCACATTTCTCATTTTAATTATATCACATTTCAAAAATATACTATTAATGTATTTTAACTACATAAATATATAATATTAAATAAATGTTATATATTAAATGAATATATAATAAATTAATATTTTTTTTACAAATTCTTCTATATAAAGAAATAAATTTTTTTATACTATTAAATAGTGTTAAGCTATATAATATGAATACTATTATTAATAATGTGTATTGTTAAAATAAATTAGATATTTATTTTTAAAATAAATGACATGTTAGAAATTATATATTTTAATATTTTTTAAACTTATCTAAATGTTATTATTTTCTGATTAATTAATTAGATAATTATATAATAGTATCAATAAAAAAGATGAATGATATATTTTAGATACATTATAATAGCATATAATAGAATAATTAGAAAATGTATACAGTAAAAACTATGTATCGTATACAATTGATTGCAATGAAGTCCAAAAAGAAGTAGATGCCTTAGTGGTAATGAGCGACCAAGTCCCAAGTTCCATTCTTGTTGAATGAAATTTTTTATTTTAATTCTTAATGACAATAAAAAAAATAAAACTAATATTTTTTAAAAATATTTTAATTGACGTAGATGTAAAACAGATTAATTATTAATGGCAATAAAAAATAAAAATTAATACTTTTTAATTGACGTGGATGCAGATCAGAGGAGCCTTTAAATATATAGGTTTAATTACAATTTTGGTCCTTTATTATTCATTTTTTTGAGTTTTGATCCCCTATTTTAAAATCCGGAATTTTAGTCCCTTTATTTTAGTTTTTTGAGGATTTTAGTCTTCCTGCAAATCTTTAACGACATTGAGTTCACATTGATGATATGTTCCACACAAATCTTAAATAAAAACAGTTTTATTGAAAAATTCGCTACTGAATTGGCACTGACACGTCATCAATGTATGGGTTATGTCATTAAAAATAGCCTTCAAATTTGCAGGGGGACTCAAATCCTCAAAAAATTAAAATAAGAGGACTAAAATTCAAGATTTTAAAATAGAGAGACCAAAATCCAAAAAAAATGAATAATATGGAGACCAAAATTGCAATTAAGTCATATATATATATATATATATATATATATATATATATATATATATTGTTTCACTAATAATAATAATAATAATAGCATATTTTTTAAATTTCCAATACCCAATAGAAGCCCTAATTATTAAAACATTATGACAATATTAATTTATTAAACATAGTCATAATGGTAAAAAATGAAAAATAAAAAATTTCAAAACTTGCAAATAGTTAAATCAACCTAATTAAAATATTGGTAATACTTTCACATTTTTTAAATATTTTTAATCAAATATAGGTGATAAATTAAATAAAAATATTTTGTCTTGTAAGAAAATATTTTTAATAAATAAAAATATAGATTATAAATAAGTAATGTGCTTTTATTTAGTAGAACTTTTTATAATAATAATTTTCTAACTTGCAAATTAAAATGTCAGCCGAATTTATAAAATATAGATAATAATTTTGAATTTTTAATAAATAAAAATATAGGTGATAAATAAATAAAGTTCTACACTTTATATAGGTATGTTTTAGTAAAATAAATATAGAATATATTTTTTATGCAATAAATATAAAGAATTAAGAGAGTTTGAAAAAAACATACAAGATAAAAAAAAATAAAAATTCATATGATATTTTTAGTAAGATTTTATTTTTATAAAATTTTAAATATTAATTATAATAGAAATGATTCAATAAGTTGATCTTTATATAAAATCATTAAATGTTAAATGTTAATTAAATCTAAAGGTGATATTGATAGTTCTTATTTCTCACAAAGATATTAATTGTCGTTGAATATGGTGTATATATATTAATGAGGTTCCCTATTGATTTGATGGGGATTTTAATCTAATGAAAGTCAACATGGTTTTACTACATGATTACTCTAGAGTTTAAGTCCTGTTTTTTATGACTCTATGTTTAAGTCTTAAAGCCTACTTTTGTTGTTTACTGCATAATCAATAGACATTCAAACAATGAAGTCAGAAATTAAACAACCCCAGATTATTAATTTAAAAAATAAGACAAGTTAGATTGTTTTTTCTCTTACATTTAAGAATTTTATTCCAAGCAAACAACCAATATAATAAAATATTCTTAAACACCACATTGTCAATAGCTTATTGGTCGGTTTATTATCCTTCCCACTAGAGAGAATAAGAGATGTGTTGCTATAAAATTCATGAGATTATCACATTCCATATTCTCACACATTACCTAATAATTCTTCACAAGATATAACAGTTAATTATCAAGTATAGAAAGCTATATTAACAAAGAGCTAAGGAATGGAAAACTGCTATATATCGATAGAGTTAATGTTGAATATACTTATCATTTCACACGATTCTTCATTTATGTAAGTCTACGATCTTAGAGAGCAACAAATGAAAAAGAGAGACAAAAATTTGAAGGCCTAAAGATCGATATCTGATGAAATGTCAATGATATCTTTGATCTTCATTTTTATGACATGCTCTTGCTAATACAAATTTCCTAAGACATCCTCAACCAGCTCTATTTTTTTGTGTTCTTGTCTTTCTCACTTTGATAAATCTTAGACTGGTAAACATCACAAATCTTTCCGTAATGCTCAGTTCCAGAGGATCCAGAACCATCATCAACATGTGCAGCAAGAAGGTATTATGCAGCAAGAAGGTTTTGCGGAGGAGCATCATTTTAAGCTTCTTCCAGCTGGTTCAGGGTTTATGCAGGACCATCATGTTTAGCTTCTCCCAGCTGGTTCAGGATTTCTGCAGGAGCATCATGTTTATCTTCTCCCAACTGGTTCAGGGTTTCTTCAGGAGCATCATTTTTAGCTTTTCCAAGCTGGTTCAAGGTTTCTGCAGGAGCATCATTTTTAGCTTCTCACAGCTGGTTCAGGGTTTCTGCAAGAGCATCATTTTTAGCTTCTCCCAGTTGGTCCAGGGTTTCTGCAGGAGCATCATTTTTAGCTTCTCCCAACTGGTTCAGGGTTTAGGGTTTCTGCAGGAGCATCATGTTTAGCTTCTCCCAGCTGGTTCAGGGTTTCTGCAAGAGAATCATTTTTAGCTTCTCCCAACTTGTTCAGGGTTTCTGCAGGAGCATCATTTTTAGCTTCTCCCAGCCGTTCAAGGTTTTTGCAGGAGCATCATTTTTAGCTTCTCCCAGCAGGTTCGGGGTTCTGCAAGAGCGTCATTTTTAGCTTCTCCCAACTGGTTCAGGGTTTCTTCATGAGCATCATGTTTAGCTTCTCCCATGGTTCAGGATTTCTGCAGGAGCATCAGTTTTAGCTTCTTCCCAACTAGTTCAGGGTTTCTGTAGGAGCATCATTTTTAGCTTCTCCGATCTGGTTTAGGTTAAGGTTATGCGAAGAACAATGGTTTTGGACTTGCTCCAACTGATCATCATCTTCTTTCTCATCCTCTTGGTCCAAACCATTACAGTCATCCTCTAACTCTACCTCATCCTCTTGGTCCTAACCATTATAACCATCCTCTTCCTCTTCTTCATGGTCCCCATAACCATCCCCTTCCCCATCTTCTTGGTCCCAACAGTTATAATCATTTTCTTCATCACGGTCCTCATTCCCACAACAATGATAATCATTATATTGTTAACCAAAATTAATCAACACAATAAACCGATTGAATTGACACTATGAGAAAAATTGGCATTCAAGAAAAATGTGCTAAAATGTATTGCTAACAGAAACTAATCAACACAAAAAAAAAAGGTTTGAATTAACACTATGAGAAAATTTGGAATTCAAGAAAAATTCAATGTATTGCTAGTAGAGGTAGTTTTCAGTTGTGATTGCATCCAATCTTTCAATAATATTGTAATTCATATCAATGTCAATCATACAATATTGGTAGAAAAAATGAACTAATATCAGAAACATGAATAATTCATTATAAACCAACATATAAATAACATAACATTACAAAATTAGGAGATGACATTGTTCATTTACTTCATCTTTAAGATGCTCATGAATAAGATTTCGTTCAAACCAACAACAATTATCAGAACCGTTACTCCATCTTCCAGCACCTATATAGAAATTGTGACGAGAACTAAAAGTAATTTGCTGAAGCAAAGTTGCACTCCTTAATAGATGACTAGCCAACTCAATTACATTTATGGAGCAAACACAACCATGTAACTCCACATATTTTAAATCATTGTGAAAAAACCTGACATATTCTCTTCTTTTTCTTTGCGGTCCAACCATATGTGATATTTCCGTATGTCCGTTTCTAATCTAAAAATTGAATCTTAATCGCAATATTAAAAAGAATAATTTACATACACAAGCATTTCAATATTCCATTATCATATAAAACAAATGCAAGACTTATTATTTTAGTTGAAATAAGAGGTTGTATAAAACACTTGCTTATTTCAAAGAATTTAAAGTGTATAACACATAAAGTTAAAATAGAGTTGTTCGTTGTTGTTCTTCTATAGTCTATAATACACATAAAAATAATAATTAGTTCTGAAAATTCATTTAGGTAGCTAAGAAAAGTTAGAACCATTAGTTATTAAGCATGCTTGTACATCACGCTTGGGGGCAGTGTACATCCCAGAAATGACAGGTCTTAGAAGTCCGAGATATGTCTGTCACAAGTAAGGAATTAGAATGATAACACGAACATACCATTTCAAGCGAGACGCCTTAGGTTGGGTAATGTCGAATGTCGGCCTAGGCAACACGCTATTCAAGGACTTTTAATGCATGCTACTTAGTCTATTGGTTATCATTAGGAGATGTTCCCAACATATTGATTCATATGTCTAAAGAGCCAGCACTATAGAAGTAAACCTCACAAAAAAAATAGACAGACCATTCATGCGCCAAAAATACCATAGAAGGTTTTCATTGGACCTTGCCAATGGGGTTAATAAATGAGTCTCAACCGATCTCACACTGGCGAGGTACAATGATGTTCTTTGCATGAACAATACTAACCTATCTACATGTGATTCTATCTGTAAAGTTATCTATTTATTTTCTAATAATAAACAAAAATAAGTTTCACTTTGCAAGCAGAAACCATTTGATAATGATATGTCATTATTATCAAAACACCGATATATTCAAGTAACCCCTTTCTCTCTTGGCATTATGTAATGTGCTAAAACAATGAAAGAAACCATAAGAGAATTGCTACCTTGGAAGGAAGAATATTCCTACTAAGCAGCTAATGTGTAACAACATGGTGTTGATTTTGTGTTGGAAATTGAGTTAGAAGCCATGGACCAACAACATGAGAATTGAGTCATAGATAGTGCATAATCTAAACACCTGAAATAATACTTTCTATGAAACACAACCAACACACATAATTTACAACTGACTGGACAAAATGAAATATTTGTGTCGTGTAGAAGTCAATTGTGTCATGCAATATACAGAATTCACTGCAGTGGCATACCAATTTACCATCAAGGCACATTTGTTAATGGAAGAACCAAGAGAAAACCAATCCTCCTTCTTAGCCAACAACTTCTCCTCCTAAACAACATGAATATCCCATCACCTATCAACAACAAAGTTATAACATGCAGCATAAGAGATATTTCATAATGATGATAAGTTATATCAATTCATCACCAAACTTGAAGCATAAGGTTCATATTATTTTATTATTATAAAAAATAAAAGTTTCATCATCACACCAAATGGTTGACAGCATTGATCTTTAAGTAACTTTAAGTTACACTTTTTCGTTTAACTCCAAATCCAAATCTATTTTTTAAACTCAAACAAAGTAAATACAACACACCTTACCACATTAACAAGAACACAAACACCATCTTAACAGCAACAACATTGGAAAGGTTACAACACAATCAAACTAGTTGATCTAACAAGAATGATCAAGCTTATTTTAAACAAAATTAATAATTAACACAGTTGAAGAAAAAAAAACAGTCACAACAATAATACTAGGACATTTGTATCATCTGATTCATGGTTGAACCATTGGTCCTCCTCATTCTTGTTCTTCTTCTCACTCTTCTCTTTGGTTGTCCACTAAACATCATCACACGCCATCTTGACCTTCCAATTAAAAACATGCAATATCCAAACACAAATCCACATCCATATCCAATTGCCACTGGCTTCCATCCAAATCTAAATTTCTCTTCATTCCAAAGCTTGTTGGGTGAAGGTGGAGATTATTGTTCAGGTCCACATTTATTTGACAAGGGTAATCCACATAACTCTGAGTTTCCTTTATATGAATCATTTGAAAATGCGTTGAATTGTTTTCCTTGAGATATTTCTCCCACGAGATGGTTATTAGAAATATCCAATAATTTCAAAAAATTCAAATTGTCTAATTCCACAGGAATAACACCATTGATCATATTGGATGAGAGATCCAAAGATTCTAAATTTGTCAAATTTCCCATGGATCGAGCCATCGAGGAATTATCCCATCGAATCTGTTATCATGAATGTTAAATCCTATAAGTGCATGAAGCTCTCCAACAATATTTAGAATCTCTCCTTCAAATTTGTTTCTTGACATTTCAATAATAATTGTAAAGTTCTTTGAAATTTTCACCAGTGTGAAATTGATCCCCATTATCCTCACGGTCACAGAATCGTAGTACCATATATTACCAAATTGACCATAAAAATCAAGTGACTTCTTCATGTATGAAAAAATTGCATTCTCATCTTTCATGGCTTTAAGCTTTTTAAAATAAGTTTTTGGAAGTGGGCCACTAAAGTTATTGCCTGAGAAATCAAAAATAAACAAACTGGGAAAAGAACAATGATCCTTAGATTATAAATGAAACCATGCAGCTTATTGTCTCAAACCAACACTTTTAAATTTTCAAGAGTCCAAGCCGTTTTGAACTTTGCCTTGTATTCTATTGTCGCCAAAATTTAAAACTTCCATTTTGCAATGGCACAAAGTTTTAGACAAACGACCTTCTAAATGGTTGCCATAAAGATTCAAATTAAGAAGTTCACTGTCCTTTGAAAATTTATTTTCTAAAGTGCCATAAAGTTTGTTCATTTGTAGATCCAAAATTTGAAGAAACCATAAACTAATAAGACATTGTGGAATGATACCTGTCAATTTATTGTGTGCAAGATTGAGAAATTTTAGAAAAGTCATTTTGCAAATTTAGGCAGAAAGTTAACCTTGTAGTAAGTTTAAACTAAGATCAAGGGAACCGATCTGGTAACTACTTCCTGAGATTTGATCTATTGATGTGAACATGTTTTGAGAGAGGTTCAAAAATCCAAATGAATTCATTGTTTCAAGTAACAATTTGGCACTATTCCAGTTAATTTGTTATTGGACATATCAACATAATACAAACTTGGGCCTTTTCTTATGAATTTGGGAAGTTTATTTAAATTTAAAGAAGAGAATTCTAATTTCAGTTAGTTGAGAAAAGTGGTAATTGACATTGGTTTCAATGATTAGTGATAATTGGCTATTATATGAAAGATACAAAGAATTCAAATTTTGAAGTTTGGAAAAGAGGTGAAAATCAACAACACCACTCAAGTTGTTTGATGATAGACATAGGTTTGAAAGGTTGAAGGTTGATTTTGAATGTTTCCTTGTAGTTTGTTGTTGCATAGATCAAGTTCTTCTAAGGAATAAGTAGAAATTGCACTGATGTTTCTTGTAAATCGATTGTTTGATTGAGATAAACTTTTCAGGCAAGGCAAAGATAACATGGAGAAACGAACTGTGTTCCATTTAACAAATTCTTTTCTAAAAGCAAAATTCGTTGGTAGAAAAGAAAAACTAGTAACAGGAACACAACACATAATTCCTGATAAATAAATAACATAACACTACAAAGTTATGAGCTGACAATGTTCATTTACTTCATCTTTTAGATGCTCATGAATAAGATTTCGTTCAAACCAACAACAACCATCGGAATCCATAGTCCATCTTCCAATACTATATAGTAATTGTGATAAGAACTGAAAATAATTTGTTTAAGCAAAGTTGTACTCCTCAATAGATGACTAGCTAACTCAATTACATTTATGGAGCAAACACAACCATGTCCACATATTTTAAACCATTGTGAAAAAACCTAACATACTCTCTTCTTTGTCTTTGCGATCCAACCATATGTGATATTTCGGTATGTCCATTTTCAATCTGAACATTGAATAATAATCATAATATTAAAATACATAATTTACATACATTTTAAATAAGTTTCAATTTGTAAATTTTATATATAGGTATACAAACACATCATAAATATTAAAAAAGGAAAAAATGAATCTGTTTAAGTCAAGTTTAATTACATAAGATTGATATACATATGACTACTCAGAAAAAGGGAAATGTTACTTTATAAAGAACGGTTGATGATATTAAGAGGATGTTGCAACGTCCAGCCGAATGTTGATTTGTAATTTTTTATTTATGTTTAACTACTAAATATATTTCCTAAGTGTATGTTATGAATTATATGTATGTCTATGTTAACCAATGCAATGAAGTTTTCTAATTTCTGTTATGCATAAAACTGAAATTACATTTCTGGTACAGAACCGAAAGTAAATTTCCAATTTTATATTTATTTTATCATATAATGGTGCACCGAAATATACTTCCAATTTTTAGGTACATTTAAGAAATTTTACGTAGTACGTAAGAAGATTATGGGGTGGGTTAAGAAATTCCCATAAATTGTGATTATAAGTCAATGTTCTATGAAGTTCATATATACAAAGTTTATCAATTAGGTGATTTAATGAGGTTCCCCATTGATTTGATGGGGATTTTAATCTCATGAAAGTCAACATGATTTTACTACATGATTACTCTAGAGTTTAAGTCTTGTTTTTATCACTCAAGAATTTAAGTCTTAAAGCCTACTTTTGTTGTTTAGTGCATAACCAATAGACATTCAAACAATGAAGTCAGAAATTAAACAACCCCAAATTATTAATTTGAAAAATAAGACAAGTTAGATTGTCTTTTCTCTTACATTTAAGAATTTTATTCCAAGCAAACAACCAATATAATAAAACATTCTTAAACACCACCTTGTCAAAAGCTGATTGCTCGGTTTATTATCCTCCCCACTAGAGAGAATAAGAGAAGTGTTTCTATAAAATTCATGAGATTATCACATTCCATATTCTCACACATTACCTAATAATTCATCATATTCTCACACATTACCTAATAATTCATCACAAGATATAACAGTTAATTATCAAGTATAGAAAGCTATATTAACAAAGAGCTAAGGAATGGAAAAATGTTATATATCGACAGAGTTAATGTTGAATATACTCACCATTTCACATGATTCTTCATTTATGTAAGTCTACGATCTTAGAGAGCAACAAATGAAAAAGAGAGACAGAAATATGAAGGCCTAAAGATCGATATCCGACGAAATGTCAATGATGTCTTTGATCTTCATTTTTATGACATGCTCGACTAGCTCTATTTTTTGTGATCTTGTCTTTCTCGCTTTGATAAATCTTAGTGGTAAACATCACAAATCTCTGTAATGCTCAATTTAGAGGATCCGAACCACCATCAACATGTGCAGCAAGAAGGTTTTGTGCGGAAGAAGGTTTTGTGGAGGAGCATCATTTTAAGCTTCTTCCGTTCGAGGTTTATCAGGATCATCATGTTTAGCTTCTCCCAGTTCAGGATTTCTAGAGCATCATGTTTATCTTCTCCATTGGTTCAGGGTTTCTCCAAGAGCATCATTTTTAGCATCTCCCGTTGGTTCAAGGTTTCAGGAGCATCATTTTAGCTTCTCACAATGGGTTCGTAGTTTCTACAGAGCATCATATTTAGCTTCTCCCGTTGGTCTAGGGTTTCTGCCAGCATCATTTTAGCTTTTCCCAGGTTCGGGTTTCTACTGAGAGCATCATGTTTAGCGCCTCACTGTTCTCAGAGAATCATTTTAGCTCCCAATGGTTTAGGGTTCTAGGAGCATCATTTTAGCTCCCATCCGTTCGTGGTTTCGCGGAGCATCATTTTTAGCTTCTCCCAGCTGGTTCATGGTTTATGCCAGAGCATCATTTTTAGCTTCTCCCAACTGGTTCAGGGTTTCTGCATGAGCACCATGTTTAGCTTCTCCCAACTGGTTCAGGATAGCTGCAGGAGCATCATTTTTAGCTTTTCCCAGTTGGTTCAGGGTTTCTGTAGGAGCATCATGTTTAGCTTCTCCCACCTGGTTCAGGGTTTCTGCAGGAGCATCATGTTTAGCTTCTCCCATCTTGTTCGGGTTAAGGTTATGGGAAGAATAATGGTTTTGGAATTGCTCGTGATCATCATCCTCTTTCTCATCCTCTTGGTCCAAACCATTATAGTCATCCTCTAACTTTACTTCATCTTCTTGGTCCCAACCATTATAACCATCCTCTTCCTCTTCTTCATGGTCCCCATAACCATCCCCTTCCTCATCTTCTTGGTCCCAATAGTTATCATCATTTTCTTCATTACGGTCCTCATTCCCACAACAATGATAATCATTATATTGTTAACCAAAATTAATCAACACAATAAACCGATTGAATTAACACTATGAGAAAAATTGGCATTCAAGAAAAATGTGCTAAAATGTATTGCTAACAGAAACTAATCAACACAAAAAAAAAGTTTGAATTAACACTATGAGAAAATTTGGAATTCAAGAAAAACTCAATGTATTGCTACTAGAGGTAGTTTTCAGTTGTGATTTCATCCAAGTGATATTTTCAGATTTCTCTCTGTAGGAAGTCAAGATGTGTCTAGGAGGAGCATGTCTCTTTGTTAAATAAAAACATGTTGTTTTTCATCCGAGGTCAACTCCGCCAACAAACGCATGACCTTCAAGCCTATCGTAATCCATGATTATGAACTCCACACTTTACATCTACCTCCCAACTCCATCTTTTGTCGAGTCGATCTAATTTTGAATGGGCATCCACATCTCTTAGTTGCGCTCGAGTTCCACTTTTATCCTTGTATTTTCCGCCTTTATCATGTGACACCAAAATAATTCAATAATTAAATAATTATGCTTTTTAATTATTAATTTAATTGAGAACATAATTTATTAATATATTGAATTTATTTGGAATAATTATGGATTTAATTAAGGTGAGGAGTAAAATTTATTTTACTTATGTTAAAAGGAATAAAAGGGAAATAAAATAAGGAAAGGAGGAAAGAGTCATTTTGGAGAAACAAGGTACGTGAAGTTGAGAAGAGGAAAAGGAAGGAAGAAAACCTAAAGTGTCAGAATTCGAAGAACCCACAAGGTAAGGGGTGATTTCGATTGATTATTTCGTATTATAGGTTTTGATTTTGATACTATAGATCATAGCATGTTAGGAAATCTCAGTTTAGGAATTTCTAGGTTTCCATGGATGTATCTCTATTGGTGTCAGATGGTGTCAGATTGTAGGAAATCATTGATTTGCATGAGATAGGATCTATAAGGATGAGTAAAACATGTTATATTGTATGTTATTGGTGATGAATTAGTGGTTTTATGGTGTCGGAACATGTGGGCACGTTTTGGAATGAAAAAGAAAATGGTTTTGGAACTAATCTTCACAAACTGAGTTTTTGGTTCGAGGTCGGGAACCGGTTCCCAAAGGAAGAACCGGTTCCGCTTTTAAAATGGTGAAAAGTAACATTGAACTCAGGAACCATTCCTGTGTGGGAGGAACCGGTTCACGTTGTTTTTCCGTAAAATAGAAATTTATTCGAGAACGGTTCCCTACCGAGGAAGGGTCCCCATATATTTTTCCAGGCGCTGTTTTTGAATGTGGGAACCGGTTACTCCTAGGAGGAAGGGTTCCACCGACATTTTTGAAAATTTTTAAAACTTCAAAAATCCATAACTTTCAAACCGAAGTCCATTTTGAGCGCCGCTTTGGACGTTGTTTCTCAAATTTAATGCTCTATCATATCAAATGGAAAGATTTCCTAAAACTTAAAATTATTTTGGGAAGGAGTCAATTTGAAATAAATGATTAATGAGTGATACATACTAATGTATATGTAGCAGAGGACTTTGTGATAGAGGTATTGGTAATGTGTAGATGTAAAGCATGTTTATGCCGATGTTAATTGTATGCATGATTTGGTTGAAATATCATGATGATTGGTTGATTCAGTTATGTTAGATTGATGTACATAGGCGATTGATGTTGCATACTAGTGATGTGCGTGCATATGCATTGTTTGGTGAAGTAATTCCCATTGTGCGGAATTTGAATTGGATTACCGATAACCGATACAGTGAGGATGGGTGGTTAGGCGGATTCGTGTCCGGGTGGTTATGGACGAATCGATGGTTATTGTATCCGATTGATGATGGATCGATGTTGGGTGACTTGGTCATGTCGGTACATGCATTAAGTCTGCATTTGTTTTGCATGGAATTGTAACATGTTAGGATGTCTTCCAGTGTTGCAATTCTTTCATGTCTATTGATTATGCATAATGACTTATATGAATATGGTTGTGTGTTGAACCTGGATTGTGTTAAGTGGGTGAAATAATATGCTTGTAATATATTGTTAATTGAGAAGCTTATAATATGCTTTAATTATGAGAAGTCTCACCCTTACTTTACAATTTCAAATTAAAGTTAGCGATGAGGTTGGTGAGGATGGCTCTAGAGCTTATCATTTAAGTCCGTGTCGGTGTCATGCTACGATTAGATTGAAATAAGGGAGCGTTAGTTGAGGAATTAGATAGTTGTTTAGTTGTTTTCTTTAATTTTGTTGGGAATAATAATG
The DNA here is from genome assembly GCA_021764765.1 of Vicia sativa. NCBI lineage: Eukaryota > Viridiplantae > Streptophyta > Magnoliopsida > Fabales > Fabaceae > Vicia > Vicia sativa. The sequence goes on along the minus strand of CM038796.1, from coordinate 270,640,457 downwards.
ATTGGATTATTCCGTTTGGTTATGATGTTTTCCGCTGTGTAAGACATGGTCTTAATTTGACTAAACTATCTAAAATTTGATCCTCATTGTAGCATGGCTAATGTTTAATTGAAGTTTGATTGTATTTATTAATTGACATCCCTCATTTTCGTGTTAACTCGATTAAAAGGCGATTTAGATATTAATTTAATTAATATATTCGGTATAGATGGGGTGTTACAATAGTGGTATCGAGCATAGTCGGTCTTGTCTTGTGTCGTTATCCCTTTAGTATGCCAGTGTAACATTGTCGATACTTTTGCTTGATGTCGATTGTTTTGGTAATGTTACTGAACAATGGTCGGAAGAGGTAATAGAAGGAATGATGACGCTATTGGCTTGAGGCTGAAATGTTGGCTGGAGTGCTTTGAGGGAACCAAACTGGGAGTCGAAGGGATGCAGGACCGACAATTGGGGAATTTTCGGAGGAATAATCCTCCATTGTTCAAGGGTGAACATGATCCCGAAGGTGCTTTAAGGGTGAAGGAGATCGAGAGATCTTGCAGTGATTGACTGCAAGTA
>CM038796.1:270500181-270639796 GCA_021764765.1 Vicia sativa | reverse complement strand
TCTGTAATGCTCAATTTCAGAGGATCCAGAACCACCATCAACATGTGCAGCAAGAAGGTTTTGTGCAGCAAGAAGGTTTTGTGGAGGAGCATCATTTTAAGCTTCTTCCAGCTGGTTCAGGGTTTATGCAGGATCATCATGTTTAGCTTCTCCCAACTGGTTCAGGATTTCTGCAGGAGCATCATGTTTATCTTCTCCCAGCTGGTTCAGGGTTTCTCCAAGAGCATCATTTTTAGCATCTCCCAGTTGGTTCAAGGTTTCTGTAGGAGCATCATTTTTAGCTTCTCACAACTGGTTCAGAGTTTCTACAGGAGCATCATATTTAGCTTCTCCCAGTTGGTCTAGGGTTTCTGCACGAGCATCATTTTTAGCTTTTCCCAGCTGGTTCAGGGTTTCTACAGGAGCATCATGTTTAGCGTCTCCCAGCTGGTTCTGCAAGAGAATCATTTTTAGCTTCTCCCAACTGGTTTAGGGTTTCTGCAGGGAGCATCATTTTTAGCTTCTCCCATCCGTTCAGGGTTTCTGCCGGAGCATCATTTTTAGCTTCTCCCAGCAGGTTCAGGGTTTATGCCAGAGCATCATTTTTAGCTTCTCCCAACTGGTTCAGGGTTTCTGCATGAGCACCATGTTTAGCTTCTCCCAGCTGGTTCAGGATAGCTGCAGGAGCATCATTTTTAGCTTTTCCCAGTTGGTTCAGGGTTTCTGTAGGAGCATCATGTTTAGCTTCTCCCACCTGGTTCAGGGTTTCTGCAGGAGCATCATGTTTAGCTTCTCCCATCTTGTTCGGGTTAAGGTTATGGGAAGAATAATGGTTTTGGAATTGCTCCAAGTGATCATCATCCTCTTTCTCATCCTCTTGGTCCAAACCATTATAGTCATCCTCTAACTTTACTTCATCTTCTTGGTCCCAACCATTATAACCATCCTCTTCCTCTTCTTCATGGTCCCCATAACCATCCCCTTCCTCATCTTCTTGGTCCCAATAGTTATCATCATTTTCTTCATTACGGTCCTCATTCCCACAACAATGATAATCATTATATTGTTAACCAAAATTAATCAACACAATAAACCGATTGAATTAACACTATGAGAAAAATTGGCATTCAAGAAAAATGTGCTAAAATGTATTGCTAACAGAAACTAATCAACACAAAAAAAAAGTTTGAATTAACACTATGAGAAAATTTGGAATTCAAGAAAAACTCAATGTATTGCTACTAGAGGTAGTTTTCAGTTGTGATTTCATCCAAGTGATATTTTCAGGATTTCTCTCTTGTAGGGAAGTCAAGATGTGTCTAGGAGGAGCATGTCTCTTTGTTAAATAAAAAACATGTTGTTTTTCATCTGAGGTCAACCTGCCAACAAACGCATGACCTTCAAGCCTATCAGGTAATCCATGATTATGAACTCCACACTTTACATCTACCTTCCATCCCAACCCATCTTTTGTCAGAGTCGATCTAATTTTGAATGGGCATCCACATCTCTTAGTTGCGCTCTGAGTTCCACTTTTATCCTTGTATTTTCCGCCTTTATCATGTGACACCCCAAAATAATTCAATAATTAAATAATTATGCTTTTTAATTATTAATTTAATTGAGAACATAATTTATTAATATATTGAATTTATTTGGAATAATTATGGATTTAATTAAGGTGTGAGGAGTAAAATTTATTTTACTTATGTTAAAAGGAATAAAAGGGAAATAAAATAAGGAAAGGAGGAAAAAGAGTCATTTTGGAGAAAACAAGGTACGTGAAGTTGAGAAGAGGAAAAGGAAGGAAGAAAACCTAAAGTGTCAGAATTCGAAGAACCCACAAGGTAAGGGGTGATTTCGATTGATTATTTCGTATTATAGGTTTTGATTTTGATACTATAGATCATAGCATGTTAGGAAATCTCAGTTTAGGAATTTCTAGGTTTCCATGGATGTATCTCTATTGGTGTCAGATGGTGTCAGATTGTAGGAAATCATTGATTTGCATGAGATAGGATCTATAAGGATGAGTAAAACATGTTATATTGTATGTTATTGGTGATGAATTAGTGGTTTTATGGTGTCGGAACATGTGGGCACGTTTTGGAATGAAAAAGAAAATGGTTTTGGAAACTAATGCTGTCAAAACTGAGTTTTTGGGTCTGAAGGTCGTGGGAACCGGTTCCCCAGTGGAAGAACCCGGGTTCCAGCTTTTAAAATGGTGAAAAGTAACATTTTCGAACTCAGGAACCGTTCCTGTGTGGGAGGAACCGGGTTCCACGTTGTTTTTCCAGAAAAATAGAAATTTTACTTCTGAGAACCGGTTCCCTACCTGGAGGAACCGGGTTCCCCATATATTTTTCCAGGGGCGCTGTTTTTTTGAAATGTGGGAACCGGTTACTCCCAGGGAGGAACCGGGTTCCACTGACACATTTTTGAAAATTTTTAAAACTTCAAAAATCCATAACTTTCAAACCGTAAGTCCATTTTGAGCGCCGTTTTGGACGTTGTTTCTCAAATTTAATGCTCTATCATATCAAATGGAAAGATTTCCTAAAACTTAAAATTATTTTGGGAAGGAGTCGAATTTCGAAATAAATGATTAATGACTGACACATACTAATGTATATGTAGCAGAGGACCTTTGGTGATAGAGGTATTGGTAATGTGTAGATGTAAAGCATGTTTATGCTGATGTTAATTGTATGCATGATTTGGTTGAAATATCATGATGATTGGTTGATTCAGTTATGTTAGATTGATGTATACATAGACTGATTGATGTTGCATGCTAGTGATGTGCGTGCATATGCATTGTTTGGTGAAGTTAATTCCCATTGTGCGGAATTTGAATTGGATTACCGATAACCGATACCCGAGTGAGGATGGGTGGTTAGGCTGGATTCGTGTCCGGGTGGTTATGGACGAATCGATGGTTATTGTATCCGATTGATGATGGATCAGTGTTGGGTGACTTGGTCACGTGTCGGTACCACATGCATTAAGTCTGCATTTGTGTTTGCATGGAATTGTAACATGTTAGGATGTCTTCCAGTGTTGCAATTCTTTCTGTTGTCTATTGATTATGCATAATGACTTATATGAATATGGTTGTGTGTTGAACCTGGATTGTGTTAAGTGGGTGAAATAATATGCTTGTAATATATTGTTAATTGAGAAGCTTATAATATGCTTTAATTATGAGAAGTCTCACCCTTACTTTACAATTTCAAATTAAAGTTAGCAGCTGAGGAGTTGGTGAGGATGGCTCTAGAGCTTATCATTTAAGTCCGTGTGTCAGTGTCATGCTCTGATTAGATTGTAACACTGGGGAACGTTAGTTGAGGAATTAGATAGTTGTTTAGTTGTTTTCTTTAATTTTGTTGGGAATAATAATGATTGGATTATTCCGTTTGGTTATGATGTTTTCCGCTGTGTAAGACATGGTCTTAATTTGACTAAACTATCTAAAATTTGATCCTCATTGTAGCATGGCTAATGTTTAATTGAAGTTTGATTGTATTTATTAATTGTGACATCCCTCATTTTCCGTGTTAACTCTGATTAAAGCTGATTTAGATATTAATTTAATTAATATATTCGGGGTATTTAGATGGGGTGTTACAATAGTGGTATCAGAGCATAGTCGGTCTTGTCTTGTGTCGTTATCCCTTTTAGTATGCGACTAGTGTAAGTAACATTGTCGATACTTTTGTGCTGATGTCGATTGTTTTGGTAATGTTACAGAACAATGGCTGGAAGAGGTAATAGAAGGAATGATGACGCTATTGCTGAGGCTTTGGAAATGTTGGCTGGAGTGCTTGGAGGGAACCAGCAGGGAGCTGCGATTGGTGCTGACCGACAATTGGGGAATTTTCAGAGGAATAATCCTCCATTGTTCAAGGGTGAACATGATCCGAAGGTGCTCAAGTGGTTGAAGGAGATCGAGAGGATCTTGAGTGATTGATCGTGCAGGGGTCAAGGTAAGATATGGAACTCACATGTTAGAGGAAGTCGATGACCGTGGGTTGCTACCGTAATCGAACTGGAAGAAGATGGCGTTGCATTGAATTGGGCTGTGTTCAGGAGAGCTTTTCTGAGGAGGTACTTTCCTGAGGACATCAGAGGTAAGAAGGAGATTGAGTTTCTAGAACTCAAGCAGGGTAACAAAACTGTCAGTGAGTATGCTTCGAAGTTTACTGAGTTAGCAAAGTATTATGCTCATTACCCTAACGATGCCGATGGAGAATTTTCCAAATGTGTCAAGTTTGAAAATGGTCTTCGTGATGAGATTAAGCAGGGTATTCGGTATCAGCGTATCCGAAGATTTTCTGATCTGGTTGACTGCAATAAGATTCTAGAGGAGGATCTTGCTAACACTAAGTCGAATGCTCGAGGGTATGTTGATAGGAAAGGTAAGCAACAGATGGATCGTGGTAAGCCTTATGATAGGAGTAACCAGAGATCCGGAGGTTGGAAGAAGTCTGGTGGAGGAGATTCTAGTTCTTCCGTTAAGTGCTACAAGTGTGGTGAGACAGGACATCGTATGGTGGACTGCAAAAGTAATGATAAGAAGTGTTTCAAGTGTGGGAAACTCGGCCATGTGGCCAATGACTGCAGAGTGAGAGTGGTGACTTGTTACAACTGTGGTGAAGAAGGTCATACTCGCCCTCAGTGCACAAAACCCAAGAAAGAGCAAGCTGGTGGTAAAGTGTTTGCATTGTCTGGATCAGAGACTAAGCCAGATGATCGGCTGATTAAAGGTACATGTTTTATTAATGACATACCTTTGATTGCGATTATTGATACTGGAGCTACGCATTCTTTTATTGCGTTAGATTATGCTAAACGATTGAATTTGGAAATTTCTAATATGGATGGAAGTATGGTTATTGATACTCCTGCGTCGGGTTCAGTGACTACTTCATATGTTTGTAGGAATTGTCCTGTTGTGATTTTTGGTAGGGGTTTCGGTATGGATTTAGTGTGCCTACCGCTAGAACAACTTGATATCATCCTTGGAATGAACTGGTTGGAATTCAACCAGGTTCATATCAACTGTTTTGAGAAGACGGTCATTTTCCCTGAAGAGGTTAAAGTCGAAAGTGAGATTATGTCCGTTAAGCAGATGAACCTAGCTGTGAAAGATAGTGTTGTGGTGTTCATGTTGTATTCCGCGATAGAAGCGGAGGGAAAGGCAAAAGGTGATGGATTGCCAGTGGTGAATGAATTTCCAGAGGTGTTCTCGGAAGACGTTAGTGAATTGCCACCTGAGAGAGAGGTAGAATTTACTATAGATCTGATTCCTGGAACTAGTCCGGTGTCGATGACGCCTTATCGCATGTCGGCATCTGAATTAGCTGAACTGAAGAAGCAGTTCGAAGAATTGCTTGAGAAGAAGTTTATTCGTCCGAGTGTTTCGCCTTGGGGTGCTCTGGTGTTATTGGTTAAGAAGAAGGAAGGTTCAATGAGGTTATGCGCGTTGACTACCGACAGTTGAATAAAGTTACAATCAAGAATCGGTATCCTTTGCCGAGGATTGATGATTTGATGGATCAACTCGTTGGAGCTTGTGTATTTAGCAAGATTGATCTGAGATCTGGATATCATCAGATTCGTGTGAAGTCGGAGGATATTCAGAAAACTGCATTTAGAACGAGGTATGGGCATTATGAATATTCTGTTATGCCGTTTGGAGTTACTAATGCACCTGGTGTTTTCATGGAGTATATGAACAGGATATTTCATCCGTATCTTGATAAGTTCATTGTAGTGTTCATCGATGACATTCTGATCTATTCGAAAAGCGATGAGGAACATGCAGAACATCTCAGAGTTGTGTTGGAATTATTGAAAGAGAAGAAGCTTTATGCAAAGTTGTCCAAGTGTGAATTCTGGTTAGATGAAGTGAGTTTTCTTGGCCATGTAATTTCCAAGAATGGGATTGATGTTGATCCTACGAAGGTAGAGGCGGTGTCTCGGTGGGAAGCGCCGAAGAATGCTTCTGAGATCCGTAGTTTCCTGGGTCTTGCAGGTTATTACCGGAAATTTATTGAAGGATTTTCCAAACTAGCGTTGCCGCTGACTAAGTTGACCAGAAGGGTCGATATTTTTGGGACGTTGAATGTGAGAGAGGATTTCAAGAGCTGAAGAGGAGGTTGGCAAGTGCTCCGATCTTGATTTTTCCAGATCCGACTAAGTCTTTTGTGGTGTATTGTGACGCATCATTAATGGGACTAGGTGGTGTGTTGATGCAAGATAAGCAGGTGTGTGGCTTATGCTTCATGACAATTGAAAGTGCATGAAAGGAATTATCCGACTCATGATTTGGAGTTGGCAGCTGTTGTGTTTGTTTTGAAGTTGTGGAGGCATTATTTATATGGTTCTCGGTTTGAGGTATTCAGTGATCATAAGAGTCTGAAGTATCTCTTCGATCAGAAAGAGCTGAACATGAGGCAGAGAAGATGGTTAGAATTCCTAAAGGATTACGATTTCGGTTTGAATTACCATCCTGGTAAAGCAAAAGTGGTTGCAGATGCTTTGAGTAGGAAGTCCTTGCATATGTCAATGTTGATGGTCCGTGAGTTAGAGTTGGTTGAGCAGTTCAGAGATCTAAGTTTGGTTTGTGAAACTACTCCGAATAGTGTGAAATTGGGTATTTTGAAGCTGACTAGTGGTATTCTGGAAGAGATTAGAAATGGACAGAAATCTGATGTTGGTTTAGTTGATAAGTTGACATTGATCAACCAAGGTCAAGGAGGCGAGTTCCGAATTGACGAGAATGGAGTTATGAGATTTGGTGATCGGGTGTGTGTTCCGGATGTTGCCGAGATTAGGAAGAGTATTTTGGAAGAAGGGCATCGTAGTGGGTTGAGTATTCATCCCGGTGCTACTAAAATGTATCATGATTTGAAAAAGTTGTTTTGGTGGCCGGGAATGAAAAAGGAAATTGCTGAGTTTGTGTATGCTTGTTTGGTTTGTCAGAAGTCGAAAATCGAGCATCAAAAACCGTCAGGATTGATGGAGCCGTTATTTGTTCCAGAATGGAAATGGGATGGAATCTCTATGGATTTTGTGTCTGGTTTTCCAAGGACAGCAAAGAATTGTGATACTATCTGGGTTATTGTGGATAGGTTGACAAAATATGCTCATTTTATTCCGATAAGAATGGATTACCCGATGGAGAGGTTGGCGGAATTGTATGTGGAGAAGGTTGTGAGTTTGCACGGTATTCCTTCTAGTATTGTGTCGGATCGAGATCCGAGGTTTACATCTAAGTTCTGGACGGGATTGCAAGAAGCTTTGGGTACCAAGTTGTGTTTAAGTTCCGCTTATCATCCACAGACAGATGGTCATACGGAAAGAACGATTCAGTCGTTGGAAGATTTGCTGAGAGCTTGTGTGTTGGAGAAGGGTGGAGCTTGGGATAGTTATCTACCATTGATTGAGTTTACCTACAACAATAGTTTTCACTCGAGTATTGGTATGGCTCCGTTTGAGGCATTGTATGGTAGGAGGTGTCGGACACCATTGTGTTGGTATGAAACTGGAGAGAGTGCTGTGATTGGACCGGAAATTGTTCAACAAACTTCGGAAAAGATTAAGATGATTCAGGAGAAGATGAGAACTTCTCAGAGTCGTCAGAAAAGTTACCATGATAAGAGAAGGAAAGATCTTGAGTTTAGTGAAGGAGAACATGTTTTTATGCGAGTTACTCCGATGACGGGTATTGGTCGAGCTTTGAAGTCAAAGAAGTTGACTCCACGTTTTATTGGTCCGTTTCAGATTACCAAGAGAATTGGGAAGGTTGCATACCAGATTGCTTTGCCGCCGTCACTTGCAAATTTGCATGATGTTTTTCATGTATCTCAGCTAAGGAAGTACATTGCTGATCCGTCTCATGAGATTCGGGTAGATGATATATAGGTACGAGAGAATTTGACTGTGGAAGTTGTACCTGCGAGGATAGAGGATCGAAAGTTGAAACAATATGAGGCAAAGAAATTGCATTGGTAAGAGTGGCTTGGGGAGGACCAGCTGATGGAAATGTCACTGGGAGCCGGAGAGTCGATGAAGGACTCGTATCCCGAACTATTCGTCTGAGGTATGTTTTCGAGGACGAAAACTCTTTTAGTTGGGGAGAGTTGTGACACCCCAAAATAATTCAATAATTAAATAATTATGCTTTTTAATTATTAATTTAATTGAGAACATAATTTATTAATATATTGAATTTATTTGGAATAATTATGGATTTAATTGAGGTGTGAGGAGTAAAATTTATTTTACTTATGTTAAAAGGAATAAAAGGGAAATAAAATAAGGAAAGGAGGAAAAAGAGTCATTTTGGAGAAAACAAGGTACGTGAAGTTGAGAAGAGGAAAAGGAAGGAAGAAAACCTAAAGTGTCAGAATTCGAAGAACCCACAAGGTAAGGGGTGATTTCGATTGATTATTTCGTATTATAGGTTTTGATTTTGATACTATAGATCATAGCATGTTAGGAAATCTCAGTTTAGGAATTTCTAGGTTTCCATGGATGTATCTCTATTGGTGTCAGATGGTGTCAGATTGTAGGAAATCATTGATTTGCATGAGATAGGATCTATAAGGATGAGTAAAACATGTTATATTGTATGTTATTGGTGATGAATTAGTGGTTTTATGGTGTCGGAACATGTGGGCACGTTTTGGAATGAAAAAGAAAATGGTTTTGGAAACTAATGCTGTCAAAACTGAGTTTTTGGGTCTGAAGGTCGTGGGAACCGGTTCCCCAGTGGAAGAACCCGGGTTCCAGCTTTTAAAATGGTGAAAAGTAACATTTTCGAACTCAGGAACCGGTTCCTGTGTGGGAGGAACCGGGTTCCACGTTGTTTTTCCAGAAAAATAGAAATTTTACTTCTGAGAACCGGTTCCCTACCTGGAGGAACCGGGTTCCCCATATATTTTTCCAGGGGCGCTGTTTTTTTGAAATGTGGGAACCGGTTACTCCCAGGGAGGAACCGGGTTCCACTGACACATTTTTGAAAATTTTTAAAACTTCAAAAATCCATAACTTTCAAACCGTAAGTCCATTTTGAGCGCCGTTTTGGACGTTGTTTCTCAAATTTAATGCTCTATCATATCAAATGGAAAGATTTCCTAAAACTTAAAATTATTTTGGGAAGGAGTCGAATTTCGAAATAAATGATTAATGACTGACACATACTAATGTATATGTAGCAGAGGACCTTTGGTGATAGAGGTATTGGTAATGTGTAGATGTAAAACATGTTTATGCTGATGTTAATTGTATGCATGATTTGGTTGAAATATCATGATGATTGGTTGATTCAGTTATGTTAGATTGATGTATACATAGACTGATTGATGTTGCATGCTAGTGATGTGCGTGCATATGCATTGTTTGGTGAAGTTAATTCCCATTGTGCGGAATTTGAATTGGATTGCCGATAACCGATACCCGAGTGAGGATGGGTGGTTAGGCTGGATTTGTGTCCGGGTGGTTATGGACGAATCGATGGTTACTGTATCCGATTGATGATGGATCAGTGTTGGGTGACTTGGTCACGTGTCGGTACCACATGCATTAAGTCTGCATTTGTGTTTGCATGGAATTGTAACATGTTAGGATGTCTTCCAGTGTTGCAATTCTTTCTGTTGTCTATTGATTATGCATAATGACTTATATGAATATGGTTGTGTGTTGAACCTGGATTGTGTTAAGTGGGTGAAATAATATGCTTGTAATATATTGTTAATTGAGAAGCTTATAATATGCTTTAATTATGAGAAGTCTCACCCTTACTTTACAATTTCAAATTAAAGTTAGCAGCTGAGGAGTTGGTGAGGATGGCTCTAGAGCTTATCATTTAAGTCCGTGTGTGTCATGCTCTGATTAGATTGTAACACTGGGGAACGTTAGTTGAGGAATTAGATAGTTGTTTAGTTGTTTTCTTTAATTTTGTTGGGAATAATAATGATTGGATTATTCCGTTTGGTTATGATGTTTTCCGCTGTGTAAGACATGGTCTTAATTTGACTAAACTATCTAAAATTTGATCCTCATTGTAGCATGGCTACTGTTTAATTGAAGTTTGATTGTATTTATTAATTGTGACATCCCTCATTTTCCGTGTTAACTCTGATTAAAGCTGATTTAGATATTAATTTAATTAATATATTCGGGGTATTTAGATGGGGTGTTACATATCACACCCAAAAATTATCTTGTTCCTCCTTCCTCTCTTGCCAGTTTTAGTGTTCGAACGCTTAATAATAACGGTGATTTTATTTCTTAATCCAACTTATTTGATCCAACTAGTAACATCTTCTCGTGTAGCGAATGTTTGTGTTGTACTGAATACATCTGTCGTATCTATGGAGGACTCATTTTTTTGGCAAACAGGGACTTGAATTTCCATACCTGGAAAAAAAAATTAAAAAAGCGTTCCGGAACTCTTCTGAAGACTGTTTCGGTTTACATTTTTTACAAACCGGAACACTTTTACAAAGTGTTCCGGTTCGCACTGTTTACAAACCGAAACACATTTAAGAAGTGTTCCGATTTGTTACACAATTTGTCATTCATTCCGGAACACATGCACAAAGTGTTCCGGAATGGCTTTTTTGAAATTCGGAATACATTTAAAAACTGTTCCGGTTTATAATTTTACATACCGAAATACTTACTGGAAGTGTTCCAAAGTGTGTTCCGGAGGAGTTTTCTGGACTGTTAAATTTTGACTTTTTCGTAAATGGTAAAAGTGAAATAGTAAAATAGTTAAATTATTTTAAGGGTAAAATTGGCATTTTAAAAAAATTGTGGGGGTATAAGATTAACAGTGGGGGTAAAAAGTAAAGTTTTCCATTAATTATGGGACTAAAATTATAGGGCCTAAAAAATTTCTCATTAACATGGGGCTCAATAAAGTAAGGTTTTAGTGGGGCCAAAAAATATGGGCTTTGAAAAATTGGACTTATTTGATAGTTCTAGTTGACTAGCATACCGATGAATTTGGAAAGAACGATCACTTTTGTATGACTAAAGTTCAAGTACCTTAAACTCCCCCAAGTTGTCAGGAATAGAATTCAACAAAGAATTCTCAAAATCAAGCACTTTCAAAAGCTTGAACTTGGCGAATAATCAATCCATATGCTATTTAGGGGATTCACCTTTGTCCAACACAAATATAGAACAATTCCTGAGTTGCTAGTGTTTGTCAAGTCATTGTTGGAGACAGCTGCTATAGAAAAGTGCTTGGTTATTCCAAGAGTGACTTGTTCGTCATATTTATGGCATAAATGACAGAAGCTTAAATCTTTCATTTTTCTAATGATCACTTCGCGCAACAAATCATGGATTTGGCAACTTTTGACTTTTCTATCGAAACCAACTCTCGAAACATTAACCAAACTTCTTTGCATCAACTCTGTCAGGCACTCTTCGGCAGCTTCCTCCAAAGCTCTTCCCTCCTCATCCTAACAAACCCTTCGGCCATCCATTGTCTAGTAAGTCTCTTCCTACTTGATCGTGTAGTCCTCGGGATATATACCAAAGTATAGCATGCATGATTTCAAATGGTAAAGCAGGTCATCGTAACCAAGAGATAAAATCTTTACTAGATTGGTCAAATGCTCATTCCAATGTTATCACAAGCTAAGAAGACAAATAATCTATAATCAAGTATACAAACATCTCAATCAAACTCAAGTATATAATTTTTAAACTTTTTTACCCCCTTTGATGCACCAAAATGTTGTTAAAATTTTAAACCATGAGTTGTAAACTTGTAATCAAAGACGACTAGCCTGTGAAGAAAAATATATACTTCTCATTATGCCAAACCAAAACTAGTTTTCACTTCCACTATCAGTCTCAAAAAGCAATAAATACACATGTAATGCACAATAGATGACAAAAAAAAAATCAAATTTTAGCATTTGAAAGTGTTGGAGTCAATTTGAAGCTGACATCACCATAAGGTTCCTCTTGGTTTACATCAATAAGATCATGAGTCTTTAACACCTGCAATTCAACAGAAACCAGATCAAAACCGTAATTCCACAAGCCACAATATTCGTAATTCTTTGAACATAGTTGAAGTTCATTTCAATGGATAGAAGAAATGTCATGAAACTAACCAAAACTTCGAAGAACATCCGAGCAGCAATCTTTCTAGTTTTTCCTTCCAACATCTTGTTCAAGCTAAAATCTTCAGCAGGTTGCTCCGGAATCGGAGTACATGGAGAATAATCTCTTAAATATTTAGCTAGACCCCTGGAATTAAATAAGTGGAAAACATTAGCCATATTATGATTACTAGAAAAGTATTCTGAAGAACAAAATTGACATAAACAACCTGTGCGAGACCCAAAGAACAAATATATTCTACAATAGAAATAAATAGATAAGTACCTAGCCCTTCCAGTCAATGAGCCAATACTTGTTGTGCTTGTGCTTTGTGAGCCTGTCATCAAAAAATTTACATCAACTAATTAACACTGCGTTAAGTAAAATACTGTCTCGAATCAAATATCAGATGACAAGAAAATAGAACCTACTGGCAGTAGCTGGAGTGTTGTTCTCTTCATCAAGAAACCAGAACTCCTACAAGAATAAGGTTGATAAGATATTAGCTTACACTAAGTTTCTATGCTCAGAGACTAAACATCCTAACAAGAATAAAAGTTGTATGCTGAAAGGTAATGGAATATGAAAGTATTGATAAAGAAACATTAAACCGTACTTCTTTTTCAGCAGAATCGTTCACTGTATTAGTATCTTGAAAGTCTTGCATGCCATAGTTCTGATATGTGCTATCTTGATAAGTGCTAGGGGATCCAATTTCGGAGATATTAGCATGAGGTGAAGTCGCACCATATGGCCTCTCCGATACCTCAGAAACTGAAGTAGGTGTCGCAACATTTCCTTTAACAGGACTATTGTTAGTAGTACCTTCAATAATGGGTTCAGTGTCTATATTCTGAGAAGGAGCATTAACAGCGGGACAGCCGATTTCAGTTTCCTCCGCGTCTATTGGCGTATTAATGATAATCTCAGGTGCATTATCAATAATCTCATGTGCATCCGGTATTGGCTCATCGACAATTTGATTAATTGGAGGAGTACTAGTAGTACTACCCATATGATCTTCTTCCTCAGAGATGACCAAGTGGGGTTTTGAACATATATATTCCCTATTGTGTATGTTTATAAGTTCGTTGCATACTCCTGAAAAAGAAGACACAAATTTCAAAGGACAATTTTTCATAAATGTGATAAGTACTAAAATCTGCAAATTGAACAATAAAGGACAACCTACCTGGAAATAAAGGTTGGTCAAAAATATTCTCCTTTACTCGTTTATTTTTCAGCTTCCATGCATCCAGAGGAGAGGAAGGGCCGTCTTTTCTCTTCCGCAGTATATTGTTAGTATTATTAAGGTTTTCCCTCATGAATCTACAGAGGCATCCCAGTATGAGCAACAAGCATAACCAGAAACTTCTACAAATAAATACATGTCACAGGACACAGAAGTAGTTGAATCAAACAATTAAATAATTACCTATTTGTTAACACTATGGGATCATCAAAGAATTGTTTTCTCTTCCTTCCTCTTTGTTGCTTCTGATCCTGTACCTGCTCTATTTGAGGGCTAGGAGGAACCCTAACCTGGAGAGAACCTTGCCCTATAGTTGGTTCAGAATTTTGCCCTAAGATTGAGTGAGAAAAATCAGTTTTGAAATTCTAGAATTCATTTGTAAATGTAAGAGACAAGTGAGCACTTACCTCCATAAACTTGTGCATCTGAAGGACCATCTTGAGAAGCAACTGGAGTTGATGGACCGGCTTGTCGAATTGACGAGGGTTCAACACGGGTCTCATCAACCATTTCAGGAATCGGATCCTTTTCATTCACATTTTGGTTGAGATCCTTATTGAGTTCGGTATCATTACACCCACTGTCTTGTGGATTTCCAATAGCAACATAATCATTGAGGGGATCACGGAGAGTTTCCACTTCCGTTGCCTGTTCTGTAATAGGATCCAGAGAGCTATGTATGTTACCATCACCACTATGATCAGTAGCATGTGATTCTGTATGGAAACTTGGACCAACATCTTGAAAATCTGCTCTGTTTGTCAATGGAGATTGAGGAACAATGCTACAAGGACAAACAGTTTATTATTCAGTCGGTTCATATGGCAAAAAAAAATGTAAAAAGCAACTAAACACCAAAACCAACAAAACTTACTCTTCCTCCATTGGTATTGCATCAGAATCCGGAAGCGGTTGTGTGTTGGGAGAACTAAATGTTGCATCCTAAAAGTACAAGAAAACAAGTAGATGAAATAAGTTTGTAACTAAAAAAACATTACTAAAGTTCTACATAGATGAAAGGAAAGGAAAAAACATGTACCTCGTCGAAACGTATAGTCACAAAATTCTCCAGTACAGTAGGATTTTGATCTGCACATAAAAAAAAAGCATTAAAATGTTTTTAACTTTCATGTGTTACTAAAAGAATATATAAATAAAATAAAACTATGCGAATATGCATTCGCTTCAATAACCTGCAAGAGTAATATCTTCTAGATTCTTCGTGTGATGATCCTGATACCCATTAAAATCCATTTCATTGCTCAAGTTAAGCTCGTCAAGGTCATAAGTGGCTGGCATGGTGATAGTATGAATAGGTGCTTGCATTCCATCCTCAGGTAAATTATGATTTGATACAGCAGCAAATACTTTGTATAAAACAGTCCGAACAATATTGCAATCGTTGAGAAGATAATCAACCTTCTTCGAATAAATACGAACAACACCTAAGAGTAGGTGAGCTGACATTCTCAATGCAATGGGAACCCCGGGATCCATTATATGTTCTGAAAGAAAAAATCAAGATCAATATTTAATCACAACAAAAACAACACTATTCAACAACATTGTAGAGAGCAGAACCTTGCACACTTAAAAAAAAATTATATCAATAAACTGCGAGTGCAAGCAAATTACATCTCCGCACTCACAAACTGTGAGATTCATGGCCCGTAAAGTTAACTAATTCTAAAAAAAAAAACAGAAAAAACAAAGGAAAATACAAACTCTGAAATTCCTAAAAACTAGTACCATCGTTCCTTGAAAAAATTGAGTTTTGAAAGAAACTTGAGTTTTTTTTAATCTGGGTATCCGATCTCAAAATCGACTAATCCAAAGGAACTAATCCCACCGTCCACTTACTAGGGAACCATTAAAAGCCATAGCAAAGTTCTGTTTACACATAGCAAGACTCAAGCCTTCACCAACATGGCAACCACTAGACCAACACCAGAGGGTTAAGAAACTCTCAAGATTAATAGATAATCACAACAACAACAACAATAAAAACAACAATCTCAGTATACATAACACTAACAAACAAAACCCTCCAGATATAAGTTTAGACCATCAAACAACACTATCATGCAGCAAGAAACGAAATCAACAAAATTCATTAAAAAAACACAAAATCAAGAAAAATCTTCTTTTTTTTTACAGAAAACCAAAACCCAGTAGAAAAATCACCAGTGTGCATCAAAAATCCCAAACCCAGACAGATTTCGATTAAAAAAACAAACTTTAACACAAATTGGCAGAAAGGGAACATACGAACGGTGGAAGGGATATCAGTAGCAGTGCATTGAGATTTCTTGAGTCTGTGTTGCAGATGAGCAGCAATCCAAACAGTTGAAAGGCGTCCTTTTCGCGCCAAAAACGTCTGAGAGTAAAACATCTTCCTTTTCTTCTTCTTTGTTGCTGATAATCTCAAGATGAGAATCGAATTTGGGAAATTGAGGAAAATTGATGAAGAGGAATTGGGAGAGATTTTAGGGTTTTGTAGAAATTAGGGTTTATTTTAGGAAAGAATTTGGCGCGAGATTTGGTGACAAAAATTTGAAGTGCCGGTTTTATTTTTGGAGGAAGCGGTGTGTTGTGTTGGATACGCTTCTTTTGGTTTCTGTAAAAACACCTTGGTTCATCTTATATTTACAATAACTGCCACTACTATATTTATTTTAGGAATCTTCTAATCTTTGTTTCCTTATTTATGGTCAACAATTATTCAATGAAATTAATTTGTATCTACTAAATCATAATCATTGATAAAAATATTATTTTAATTAAAATGAAGATTGAATGTTTAAAATAAATCATTAGTTAATACTCCCTCCGTCTCCGAATATTTGAATATTTGACATTTAGCAGTATTAATTTAGATGATATAATTGGTGAATTAAAATTAAAAGTGACATATTTTGAGATATTTTTTTATATTGGTGAAGGCTTTATTTAATACAAAAAAATTGAAAGAAATTGAAATTTAGAAGTATTAATTTAGATGATATAATTGAAAAATTAAAATTAAAAGTGATATTTATTTTGAAAATTTTTTTTTATAAATACAACACTTATTTTGAAACTAAATAAATAGTAAAATATTTTTATAATTTTATCATGTCAATTAAATTTATTCACAGATACAAATAATTGTTCTTCTAAATCGTGAATTAGATTTGATTCACTATATCAATTAGAGTTACTTGACTAAATAAAATAATAATAATAATAATAATAATAATAATAATAATAATAATAATAATAATAATAATAATAATAATAATAATAATAGTGTAAAATGTGTGTATTAGTCTTGTAAATATTTGTATAAATATTTTAAGGGTCGTACTAACACGTGCTCTAAGGATACATGTTAATTATATTATAATTAAAAAAATTTAATATAATTAAATATAATAAAACTATATTTAAAGTTTTAAAATATTAATACACGTGTTTTAATAGAATATTTTCATAAATAATTTGTTAATATGTGTTTTAAGGATACATGTTATTTTTTTCCATATTTTAAAAACTATTAAATACATAATTAAAAATGTGTTACATTAATTTCTATAAACAACTTCTATTGCATATTGTTTTTTTTTATCAAAATTCTATTGAATATTGTTATTTTTAAAATAATGTGAAATGCCGTTTTTATTTGATAAGAAGTCGAGTGTGTTGGATACGCTTCTTTAGGCTTTAATGTTTTAGAGCAAAACACCTTAGAATGTGTTTGGATTGGTTGTGTATAGAATTGATTCTAGTAGATTGAATTTGATATAATTGATTTTAATAGAAATGAGTTTAGTAGAACTGAGTTTAGAATAATTGATTTATGTTTTGATACATTTATGTAAAAGTGAGTTGAATAATAATTTCAGTGTAAAAATCATTCAGAATCAATTATAGAGACATGATATACAAATTCTAACTTTAAGTAGAATCAATTCTGTAGTTAGAATCAATTCTACTTTTAATAAAACAAACACCTCAAAATTATTCAGAATCAACTTTATACCTCTAAAATTAATTCTGACTTTTGTAAAGTGATATCAAAGATACACGTATTCTAAACTTACATCAATGTTAAATAAATACTAACATCAATGAGTATTTAATGTAATAAATATTTTTGTCAAAATAAATAAATAATATTTTGTAGACTAACTCATATATTGAAAATGGCCACCGTGAAAATGTTTATGTTGTGACGGGAGAGTTTTCGGTGATCGAAAATAGTACTTGCAAAAAGAGTTAGCAATTTGAAGCTTATGCCGGTAAGAACTTAAGGTGGAATTTTACAAATGTATAAATGAATTGTATATGGGTATGATCTAGGTCCTAGGATGACACTTAAGAGGAACAGTTATGACCGACTTCCAAGTTTCAATTGTCTGGCATGAAAAGAGGGTAGTCGTTGTACAAAGATCAATGGCTTTATTCAAAGAAAAAGTATGCTCATGTGTGGCATTAGGTGATGCAGGTATAGTGATACAAATATGTGGTGTCTCTTGAATAAAATTGGATTTGTGTGGATTGAGTGAATCTTTATAGACTTGGCCGCCCATATTCCCCTAAAGTCCTTGCTTTAAGGCATTGATGTCCTAAGATTAGGTTGGCTTATAAGTTTGAATCGGGGTAACTGTTAGAAGTTGTGTTGGGGATTTGCTGTAAAATATAAAAGAGAAGAAGATAAAAACGGTACGATGAAAGTTGTATTGGATGTTGAGTATAAGTCAAATGCAATTTGGAAGATTCAGAAGTTGTTTTGGAAACAATTTAAGTAGATAAGTTGTTCTGCTACTGAAGCAGAAAAACTGTGTTTCGAAGAGGAAACCGGTTTTCTCATTTGGAGAAATTGGTTTCTGCCTCGTGTTTTTGTTTTTTGCACTGTTGTTAGTGGCAGTTTTGTTAGTTGTTGTTTTGTTGTGTTTTTGTGGACACTATATAAATACTCCCTCTCATGTAATGATTTGAATAATGTCATTGTGAATAATACAATATATTTTCTCCTCAATTACTTTTTCTCTCAATTTCCCTATTTTCTCTCTAAACTTCATCTTCTCCAATTAGTCATTTTCACCATTGATTCACCTTAACCCTTTTGTGTGTGTTCCAACAAGCTGCACAAAATAATTTACAAAACGTGTGTTTACACTGAGCTTTAGGTTCAATTCACCCAACCAATTTAGGTAAATTGGATGTAAATAGGTTAAGTGGCGAATCCCCTTCAAGATACTTTGATAACCTTAACATGAATCACACATTCACATTAAGCATTTCGATCAACGATATTTTATCAAATAAAGTTCTCTCATTTATTCTCGTGCACTATAAAAATAAAGAATGACTAAGATATAATTTTTGGCACATGAGACATGTTATTTTATTTGTGTCCTTTTAATGCCTAACAAATATTTTTGTAAGTAGAGAAATTTTGTTCACGAATAGTTATATTATTTCAATTGTAAAACATTACAGTTTTTCTTTAAAAGGTATTTTTAAACCATTGCAACTTTCTAAATGTATTTTGAAAATTTCACCACCAGTAATATTGTTTGCCGATAGATATTGTGTGTTGAGAAGGCATTTCATGGTGGCTATGCTTGGAGAGAGTAACTATATTGGGAATGTGGAAATTAAATGCATTGTGTACATGTGAAATGTTTACGTTGCAGAATTCCCCACATGTTCGACGCACGTATGGAAGGAAAATGATACATCTAATTCCACTTGAGTGCTCTCAACTAGTGCGGTTTCATAATCGATATTTGTTGGATTGAATCTTTCATATCATGATTGTTGACATTGGCATATAAAAGCGAGACTTTCAACTTCATTTTCACTTTTTGACTTATTATTTACTTCAAAATTGTAATAAAAAATAGTTTTCTCTTGCTTCGTCTTTGTTTGTTTTCTTCAGAGAACCTGCATTGAACTCAAAGTAATCCTTTTTTTTTTCTTGTTTATTCATATGTTTGTGTTCATTTGCGTCCACACATGGGAAACCCGATACACCCACGTGTAGGTATTCCTTTGTATAACTTAGTGGCGTTGATTCTATCACAAAACATGTAGTAGTCAAACCTAGTTATAAAGAATCTTATTCCATCTTGTTGAGATATAACGCAAAGGAACCTCATAACTGAGAATTTCTTCATGGGGTGAATTGGTATTTCTCGTTACAAAGGAAAAAGGAAGATGAAGCATAATATAGCCTTTTATCTTCTTTCAAATATAAGTAAAATTATCGTTACAATTATTAACTGTAACTAACAACCACAAAATAAGCAAAGTGAGCCTTACAACTAAGGAATTCTGAAAACAGAAAGATAACGTCCAATATACTTAACATCTCCTCCTCAAGGTGGACTATGTACGTGTTACCTTAAAAAATCTTTAAGGTATATTCGTTTCCTATATAAGGGTTTTTAAATAAATTAAAAGTTTGGTCGAAGTTTAGCTTTGTCAAACTAAAGAGTTCAATGTTCAATAGGAATATCAAGCCAAAATGTCAAAGTCTGGCCTTGTCGACCAAAATGAGAGAAATTGGTATAAATGACAAGATAGTTGAAAATCGGTCTAGTCGACCAAAGGGAATTCAAGACTTAGAAGAATTTTTGATGATTCAGTCTTGCCAGTAGATAACGTTGAAGCAAGGCAGAAGCGGAAAGATTTGAATTTTGAAGTCACCAGCAGTTACCAGTAGTTTGAGTTCTGATTGAGCGCCAAATAGGTGGCGAAAGCTGGAGGAGCAATTGTTTTAGGCTAATATATGTGTCAGTAGATAATGTGTATAGGCAGTTACGTTGTAATCACTATAAATAAGAAGGTCCAGTGTAAAATTTTGTGTGTTCACTTGTACTAAAATCACTTGTCAAACTTGATTATTCCAAGCGTAAGGAGGCGAAGAGTGCAGAAGTGTTTGATGTACGTGAATCACCATTTATATTTCAATGCAAATCATATACTTTTTAATTGTCTTTTTTGAATACTTTACTTGTTTTCTATTTACTTTTGAGCAATCTCTTTACGTTGTTTTCTGCTTCGTGTAAACAATTTAATACCTTTTGTCGGTCACGAGTTACCAGTCAGTCGGTCTATTGATTCTTGAACAATTCCTTTACGTTATTGTTTATTTCGTATGAACACATTCTGTCGGTCACGAGTCACCAGTCAGTGGTCGAATCATAGTGTGGAAAACTTCTTTTATACTTGTTCCCTTATTCATAAAAAACTGTTTCTCATAGTAAGGATTTCGGCAGAACAAGTGTATTTTCAAACTCTTAGCACATGTCTTAAGATCAACTGGTCGATCTTGCAAGTAACCCTTAGTTTTTAGGGCTTTGGAAGGACCAACGATTGTTTACCATTTTCCACAGTAAACAATATGTTACAACGTCCAAGCCTGGAAAGACTAGCAAGTAAGTTAGTAGCATTTCTCTAAGTGAATTATGCGTAGAGATTCGTCCAAACATCAGAAGTAGTTTGAATCCAACTAACCGTTTTGGTGATGGATTAAGAATTGGAACAAAATAGCCACACAAGAACCATGGTGGTGCATTTTGTCCATGGTGCGTGAACTGGATCAGTAAGCAAGGGTTTGGGCAATGATCCATCAACAAATTAATGTATGTTCTTGAAAAATAGAGTAATTTCCATGGATCTTGACTATGTGTGGTAATTCTTGGCATCAAGAAGAGGGGAAACCATAATAAGAGTTGGATTCTCATTTGGGTGAAGGTGACAGGGGATTTGCATAATTTGTAGCAAAATCAGAGTAAGTCGCGACAACCATTGTTCAATGGAAAAATGAGGAAGAAAAATTGAAGTAGAGAAACAATGTTTTGATATTAAAATGTTTTGATATTTCATTTTTAAAAATATAATCACATTTAAAACACATGATATTGATAACAAAAACAATAAATAGATCAAAGTTAAAAATAAAATAAATTTTCAATAAATTTTAATATATATATATATATATATATATATATATATATATATATTTAAGATACTAGAGCTCGTATACTATCTGAAGGATTCGTTTCGACTGAAAATTCATTTTTCATTACAATTTTAATTATTTAATTAAAAATATATTTGTTAATTTATGTATAAACAAAACTTAGATACAGTTCTTTAGGTGTGGTTCTTACTTTGTTTCAATAAAAATATGATAAATATATTTAAATATTATTTAAAGAGTGAAAATATGAACAATTTATATAAAAACAGAAGTAATTAACATATGTGTAAGAAGAAATTATACACTTGTCGTATTTTTATTGAAAGAAAATAAAAATCATATCCATAGAATTGTACATGAGTTTTGTCTTTTATCCCTACCCAATCCATTTTAATTATTTTAAGTGTTCTAAATTTTGCACTAATTCAAGATTTATGTCGGTCAAAGGTTTATGTCGGTGCTTCACAAACTGTTAGAAATGACGTTGCTTAGGTTGTCTCCCTATTTAGGTTTTATTTAGAGTGACAAATAGATGAAATTGATGGGTATGGATATAATAGACTTTGGATAAGGTTAAGATTCAAAAGTTTAGTTCATGGAAAAAGAAATTAAAGGTAATTTTTTTATTTAACTATAAATATATAAAATAACATATAGTTTATGTATATTTTCTTTCATAAAGAATAATTTTTTTTTTTAAAAGATGATTTAGATAAAATTCATCTAATTGATTTATTAAGATCTTTTTAATGAATAAGCAGTGATTTATCCATAAAATAAACTTAAACATTTTAATTAATATTTTAAATCTTACTGGTACCTTTCTTTCTGTCTACTTCTCCTTTCACCTTCCTTCCCTCCCTCCCATTTCCTTCCTTCCCATTTCCTTTGTCAAAGTAGAAAGCAAAAGGATCATAACATTCATCATCACCAACAAAAATGGCAGAACAAGAACCACATCCACCACCAAACGATGTCTGTTCAATCTGCCACGGAACCTTCCAAATCCCATGTCAAGCTAACTGCTCCCACTGGTTTTGCGCAAACTGTATACTCCTTGTCTGGCGCCACACTTCCGGCATTCAACCCTGCAAATGTCCGCTCTGTCGTCGACCGATCAATCTCTTGGTTCCGAGTCCTCCCACCGACAACAGGGATGATTCCAATCGGATTCTGTCGGAGATTCAGATCTATAATCGGACTTTTGGTCTGCAGTCGGATGCTCCTTTTGCTCAGAGGATCCTTGATCTTCCGTTTTTGTTGAGGAGGCTGTTTAGGGATTTTGTTAACCCTAATAACTCGCTTCCTCTTGTTATTAAAGCTCGGGTTTTCCTTTCGGTTAGTTTTCTTGATTCATTCTTGTCGTTGTTTGTGTTTCAATTCATCTTTTGATTGTTTCGAGTTGAAATTGAATGGAACAAAAATTATTAGGTTTTTATATGGTTAATGTTCTTGTTTGTGTCGGAACTGATGTTTCTCTAGAGTAGAATTGATTCTACTTGATGTTGTTTTAACTCAAGTTTATTGTTCAAATCACTTTTGCACCAATGTGTTCAACCATAAATCACCTAACCTTCAACTTGTTGTTAGCCTGAATCAATTCATTCGAAGGCATATATCCGTCTTTGATCAATTTTGATACATTGCCAAACATTTATAGTGGGAATCATGATATTGACATTGTCTCTTTTTATACACAGATGATAGTGAGTGTCATATACATTGTCAGCCCTATTGACATCATTCCAGAAGGTAGTGTAGCTAAAGCATATTGATGAATGATTTCAATTACTTGTTATATTTTGCCATTTTGTTTAATCTGTCAAGCTGTTCATGTTAGAGTTTTCTTCCCTTTTTCTGCAGGAATATTTGGAGTGATTGGTTTCTTGGATGATGTTCTAGTTGCACTACTCTTGTTCCTACATGTGGCTACCCTCTATAGATCGGTTCTTTACCGCCGTCATGGGGGTGCATAAGTAAAGTGAAATGAGATGTTGCATTCACTTTCATCTTGTGAAAGTTGACTATAACCTGTTTTGTTGCATTCACTTTCATCTTGTGAAAATTGACTATGCCCTATTTTGTACATAAGATAGAGCCAAAGGAAATATCAAAGTTTATCTTTTTCAATTACGATAAGTTTGCTGGCTATATAAGTATGTTGCTGTTTATATAAGTATGAATTACATCTTCATTTTCTACATTAAGTTACCTAGACAAAGCATAAAATGATGTGAACATGAGAACTTGGCAGTGAAACGATCATGTTTTAGTATCTTGTGTGAAATGTGTCATCGACTTTGACATGATGTCTTTGGTTAGGACATTCTAGTTTTCAATAAACCTGAATAAAATGTTTTTTTATTTATTATATAACCAATTAATACACATGATGCGTTCGGATGAATTATAAGGTGGTTTGCTCTGAAGTGTAAAGAATCTTGCCTGACAATCAGAGTGAATCATAGTTGCAACAGTCAATTTTTTTCCCCATCTTTGATATTTAGAGCATTGGATTTTTTTGAACTAATTATATGAATGATGTTGGAACATGTCCACGTTCTAATATGTTGAATTTAAAAATTTGTTAAGTTCCACATTGATAGAATTTTTTTGTGGTTGAAAAAAAATCTTTAGTCCCATATTGCTTAGTTTGGAAATCTTGGCTAGTTTACTTCATTATATAAGGAATTTACTTGTTTAATTTCAAAATTACACCAAAAATTTCTTTTTGAGTTATCCTTTCTCATTCTCATAACTCTGCGCGTTTCAAATTTTCGAAGCGTCAACTTTTTTCCTTTTGTTTTTACTCGTTGAAAATTCGAGTATTTTCTTGAATTCTCTTTTGAGTTGAGAAATATCTTAATATCTAGTATGTTAATTTATCTTTGTTTGAGTTGAGAAATATCTAGTATATTTTTTTTGAATTCTCTTTAGAGAATTAATTGAAATTTTTGCTTGTTTGAGAAATTCTTTTGAGTGGTCAAATGATCATTATTGAATTATTTTTAGAAAATTATTGAAATTTCTCATGGTTTGAGAAATTATTATCACTGATGGTCTTATTCTAGATACTACAGTGGTATTTGTATCATATTCGAATGGTCTTAGTACCACTAGAGGGTGCATTCTAGACTGAATATCTATCGTGCAAGTAGTAATCATACAATATAGAACTTGGTTGTTTTATCCTGGAGGCAGCGCGATAGTTCGACCGCTTTGCATAATTTTGAGCAGTGTCGTGAAACGTCTTAAATAGAACGAACCGATCCACGACTCAACCCGATAATTTATTCAATGAAAATTTTTCAAAACCAGGAAACAGCAATTTTAAGATGTTTCGAACTGCCATGGCTATTGAAAATATTATCGGTACTTTCAAGATTGTCTCGGACAAACCGTTCAAGTTTGAAGGAGTGCATTTCAAACGTTGGCAACAAAAGCAGAGTTTTCGTTAACCATAAAGAAGGTTGTCAATATTTTGATCGATGACATTTCTATCGTTCCATTTGGACCAGTTGAACAAAATAATTGAGAGAAATTTATGAACTCAGATGGAATTGTTAATTTAAATGAATATGAATTTACAACATAGATTAAAGCGAATGTTTACAATTAAGGGAAGATATCTCCTTATCGAAAGAGAATGATTATAAAATTATGAATGGACTTGCAAATGATCTGTATGATTATTACAATAACCGCGAGACTCCAAAATAGGTTTATGAGGCTTTTAAAACAAGCATGACATTGAAGAAGCTAGAGAACGAAAGAATGATTTTAGCAACTATGTGAAGTATTAGATAGTGGATGAAAGGTATATGGAGATCCAAAGTCACAAACTTTGAAATATTTCTAATGAGGTCATCACTAACGGTATGTACTTATATGAACAATTTCAAATTGCTTTTTTTATTGACAAATTGCCCCATAGTTAGAAAATTTTCAAAATTTTGCTTTGCTATGAAACAAAAGAATTTTTTAACTGAAACTCCGATTAGTCACCTTCGAATTGAAGAAGAGTCTAAGAAACAAGATCAAAAAGAAAAGTATTGGTTGTTTAAACAACAAAAATAAATTCAATGCAGTTTTGAAGCCATATGGAAAACCAGTAAAGAATCAAAACTGCAATGTTGTAAACTGAATTAAGAATTGGAACCCTTCTATGGCCCCTATTTCCCCAACTAGGAAACAACCACCACCTCAAAGAGATGATGATGATTTCCCTTTGTTTTAACTTTGGAAAACCAAGTCATATGTCTAAGAGTGAATTTAGTGTGGCCCCTAATGCACAGGTTAACCAGTCTCATGGGCAATTTATTTCCATGATAATTGAAATCAATATGGTTGATGGATCTGATGGTTGGTAGATAGACATTGGCGTCTCTCGTCATGTCTATTATGACCGTGTTATGTTTAAAACATACACGAATACTAAGAAAGTGTTGTTGGGAGATGTCCACACCTTGAATATTGCTGGAATTAGAGACATGGAGTTGAATTTCACCTCCAGAAAGACTTTAATATCGAAGGACGTCATGCATGTTTCTAAGATTAGGAAGAATCTTGTTTTTGGTTTTCTTTTAAATAAGGTAGGGTTTAGTCAGTCTATTGGGGTATATTTATTTGTACACCATTACGACGAACGAAATTGATATGTTTAAAAACCTTGTAAAGAATTTGAAAATGATATAGTAAGAATTTGTAGTGATAGAGAAACTATATGATTCTAGTTTATTAATGAATTTTATACATGGAATTTTACATGAAACGACTGCATCATAATGTCTTGAAATGAATGGCAAAACAGAAAGAAATAATATAACTCTTACTAAACTTGTTGTTGCAATTATGTTGAATTCTAGTGTTGCACATCAGTCGTAGGGGAATTTTGTTGACTGTTTGCTATGTCCTGAATCGAGTTT
Organism: Vicia sativa; assembly: GCA_021764765.1. Taxonomy (NCBI): domain Eukaryota; kingdom Viridiplantae; phylum Streptophyta; class Magnoliopsida; order Fabales; family Fabaceae; genus Vicia; species Vicia sativa. Next base: position 270,613,530 of record CM038796.1, on the reverse strand, counting down.
CCAAGTACAAAGTAAGATCTCACCTTATGAGATATTAAAGAAAAGACAACCAAATTTGTCTTATTTAAGAACTTGGGGCTATTTGGCTTATGTCAGGATTCAGGATATGAAGCGAGTTAAACTCGCTAGTAGAGCCTATGAATGTGTATTCATTGGGTATGCAGCAAACAATAAGGCATATAGAATCAAATGATGTTGAATTCTATGAAGATAAATTTCCTTTCAAATCGAGAAATAGTGGGGGCACTGAATCGAATCACATTACTATGATAAGAAACACTGAAAGCAAAAACAAAGTAGAAATTGAACTTCGATGAAGTAAAAGGGTAAGAGTTGCTAAATACTATGGGTCCAATTATGCGGCTCATGATGTAGATGTAGATCCAATAAATCTTCAAGAAGCCTTGTCATCTCTGGATACAGATTTAAGGCAAGTAGCTATTAATGATGAGATATAATTTCTAGAATCTAAAAAGACCCGACACTTAGTAGACTTGCCTTTAGGTTACAAACCAATCAATTGTAAATGGGTTTTAAAAAAGAAACTAAAATCTGATGAACTATTGATAAATACAAGGCTCTCCTTGTAGCCAAGGGTTTTAGATAAAGATAAAAATATATATTTCTTTGACACATTCTTTCAAATCACTAGAATTACATCCATTAGGGTACTTTTTTCAATAGCTACTATTTATAACTTAATAGTACACCAAATAGATGTTAAAACAAACTTTTTAAACGGTGACTTAGAAGAAGAAATATATATGGAAAAATAGAAGGATTTCTTATCCATGGACAAGAAGACAAGGTCTGTAAGTTTGATAAGTTTTTGTATGTGTTAAAACAAGCTCCAAAACAATGGCATGAAAAGTTTGATAACTTAATGATATCGAATGGGTACAAAGATAATGAAAGTGACAAATACGTTTATTACTGTTAGAACAAGATTTGGTTATGCAATTATGTCTCTGAGTTTTGATGATAACAAAGAGTATGTTTGAGTGAACAATTTTGTTACTCTAATGTTTGTTGTATTTTAAGAATAAACAAACAGGTTTTGTTTCTGATGAATGGCGTGGCCAAGACATTAGAAGAGAAATTTCTCTGCTTCTAAGCTACCGTGGTTTTGATGAACAAGTAGCAAGGAAACCTTCAGAAGTCTCTGAAGCTAAGTTACTCTAATACGTTAGTCTGAAGAAACCAGTCTGAAGATCTCAAGGCAGAAGTTCTGAGTGAACGTAGTCCAAGATGCTGAAGACTCAAGTTTCAAAAGACAAAGGGTTCTGAAGACCAAGTGCTGAAGACTCTAAAGACGTGGCTTTGAAGACTCTAAATACTTGAAGTTCTTCTAAACTTAGTTATGATACAAGGTTACAAGACCAAGTGCTGAAGACTCTGAAGACGTGGTTCTGAAGACTCTGAAGACTTGAAGTTCTTTCAACCTTATGATATGATACAAGGTTCTTTAAAACCAAGTGCTAAGGACTTTGAAGAGGAAGATCTGAAGACTCTAAAGACTTGAAGTTTTGATTAACCAGAAGTTATATTCTCTCCTCTTACTCATGCTCGCAGAAGCCTATAAAGTACATAAGGGTAGAAGATAATGTTAACTTAGTATAAATAGTACACAGTACGAAAAAGGCTTCATTCCACTAAGCGTAAATTGTGGAATAGAAAAGTACATGTAAGTACTATTTTGTAACGACTCTCTTTTTCAAATGACATACAGATTTATTTTAACTGGCTATATAAAGGTAAGCATCACAAGTTTGATTTGTCGTTGCCATGTGCTAAAATGCAATGATAATGGAAATTATTATTTATAAAAGAGCAACAAGATTATCAATCAGTATATCAACAAAAAGAACAACATGAAAAACTACATGTAATCTTGAATTATGTTATTTGATAATCTCAAACCAAACAATCATTGATTCACATTATGCTTAAATCTACATGCTGCAAAGAAACTTATTAAGCTGCAGAAGACAATGAAAGAAGATAATGGAAGCTCTATTTGAAACTCCAAACCATGGATATGTTGCTTCGTGATCTTATGGAACAAGGGCTGTTGTCCAGAAAGTTCTCAAGTCAATCAAGAAACAGAAACTTTTCTCAAAACTATGCCAAGATCTATCAAGCTATTAGAAGCTTATGAAGAAGAAGATTTCAGCAACTCAAGAGCTTTGGGCTGTTGTCCATGAAAAATCTACTTGAAGAAAAGAAGATCATACATTAAAGATGCAAAAAAATGTAATAAACTTTAATGTGTATTAGGATCTTCTGATGCACTTAATTGAGTTTACACTTGCTTGTGTAGAAGCATTCTTTTGTAAGAAAACCTTGTAAAAACAAACAGTTGTTTGTTCCTTCTAAAGGACCAGTTGGTTAGAAGCTTTAGGAAGGTGTTTTGACAATTCTTCTAAAGGACCACTTGTGTCTAAAGCTTTAGAAGGTATTGTGTTCCGTAGAGGACCGGTTAGGTCTGAAGCTCTGAGAAGACTAAGATGGGATCTTAGTGGATGTTAGCCACAACAATTGTCTATGCAGATTGTAATCAAGTTGATTATAGTGGATTAAGTCCTTGAGTTAAAGGCAAATCACATTGGTAGGGTGGACTAGCCTAGCTTGAGATTTTCTTAAATGAACCAGAATAAAATCATGTGTTTTGTATTTTTACTTATCGTTATTATATATGCTTCTGAAAGCCCTTTCAAGAACCTCACTTATCACGACATCAATAAGATGCGAAAATTACTCATGAGTGAAAAACCCAATTCAAACCCCTTTTTCTTGCGTTTTCTTCACACCTTCAATTACAAATTTGAGAATCTCATTTGCACTATCGTATGTCTATATGTAGACGATCTACTCATATTTGGATCAAATATTTAGGCTGTTAGTGACATGAAATCATTGTTGTAGAACAACTTTGATATGAAAGACCTCAGACAAGCGAGTCTGATTTTTGGTATCAAGATCACGAGATCCGAGCAAGGAATTTCTTTGGATCAACCACAATATGTGGAAAAGATATTAAAGAATAATAATTATTTTGACAATTGTTATATATATATATATATATATATATATATATATATATATATATATATATATATATATATATATATATATATATATATATATATATATATATAACACTCTCAAGTTGGAATATATAAGTCAAATGCACCAAGCTTGCCACATATATAATTAGTTTTGGGACTTCGGAGAGGTTTTTGTAAACACATATGCCAATTGATCATTAGAGTTGACAAAGCTTGTGAAGATGTTGCAGATTCAATATTCTCTACGACAAAGTGACAGTCTATCTCAATATGTTTGGTCCTCTCATGGAAGATTGGATTTGAAGCAATGTGTAATGCAACTTGATTATCACATACAAGTGCCATTGGTCTTGCTTAAGATTGATATTCACTTCTAATGTCATAAGATTTTCTTAAGATTGACATTCACTTCAAATTTCATCAGATTTTTTAAAGATATATATTTACTTCAAAATCCATCAGATTTTCTGAAGACTTATAATCACTTCAATTTTCACCAAATTTTCTGAAGACTTATATTCACTTTTTTTTCCAACAAATTTTCTGAAGACTTATATTCACTTCAAATTTTACTAGATTTTCAGAAGACTTATATTTAATTCTAATTTCATCAGATTTTCTTAACATTTATATTCACTTCAAGTTTCATCAGATTTTCTTAAGATTTATGTTCATTTCAATTTTCACTAGATTTTCTGAAGACTTATATTCACTTCAATTTTCATCAGATTTTCTGAAGACTTATGCTCACTTCAATTTTCTCCATATTTTCTAAAGACATATATTCACTTTTTTCCACCAGATTTTCTGATGACTTATATTTACTTCAAATTTCATCATTTTTCTAAAGATTTATATTTACTTCAAATTTAGTCAGATTTTCTGAAGACTTATATTTACTTCAAAAATTTTGCCAGATTTTCAGAAGACTTATATTCACTTCAAGTTTCATCATATTTTTTTAATATTTATATTCACTTCAATTTTCACCAGATTTCCGGAAGACTTATATTCACTTCAAATTTCATCAGATTTTTTGAAGACTTATATTCACTTCAAATTTCATTAGATTTTTTTAAAGATTTATATTTACTTAAAATGTCATCACGTTAACTTTAGATTTATATTCACTTCAAATTTTATCAGATTTTTTTAATGTATATATTTACTTCAAATTTCATCAGAATTTCTGAAGACTTATATTCACTTTTTTTTCACCATATTTTCTGAAGACTTAAATTTACAACAAATTTCATCAAATTTTCTTAAGATTTATATTCACTTCAAATTTCATCAGATTCTCTTAAGATTTATGTTCACTTTAATTTTCAATCAATTTTCAGAAGACTTATATTCACTTCAAATTTCATCAGATTTTCTGAAGAGTTATATTCACTTCAAATTTTATCAGATTTTATTAAGATTTATATTTACTTCAAACTTATCCAGATTTTCAGAAGACTTATATTCATAAAAAATTTCATTAGATTTTATTAAGATTTATATTCACTTCAAATTTCATCAGATTTTTTTAAGATGTATATTTACTTCAAATTTCATCAGAATTTCTGAAGACTTATATTCACTTCAATTTTCACCAGATTTTCTGAAGACTTATGTTCACTTTTTTTCACTAAATTTTTTGAAGACTTATATTTAAGAAAATTTAATCAGATTTTCTTAAGATTTATATTCACTTCAAATTTCATCAGATTTTCTTAAGAGATATATTCACTTCAAATTTCATCAGATTTTATTAAGATTTATATTTACTTCAAACTTCATAGAATTTTCAGAAGACTTAATTTCACTTAAAATTTCATTAGATTTTTTTAAGATTTAAATTCACTTCATTTTTACCAGATTTTTCTCAAGACTTATATTCACAAATAAAATTTCATCAGATTTTTAGAAGACTTATATTCCCTTCAAATTTCATTAGATTTTTTTAAGATTTATATTTACTTCGAATGTCTTCAGATTTTCTTAAGATTAATATTCATTTCAAATTTCATCAGATTTTTTTAAGATGTATATTTACTTCAAATTTCATCAGAATTTCTGAAGACTTATATTCACTTCATTTTTCACCAGATTTTCTGAAGACTTATATTCACTTTTGTTTCACCGGATTTTCTGAAGACTTATATTCACTTCAAATTTTACACAATTTTCAGAAGACTTATATTTACTTCTAATTTCATTAGATTTTATTAACATTTATATTCACTTCAAGTTTCTTCAGTTTTTCTTAAGATTTTTGTTCGCTTCAATTTTCACCTGATTTTCTGAAGACTTAGATTTTTTGAAGACTTATATTCGCTTCAAATTTCCTTAGATTTTTTTAAGATTGAAATTTACGTAAAATGTCATCAGGTTTTCTTAAGATTTATATTCACTTCAAATTTTATCAGATTTTTTTAAGGTATATATTTACTTCAAATTTCATCAGAATTTATAAAGACTTATATTTACTCCAATTTTCACCAGATTTTCTGAAGATTTATATTCACTTTTTTTCCCCAGATTTTCTGAAGACATATATTTACAGCAAATTTCATCAGATTTTCTTAAGATTTATATTCACTTCAAATTTCATCAGATTTTCTTAAGATATATGTTCACCTTAATTTTCACTCGGTTTTCAGAAGACCTATATTCACTTCAAATTTCATCAGATTTTCTGAAGAGTTATATTCACTTCAAATTTCATCATATTTAATTAAGATTTATATTTATTTGGAACTTCATCATATTTTCAGAAGACTTATATTCACATAACATTTCATTAGATTTTCAGAAGACTTATATTCACTAGAAATTTCTTTAGATTTTTTTAAGATTTATATTTACTTCGAATGTCATCAGACTTTCTTAAGATTTATATTCATTTGAAATTTCATCATATTTTTTTAAGATCTATATTTACTTCAAATTTCATCAGAATTTCTGAAGACTTATATTCACTTCAATTTTCACCAGATTTTCTGAAGACTTATATTCACTTTTTTTTCACCAGATCTTCTGAAGACTTATATTTACAACAAATTTCATCAAATTTTCTTAAGATTTATATTTACTTCAAATTTCATCAGATTCTCTTTAGATTTATGTACACTTAAATTTCCACTCGATTTTTAGAAGACTTATATTCAATTCAAATTTCATTAGATTTTCTGAAAAGTTATATTCACTTAAAATTTCATAAGATTTTATTAAGATTTATATTTACTTCAAACTTCACCAGATTTTCAGAAGACTTATATTCACTTAAATTTTCATTAAATTTTTTTCAGACTTATATTCACTTCATTTTTACCAGATTTTTCTCAAGACTTATATTCACAAATAAAATTTCATCAGATTTTTAGAAGACTTATATTCACTTCAAATTTCATCAGAATTTCTGAAGACTTATATTCACATAATTTTTCACAAGATTTTCTGAAGACTTATATTCACTTTGTTTTCACTGGATTTTCTGAAAACTTATGTTCACTTTAAATTTTACACGATTTTCAGAAGACTTATATTTACTTCTAATTTCATCAGATTTTCTTAACATTTATATTCACTTCAAGTTTCTTCAGTTTTTCTTAAGATTTTTATTTGCTTCAATTTTCACCAGATTTTCTAAAGACTTATATTCACTTCAAATCTCATTAGATTTTTTGAAGATTTAAATTCACCTAAAATTTCACCAGATTTTCTGAAGAGTTATATTCACTTCAAATTTCATCAAATTTTTTAAAGATTTATATTCACTTCAAATTTCATCATATTTTTTAAGATATATATTTATTTCAAATTTCATCAGATTTTCTAAAGACTTATATTCACTACAATTTTCTCCATAGTTTCAGAAAACATATATTCACTTTTTTTTCACCAGATTTTCTGAAGACTTATATTAACGTTAAATTTTACCAGATTTTTTGATGAATTAAATTTTCTTCTAATTTCTTCATATTTTTTGAAGATTTATATTTACTTCTAATTTCATCAGATTTTGTGAAGACTTATATTTACGTCATTTTTCACCGGATTTTCTGAAGACTTATATTCACTTCAAGTTTCAATAGATTTTCTGAAGACTTATATTGACCTCAAGTTTCATAATATTTTTTTTAAGATTTATAATCACTTTAATTTTCACCAGATTTTCTGAAGACTTATATTCACTTCAAATTTCATCAAATTTTTTAAAGACTTATATTCACTTCAAATTTCATTAGATTTTTTTAAGATTTATATTTACTTAAAATGTCATAAGATTTTCTTAAGATTTATATTCACTTCAAACTTTATCAGATTTTTTAAAGATATATATTTACTTCAAATTTCATCAGAATTTCTGAAGTCTTATATTCACTTCAGTTTTCACCAGATTTTCTGTAGACTTATATTCACCTTTTTTTCACCAGATTATCTGAAGACTTATATTTACTTCAAATTTAGTCAAATTTTCGTAAGATTTATATTCACTTCAAATTTCATCACATTATCTTAAGATTTATGTTCACTTCCATTTTCACTCGTTTTTCTGAAGACTTATCATCACTTCAAATTTCATCAGATTTTCTGAAGAGTTATATAAACTTCAAATTTCATCAAATTTTATTAAGATTTATATTTACTTCAAATTTCATCAGATTTTCAGAAGACTTATATTCACTTAAAATTTCATTAGATTTTTTTAAGATTTATATTCACAACATTTTTATCAGATTTTCTAAAGACATATATATTCACAAATATAATTTCATTAGATTTTCAGAAGACTTATATTCACTTCAAATTTCTTTAGATTTTTTGAAGAATATATTTACTTCGAATGTCATCAGATTTTCTTAAGATTTATATTCAATTCAAATTTCATAATATTTTTTTGAGATATATATTTACTTCAAAATTCATCTGATTTTCTGAAGACTCATAATCACATCAATTTTCACCAGATTTCTAAAGACATATATTCGCTTTTTTTTTCCACCAGATTTTCAAAAGACTTATACTCACTTTAAATTTTACCAGATATTCAAAAGACTTATATTTACTTCTAATTTCATCAAATTTTCTGAAGACTTATATTCACTTCAAATTTCATTAGATTTTTTAAAGATTTATATTTACTTCAAATGTCATAAGATTTTCTAAAGATTTAATTTCACTTCAAATTTCATCAAATTTTTTAAGATATATATATTTACTTCAAATTTCATTAGATTTTCTGAAGACTTATATGTACTTCAATTTTCACTAGATTTTATGAAGACTTTTATTCACATCAAGTTTCATTAGATTTTCTGAAGACTTTTACTTCAAGTTCATCAGATTTTTTTAAGATTCATATTCACTTAAATTTTCCCCAGATTTTCATAAGACTTATATTCACTTCAAATTTCAACAAATTTTTTGAACACTTATATTCACTTACAAATTTCATTAGATTTTTTTAAGATATATATATATATATATATATATATATATATATATATATTTACTTCAAATTTCATCAAAATTTTTGAAGACTTATATTCACTTCAATTTTCACCAGATTTTTTGAAGACTTATATTCACTTTTTTTTTTCACTAGATTTTCTGAAGACTTATATTCAATTCAAATTTTACCAGATTTTCAGAAGACATATATTTACTTCTAATTTCATTAGATTTTCTTAACATTTATATTCACTTAAAGTTTCAACAGATTTTCTTAAGATTTATGTTCGTTTCATTTTTCACCAAATTTTCTAAAGACTTATAATCACTTCAAATTTCATAAGATTTTCTGAAGGCTTATATTCACATAAAGTTTCATCAAATTTTTTAAATATTTATATTCACTTCAATTTTCACCCGATTTTCTGAAGACTTATATTCACTTCAAATTTCATCAGATTTTTTGAACACTTATATTCACTTAAAATTTAATTAGATTTTTTAAAGATTTATATTCACTTAAATTTTTTCCATATTATCTGAAGACTTATATTCACTTTTATTCACCAGATTTGCTGAAGACTTATATTCACTTTAAAGTTTACCAAATTTTCTGATGACTTATATTTACTTGAAATTTCATCAGGTTTTCTGAAGACTTATATTTACTTCAATTTTCACCAGATTATTTTCATCAATTTTCTAAAGACTTATATTCACTTCAAGTTTAATCAGAATTTTTTTATGATTTATATTCACTTCAATATTCACCAGATTTTCTGAAGACTTATATTCACAAATCAAATTTCATCAGATTTTCAGAAGGCTTATACTCACCTCTAATTTCTTTAGATTTTTTTAAGATATATATTTACTTAAAATGTCATATGATTTTCTTAAGATTTATATTCACTTCAAATTTTATCAGATTTTTTAAAGATATATATTTACTTCAATTTTCATCAGAATTTCTGAAGACATATATTCACTTAAATTTTCACCAGATTTTCAGAAGACTTATATTTACATCAAATTTCATCATATTTTCTTAAGATTTATATTCATTTAATATTTCATCATATTATCTTATGATTTATGTTCACTCTAATATTCACCTGATTTTCTGAAGACATATATTCAACTTAAATTTCATCAAATTTTCTGAAGACTTATATTCACTTCAATTTTCTCCATATTTTCAGAAGACTTATATTCACTTTTTTTTTCACCAAATTTTCTGAAGAGTTATATTAACTTTAAATTTTACCAGATTTTCGGATGACTTATATTTTCTTCTAAATTCATCATATTTTCTGAAGATTTATATTTACTTCAAATTTCATAAGATTTTCTGAAGACTTATATTTACGTCAGTGATCACCAGATTGTTTGAAGACTTATATTCACTTCAAGTTTCCATAGATTTTCTGAAGACTTATATTGACCTCAAGTTTCATAATATTTTTTTAAAGACTTATATTCACTTCAAATTTCATTAGATTTTTTTAAGATATATATTTATTTCAAATTTCATCAGATGTTCCGAAGACTTATATTCACTTCAATTTTCTCCATATTTTCAGAAGACGCATATTCACTTTTTTTTCACCAGATTTTCTAAAGACTTATATTAACTTTAAATTTTACCAGATTTTCTGATGACTTATATTTTCTTCTAAATTCATCATATTTTCTGAAGATTTATACTTACTTCAAATTTCATCAGATTTTCTGAAGACTTATATTTACATCAGTTTTCACCAGATTTTCTGAAGACTTATATTCACTTCAAGTTTCAATAGATTTTCAGAAGACTTATATTGACACAAGTTTCATAATATTTGTTTAAGATTTATATTCACTTCAATTTTCACCAGATTTTCTGAAGACTTATATTCACTTCAAATTTCAACAGATTTTTTTAAGACTTATATCCACCTTAAATTTCATTAGATTTTTTTAAAGATTTATATTTACTTCAAATTTCATCAGAATTTCAGAAGACTTATATTCACTTAAATTTTCACCAGATTTTCTGTAGACTTATATTCACTTTTTTTAAACCAGATTATCTGAAGACATATATTTACTTCAAATTTAGTCAATTTTTCTTAAGATTTATATTCACTTAAAATTTCATCAGATTATCTTAAGATTTATGTTCTCATCAATTTTTACTTGTTTTTCTAAAGACTTATCATCACTCAAATTTCATCATATTTTCTGAAGAGTTATATTCACTTCAAAGTTCATCAGATTTTATTAAGATTTATATTTACTTCAAATTTCATCAGATTTTTAGAAGACTTATCCTCACTTAAAATTTCATTAGAATTTTTAAGATTTATATTCACTACATTTTTATCAGATTTTCTAAAGACATATATTCACAAATATAATTTCATTAGATTTTCAGAAGACTTATATTCACTTCAAATTTCATCATATTTTTTAAAGATATATATTTATTTCAAATTTCATCACATTTTCTGAAGACTTCTATTCACTTCAATTTTCTCCATATTTTCAGAAGACTTATATTCACAAATCAAATTTCATCAGATTTTCAGAAGACTTATACTCACTTCAAATTTCTTTAGATTTTTTAAAGATTTATGTTTACTTAAAATGTCATATGATTTTCTTAAGATTTATATTCACTTCAAATTTTATCAGATTTTTTTAAGATATATATTTACTTTAAATTTCATCAGAATTTCTGAAGACTTATATTCCCTTGAATTTTTACTAGATTTTCTGAAGACTTATATTTACATAAAATTTCATCATATTTTCTTAAGTTTTATATTCATTTAAAATTTCATCAGATTATCTTCAGATTTATGTTCACTTCAATATTCACCTGATTTTCTGAAGACATATATTCAACTTAAATTTCATCAAGTTTTCTGAAGACTTATATTCACTTAAAATTTCTTGAGATTTTTTAAAGATTTATATTTACTTCGAATGCCATCAGATTATCTTAAGATTTATATTCACTTCAAATTTCATCATATTTTTGTAAGATATATATTTATTGAAAATTTCATTAGATTTTTCGAAGACTTATATACACTTCAATTTTCTCCATATTTTTAGAAGACTTATATTCACTTTTTTTTCACCAGATTTTCTGAAGACTTATATTAATTGTAAATTTTACCTGATTTTCTGATGACTTATATTTTCTTCTAATTTCATCATATTTTCTGAAGATTTATATTTACTTCAAATTTCATCAGATTTTCTGAAGGCTTATATTTACGTCAGTTTTCACCAGATTTTCTGAAGACTTATATTCACTTCAAGTTTCAATATCTTTTCTGAAGACTTATATTGACCTCAAGTTTCATAATATTTTTTAAGATTTATATTCACTTCAATTTTCACCAGATTTTCTGAACACTTATATTGACTTCGAATTTCATCAGATTTTTTAAAGACTTATATTCACTTCAAATTTCACCAGATTTTCTGAAGACTAAATTCACTTTAAATTTCATCAGATTTTCTGAAGACTTATATTCACTTCAATTTTCTTCATAATTTCTGAAGACTTTATATTCACTTTTTTTCACCAGATTTTCTGAAGACTTATTCACTTTAAATTTTACAAGATTTTCTGATGACTTATATTTACTTCAAATTTCATCATATTTACTGAAGACTTATATTTACTTCAAATTTCATCATATTTTCTGAATACTTATATTTACTTCAATTTTTACCATATTTACTGAAGACTTATATTCACTTCAAGTTTCATCAGATTTTCTGAAGACTTATATTCACTTCAAGTTTCTCCAGATTTTTTAAAGATTTATATTCACTTCCATTTTCACCAGATTTTCTGAAGACATATATTCATTTCAAATTTCATCAGATTTTTTGAAGACTCATATTCACTTCATATTTCATTAGATTTTTTAAAGATTTATATTTACTTAAAATGCCATCAGATTTTCTTAACATTTATATTCACTTCAAATTTTATCAGGGTTTTTTAAGATATTTATTTACTTCAAATTTCATTTGAATTTCTGAAAAACTTATATTTACTTCAATTTTCACAAGATTTTCGGAAGACTTATATTTACTTTTTTTTCACTGGATTTTCTGAAGAATTATATTTACATCAAAATTCATCAGATTTTCTTAAGATTTATGCTGACTTCAAATTAGATCAGATTATCTTAAGACTTATGTTCACTTTAATTTTCACCCGATTTTTTGAAGACTTATATTCACTTCAAATTTCATCAGATTTTTAAAAGATTTATAGTTACTTAAAATTTCATCAGATTTTCAAACGACTTATATTCACTTACAATTTCATTAGATTTTTTTAAAATTTATATTCAAATCAAATTTCATCAGATTTTCTGAAGACTTATATTCTTTTCATATTTTCTTTAGATTTATATTCATTTCAAATTTCATCAGATTATTTTAAGATATATGTTTACTTCAAATTTCATCAGATTTTCTAAAGACTTATATTCACTTCTATTTTCACTAGATTTTCTAAAGAATTATATTAACTTTTTTTTCACCAGATTTTCTGAAGACTTATATTCACATCAACATTTACCCGAATATTTGAAAACTTATATTCACTTAAAATTTCATTAGATTTTTTAAGATTTATATTCACTTCAATTTTCACCAGATTTTCTGAAGGCTTATATTTACTTCAAATTTCATCAGATTTTCTAAAGACTTATATTCACTTCAAATTTCAATAGATTTTTTAAAGATATTTATTTACTTCAAATTTTATAAGATTTTCTGAAGACTTATATTCACGTCAATTTTCTCCATATTTTCTGAAGACTTATATTCACTTTTTTTTCACCAGATTTGCTGAAGATTTATGTTCACTTCAATTTTCATCCGATTTTCTGATGACTTATATTCACTTCAAGTTTCATCAGATTTTAATAAGATCTATATTCTCTTCAAAGTTCATCATATTTTTTGAAGACTTTTATTCACTTCATATTTCATTAGATTTTTTAAAGATTTATATTTACTTAAAATGCCATCAGATTTTCTTAAGATTTATATTCACTTCAAATTTTATTAGAATTTTTTAAGATATATATTTACTTCAAATTTCATTAGAATATTTGAAGACTTTATTCACTTCAATTTTAAACTGATTTTCTGAGAACTTATATGTACTTTTGTTTTTCACTAGATTTTCTAAAGACTTATATTTACATCAAATTTCATTATATTTTCTTAAGATTTATACTTACTTCAAATTTCATCAGATTATCTTTAGACTTATGTACATTTCAATTTTCACCCGATTTTCTGAAGACTAACATTCACTTCAAATTTGATCTAATCTTTTAAAGATTTATTGTTACTTCAAATTTCATCATATTTTCAGAAGACTTATATTCACTTAAAATTTCATTAGATTTTTTAAAGATTTATATTCACTTAATTTTACCAGATTTTCTGAAGACTTATATTCACAAATCAAATTTCATCAGATTTTGTGAAGACTTATATTCTTTTCAAATTTCTTTAGATTTGTTTAAGATTTATATTTACTTTGAATGTCATCAGATTTTTTTAAGATTTATATTCATTTCAAATTTCATCAGATTATTTTAAGATATATATTTACTTCAAATTACATCAGATTTTCTGAAGACTTATATTCACTTCTATTTTCACTAGATTTTCGGAAGTCTTATATTAACTTTTTTTCACCAGATTTTCTGAAGACTTATATTCACATCAACATTTACCAGATTTTGTGTAAACTTATATTCACTTAAAATTTAATTAGATTTTTTAATATATATATTCACTTCAATTTTCACCAGATTTTCTAAAGACGTATATTTACTTCAAATTTCATCAGATTTTCTTAAAAATATATTTAGTTCAAATTTCATCAGATTTTTTAAAGATTTGTATTCACTTCAAGTTTCATTAGATTATCTTAAGATTTATGTTCATTATAAATTTTATTAGATTTTCTTAAGATTTATATTCTGCTCAAGTTTCATGATATTATCTTAAGATATATATTTAATTCAAATTTTATCAGGTTTTCAGAAGACTTATATTCACTTTTAATTTCATCATATTATCTTAAGATTTATGCTCATTTCAATTTTCACCAGATTTCTGAAGACTTCTATTCACTTCAAATTTCATCAGATTTTCTTAAGATATATAATTAGTACAAATTTCATTTGATTTTCTTAAGATTTATATTTACTTCAAGTTTCATCATATTATCTTAAGATTTATGTTCAATATAAATTTCATTAGATTTTCTTAAAATTTATATTCTCTTCAAGTTTCATGAGATTATCTTAAGATATATATTTACTTCAAATTTCATTAGATATTCTAAAGACTTATATTCAGTTCAATTTTCACAAGATTTTCTGAAGACTTATATTCACTTAAATTTCATTTGATATTTTGAAGACTTATCTTCACCACCGACTTTTCTTTTATCCAATTAAGGGAAGGTGAAAAGAACAAGAAAAGACCTCCGTTAGATTCTGAGTAAGGGAGAAGGTTATAAAAGGGAAGGTATTAGCACCCCTTTCCATCCGTAGTTATCTACGGGCTCTTAGTTGCTCTTAGATCACTTTTAAAAAGGTTCTTTCTGTGTGTTTGACAAAAATGTTTTGAAAAGGCATTTCGCTTTGACTTTGTATTGATTCATGTAGGAATGTATACAAAGTGTTCGGAAATGTTTTTGTTTGAAAAGAGTTTGAACTTTGACAAAAAGTGTGTGGTGTGGAAAATATTTGATTTTGAGCAAGCAACTAAAAGTCTTATTACCTACTCAGAATTGGTCATTTTCGTGTTGTTTTACGTTCCTTAGAATAGCCATCCATACCATTAGTTGGTAGGTAACCCCATCTCTGGATGTAAGCGGGACATTCAAGGGACATCCATGGTCATAGAAGGCAATGTAGGAAGTATCCTAGCACATTCAAGGGACTATCATCATTTTCGAGGCGACAATCAAGGGTCAAGATCATGTATTCAGAGGCTTACATCGTGGGTCTATGATCTTGTATCAAAGGGACTATGATGATTTGTTTTGAAGGCAATGGTGCTAGAATACCTCTATGTTCGAGGACTTTACCATTTGTATTCAGAAGGCAACGAGAGAGAATTACCCTAAGGGTGCATGAAGGAGTGTGTCAAATTCGTATATGTTATCTTGAAATTATAGTGATCTATGTCCAATTTTATCTTTCCATACACGCCAATTACTAGCGCTTTATAGGGTGCAGAAGTAAATTCATGAAATGTAAAGCGGAAAGATAAAGTCCTACGCTATTACATGGCTTTGGGGCAGTTACATAATAAGAGTGCGGAAAGTAAAAGTCCTAATTAAACTATTACATCCCATTGGCAATTACATAATTGAAAAAGGAAGCGAAAGAAAATTGTCCGAAACGTTACAACCTGTGAGTAGATACATAATCGGAAAACAAGAGAAATTGCATAAGAAGAAAATGTTAGTAAAAAGAAATATTTTTGAATCAGGAAAAAGAATTTTGATTAGTAATGACATTAATATGATAAGATATTTTTTTGGTAATTTTCTGGATTGTTTTGATAATTTAAAAGCAATTAAAATTCATTTTAATGACTAATTAGCATTTAAATAAAATATGCATGCAAAAATATTAATTTTAATATTAAAAATTAAATAAACATTTTCTGATAATAATGCAAAAAAGAAAAATATTTTTGTGATTTTTTAAATGCATGATAAAATTAGTTAAAGATTAATTAAATTGTATGAAAAATATTAAAGAAAATAAGAAAAGGAAAAAGTTGGTTTTGCAAAAGAGTAAAAAAGAATGGTCTTGCCAGGGATCGAACTGGTGACCATCTGGATGAAAACTCAAGCTTGCTTGCCTTTACCACTAAGCCAAAGCGTGTTTGGTGTCTAGAAATTGGAAAGAGTTGTTTATAAAGGAAGACGTGTCCTGATTCTGGGAATTCAACGCACTGTCAGCCGCGTGGGACCCAGGTTGTAATGGATGGACGAATCGGAAGCCACGAAAACGCCACGCATGCCTTCATTTGGCCAACAACAACGACGAGCCCTAGCTTTGACTGCCTCTCCCACAACGTAACCAACTTGCAAAAATAGGCGAAATAAAAAGGAAAAGAGTACCCTACCCCCATAAATCGAGGGCTGCGAACACGATGGTGGTGTTCGTTTCTCTTGAAAATGCCTGGATAAGCCGGTTCGAACGAAATAGTTCAAAATTCCCTAGCCATGGTGATTCGTGTTTTCTACGTCTAAGCTTGTATGTAATGCTCAAATGTGATCTAATTCATGTCACGAGTTCAAATAAAGACAAAAACAATTAGCAATGCATGGATTTATGAACTAAATTCAAGAAAATACCAACCGGAGCAAGCTAGGAGCACGATCCGCACTGGGCTTGAGTAAGGACTGTATTGAACCCTGGGAACCTCAGAACACAATGGGATGGCTGGTTTAACAAACTGTCGGAACTTGAATTGCCAACTTTGAACAATTTTTTGAAAATAAGGGTTGCTTGTATGGGCTAGGGTTTCATCCTTGGTCTTGTAATGTGTCGAGTATTTATAGAGGAAGAATTGGAAGCAAAAGAATGAAAAGATCTCCTCTTTAATGCAAAAATTTTCTTTCAAATATCAAATCTTTTGAAAATTTTATTTTCCTTCCATGAGAGCTAGCACGAAATTGGCAAGTTGTGTGGGCTATCTTGGACCTCAAGTTTGATAAAAATCCAACCCATTTGAAAATATACCTTGTTTTCATATTTTATATAATTTAAATTTGAATTAAATGCTTATAAATTCAAAAATAAAACGTGGTCGTGGCAAGGCATCAATAGGTCACAAATAATATTATGATCAAGTTTGGATCATAAAATTATAGGCCCATTTGGAAAAAATTGGATTTTGACAAGTATCTCTTTTTGTGCAATTGTCCAAAAATGCCCAACTTGTACAAGGTGTATTTTGCTCAATTTTCAACATTTTTGAGTGCTCTTGGACTTTTTAGAAAGCTCTAGGTGCCCTATAAACAACCTCTTTGGTGTCATCTCAATTGGAGTTTCCATGCTCAATAAAACTTCATTACAAAAAGTTGACTTTTTGTTGACTTTGAAAAGGACCTGTAATGTTTTGATCCATACCTTCCAAATGAAGCATTTTTTGAACATTCTTGTGAGACATGAAGTTGTAGAGAATTGAATTTCCTTCAAAATGAGACGGAGAAAGTAGAAGAAGTTATAAAGTTCATTGACTTTTCTAAAACCCTAATTTGGAAAGTTTGACTTTTGAGCAAATCTTGAGTTTTCTTGATGAATCATGATCAACCCTTGATCAAATGATGAATGTGACTTCAAAATGAGGATGTTGACCAAAAATCATGAAGTTTGACCGTATGTTGACAGCTTGACTTTTGTCCAATACAACCTGATTTTCAACCATCTGAGCAATTGTCTGAGGAAACTTGACTTGTGAGGCCTGAAACTTGACATGGAGATTCTTTGAAGCATATGAGGAGGCATGATGATCACTAGAGATATTGGAAGTCCATCTTGATCTTAAAATGGCCAAACCCTAGTTTGGGTTGATTGTCTAGGAGAGGGTTTGTCTGATCAACCCTTGAGGAATCCTTGAGTATGGATGTATGAAATGTTTTGAGAAATAGGAGGGCAAATTTTGGGGTATGACAAGACCTATATTCACTTCAAATTTCTTCAGATTTTCTGAAGACTTATATTCACTTCAAATTACATCAGATTTTTTTAAGATTTATATTTACTTCAAATTTCATCAGATTTTCTGTAGACTTATATTTACTTCAAATTTCATTAGAATTTTTTAAAGATTTATATTCACCTCATTTTTCCCGTATTTTCTTAAGACTTATATTCACTTCAAATTTCATCAGATTTAGTGTAGACTTATATTCACTTAAAATTTCATTTGATTTTATTAAGATTTATATTTACTTCGAATGTCATCAAGTTTTATTAATATTTATATTCACTTCAAATTTCATCAGATTTTTTGAAGACATATATTTACTTCAAATTTCATCAGATTTTCTGAAGACTTATATTCACCTTAATCTTCACAAGATTTTCTAAAGACTTAAATTTACTTCAAATTTCATCAGATTTTCTATAGAATTATATTCACTTCAAATTTCAATATATTTTCTTAAGATTTATATTCACTTTAAATTTCATCATATTATCTTAAGATTTATACTCATTTCAATTTTCACCAGATTGTTGAAGACTTATATTCACATCAAATTTCATCAGATTTTCATAAGATATATATTTAGTACAAATTTCATCAGATTTTCTTAAGATTTATATTCACTTCAAGTTTCTTGAGATTATCTTAAGATATATATTTACTTCAAATTTCATCATATATTATGAAGACTTATATTCACTTCAATTTTCACAAGATTTTCTGAAGACTTATATTCACTTCAGATTTCATTTGATTTTATGAAGACTTATATTCACTTTAATTTTCACCAGATTTTTCTGAAGACTTATATTTACTTAAAACTTCATTAGATTTTCTTAAGATTTATATTTAGTTTAAATTTAATTAGATCATCTTAAGATTTATGTTCACTTAAATTTTCACCAGATATTCATAAGACTTATATTCAGTTCAATTTTCACTAGATTTTCTAAAGACTTATATTCAGTTCAATTTTCACCAGATTTTCTAAAGACTTATTATATTCACTTCAAATTTCATCAGATTTTCTTAAGATTTATATTCACTTCCAATTTCATCATATTTTCTTAAGATTTATATTCACTTATAGTTTCACCAGATTATCTTAAGATTTATATTCAATATAAATTTCATTAGATTTTCTTAAGATTTATAATCTCTTCAAGTTTCATGAGATAATATTAAGATATATTCAAATTTCATCAGATATTCTGAAGACTTATATTCACTTTAATTTTCAAAAGATTTTCTGAAGACTTATATTCACATCAAATTTCATTTGATTTTCTGAAGACTTATATTCACTTCAATTTTAACTAGATTTTCTGAAGACTTATATTTACTTCAAACTTCATTAGATTTTCGTAAGATTTATATTCATTTCAAATTTCATTAGATCATCCTAAGATTTATGTTCACTTCGATTTTCACCAGATTTTCTAAAGACTTACATTCACTTCAATTTTCACCAGATTTTCTGAAGACTTATATTGACTTCTATTTTCATCAAATTTTCTTAAGACTTATATTCACTTCAATTTTCACCAGATTTTCTAAAGACTTATATTTACTTCAAAGTTCATCAAATTTTCCTAAGATTTATATTCACTTCAAATTTCATCAAATTTTCTTAAGATTTATATTCACTTCAAATTTCATCAGATTTTCTTAAGATTTATTTTCACTTCAAATTTCATTAGATTTTACTATGACTTATATTTACTTCAAATATCATCAGATTTTTTGAAGACTTATTTTCACTTCAATTTTCACCAGATTTTCTGAAGACTTATATTCACTTTTTTTTCACAAGATTTTCTGAAGACTTATATTTACTTAAAACTTCATATGATTTTCTTAAGATTTATAGTCACTTCAAATTTTGTGAGATATTCTTAAGATTTATATTCACTTCAAATTTAAGAAGATTATCTTAAGATTTATGTTCACTTCAATTTTCACCAGATTTTCTTAAGACTTATATTCACTTCAAATTTCTTCAGAGTTTTTGAAGACTTATATTCACTTCAAATTTCATCGAATTTTGTTAAGATTTATATTTAATTCAAATTTCATCAGATTTTCTGTAGACTTATTTTCACTTCAAATTTCATTATAATTTCTTAAGATTTATATTCACTTCCTTTTTACCAGATTTTCTGAAGACTTTATTCACATCGAATGTCATCAAATTTTCTTAAGATTTATATTCATTTCAAATTTCATCAGATATTTTGAAGATATGTATTTACTTCAAATTTCACCAGATTTTCTAAAGACTTGTATTCACCTTAATTTTCACCAGATTTTCTGAAGACTTATATTCACCTTAATTTTCACCAGATTTTCTGAAGATTTATATTTACTTCAAATTTCATTAGATTTTTGTAAGATTTATATTCACTTCAAATTTCATCAGATTTTCTTAATATTTATATTCACTTTAAATTTCATCATATTATCTTAAGATTTATGTTCATTTCAATTTTCACCAGATTTCTGAAGACTTATTCACTCCAAATTTCATCAGGTTTTCTTAAGATATATATTTAGTTCAAATTCAATAGAATTTCTTTAGATTTATATTCATTTCAATTTTCATCAGATTATCTTAAGATTTATGTTCAATATAAATTTCATTAGATTTTCTTAAGATTTATATTCTCATCAAGTTTCATGAGATTTGTGACACCCCAAATAATTCAACTATTAAATAATTAGAAATTTAATTATTAATTTAATTAAAGGTTTAATTATTGTCATTTTTGAATTAATGGATTTAATTAATTAAATAATAGATGGGAGTGTTGGTGGTGTGAAGTGGAATTTGGAGGTGTGTAGAGTAAAAAGCTCTAATTAATCTAATTTATTTATTTCTATTATTTGGAAAATAAAAAGGAATAAATAAAGGGAAAAGTGAGAAGAGGAATTAGGATTCATTCTACGTGCTTTTGGAAAAGAGAAGAGAAAGAGGAGAAAAAGCCAAATCGTCAGAATTCGAAGATTCATCGCGAGGTAAGGGGTAATTTGATCTGATTATTATGCCTTATAGGTTTTGAAGATCAATAGAACGAATTGATCCATTAGGAATCTCGAATTAGGAATTTTAGGTTGTGTCCTAACGTTATGATCCGACGTAATAATTCAATTGGAAATGATAATAATGATTAATTGTGGAGGATGATTGTAGGATAATTAGAAAGTATAATTCTGATGTTAATTAGGTGTGAAAATACATAAGAATTATTGTTTCTGTTGTGCCATAGCTATTGGTAATGAATGGTTAATTGAACTATACAAGAAAATAAAACGATTTTGGTGAAAAAGGCGCATGGCTCACACAAGAAGTCATGCATCGATGCAAGCAGTGAAAACTTAGAGAACCAGAGGCGTAGGAAAGGCTTGTATCGACACAAAATTGCTTGGATCGACTCATGTGTTGAAAATTTGGGTTTTTGCACCGACACAAAGATGTGATGCATCGACAAAAGGATCTTGTATCGACAAGAAGCCATGGATCGACTCATACCAAGGGATTTTGAAAATGGGAAAAATTGTTGTATGAGTTCTATTACGCGTGTTTGTGTCGACACAAGCAGCTCATGTGTTCACATGGGGTTTTGATCGATACATTGTAGAAACAAGGTGATTTTCAAAAATTATTTTGGTCATATCTTTTGACCAGAATCTCGATTTAGGCATAGTTGGTATCGTTGAAAAGCTTAGAACGAGTACTATCTATTAAAAACATTTTCAAAACCAGTAATTGAGATCTTGAAGGATTATTTTGGATTCCGTAGGAAGAACCCGTTATAATCCGTGTTTGTGCCATTAACTTTGAGTATACTTGTTGTGTGTTAATTCAATATGTTATGATTAACGATATGTGTACATGACTTGCTGTTATCATGTGTTGTTGATGGTATTGATTTTGTATGGAATTATCTGGTGTTCATATTCCATTTATTGAATGTGGCATGCTGTTGGATGTGCATGCATATCCATTCTGGTGGAGTTAATTCCCATTGTGTGGAATTTGACTCAGATACAATAACTGCATTCGGGGTTTCAGGGTGGTGAGGCTTGATTCGTGTCTGGGTGATTGTGGACAAATCGATGTTGGTGACTTAGTTCACGTTTTGGTACCACATGCATTTGAGTCTGCATTGCATATGTAATTATAACATGTTAGGATGTTTTCCAGTGTTGTAATTGCATTGATTGTTATTATGTGCTTATTGATTTGTGTGATCTGTATTGGTGAACTGGAATATGGATATACTAATTAGCATGGAATAATGAATTGATTATTTTATTGTTGTAAAGAAATGTATAATTCATTTAAATTTTTGATGAAATCTCACCCTTACTTTAATGATTTCAGATTGAAGTGATTAGCTGCTCAGGAATTTGGTGAGGATGGCTTATAGAGCTATGCTACTTAGATTGTCCGCGTGTCAGTGTCATGCTCTGGTAGTTGTAACACCGGGGAACGATCATTTTGGAATTTTAAGGATTTAAACTTGTCTCTTTTGAGTTTATGCTTGGAATAATTATGATTTGAGTTATTCCGGATTCTTATGTTATATCAGCTGTGTAAAACATAATCTTTGGTTTTGGAATATTTAATAAGTTCTTCAGTAAATGCATGACTACTGTTTGTTATTTGGTTATTTGGAATTTTTAAATTGTGACGCCCTTTCGTTATGTTAAAACTCTGATTAAATATATAATTCGCGGGGAAATTAGAAGGGGTGTTACAAGATTATCTTAAGATATATATTTACTTCAAATTTCATCAGATTTTCTGAACACTTATATTCACTTCAAATTTCATTTGATTTTTTGAAGAATTATTTTCACATCAAATTTCATAAGATTTTCTTAATATATATATATATATATATATATATATATATATATATATATATATATATATATATATATATATATATATATATATATATATATATATATATAGTTCCAATTTCATCAGATTTTCTTAAGATTTATATTAACTTCAAGTTTCATCAGATTATCTTAAGATTTATGTTCAATATAAATTTCATTGGATTTTCTTAAAATTTATATTCTCTTCAAGTTTCATGAGATTATCTTAAGATATATAATTACTTCAAATTTGATCAGATTTTCTAAAGACATATATTCACTTCAAATTTCATCAGATTTTCTGAATAATTATATTCACTTCAAATTTCATTAGATTTTTTTAAGATTTATATTTACTTCAAATGTCATAAAATTTTCTTAAGATTTATATTCACTTAAAATTTCATCAGATTTTCTTAAGATTTATATTCACTTCAAATTTCATCAGATTTTCTTAAGATTTATTTTCACTTCAAATTTCATCAGATTTTACTATGATTTATATTTACTTCAAATATCATCAGATTTTTTGAAGACTTATTTTCACTTCAATTTTCACCAGATTTTCTGAAGACTTATATTCACTTTTTTTTCACAAGATTTTCTGAAGACTTATATTTACTTCAAATTTCATATAATTTTCTTAAGATTTCTAGTCACTTCAAATTTCGTGATATATTCTTAAGATTTATATTCACTTCAAATTTCAGAAGATTATCTTAAGATTTATGTCCACTTCAATTTTCACCAGATTTTTTGAAGACTTATATTCACTTCAAATTTCTTCAGATTTTTTGAAGACTTATATTTACTTCAAATTTCATCGAATTTTTTGAAGATTTATATTTACTTCAAATTTCATCATATTTTCTGTAGACTTATATTCACTTCAAATTTCATTAGAATTTTTTAAATTTATATTCACTTCATTTTTACCAGATTTTCTGAAGACTTATATTCACATAGAATGTCATGTAATTTTCTTAAGATTTATATTCATTTCAAATTTCATAAGATTTTTTTAAGATATGTATTTACTTCAAATTTCACAAGATTTTCTAAAGACTTAGATTCACCTTAATTTTCACCAGATTTTCTGAAGACTTATATTCACCTTAATTTTCACTAGATTTTTTTGAAGATTTATATTTACGTCAAATTTCATCAGATGTTTGTAAGAGTTATATTCACTTCAAATTTCATCAGATTTTCTTAAGATTTATATTCACTTTAAATTTCATCAGATTATCCTAAGATTTATGTTCATTTCAATTTTCACCAGATTTCTGAAGACTTATATTCACTCCAAATTTCATCAGATTTTCTTAAGATATATATTTAGTTCAAATTTCATCAGACTTTCTTTAGATTTATATTCACTTCAAGTTTCATCAGATTTTCATAAGATTTATGTTCAATACAAATTTCATTAGATTTTCTTAAGATTTCTATTCTCTTCAAGTTTCATGAGATTATCTTAAGATATATATTTACTTCAAATTTCATCAGATTTTCTGAAGACTTATATTCACTTCAACTTTCACCAGATTTTCTGAAGACTTATATTCAAATTTCATTTGATTTTCCGAAGACTTATATTCACATCAAATTTCATCAGATTTTCTTAAGATATATATATTTAGTTCCAATTTCATCAGATTTTCTTTAGATTTATATTTACTTCAAGTTTCATCAGATTATCTTAAGATTTATTTTCAATATAAATTTCATTATATTTTCTTAAGATTTATATTCTCTTCATTTTTCATGAGATTATCTTAAGATATATATTTACTTCAAATTTCATCAGATTTTCTAAAGACTTATATTCACTTCAAATTTCATCAGATTTTCTGAAGAATTAATTTATCTTCAAATTTCATTAGATTCTTTTAAGATTTATATTTAGTTTGAATGTCATAAAATTTTCTTAAGATTTATATTCACTTTATATTTCATCAGATTTTCTGAGACTTATATTCACTTTAATTTTCACCAAATTTTCTGAAGACTTATATTCACCTTAATTTTCCCCAAATTTTCTGAAGACTTATATGTACTTCAAATTTCATCAGATTTTCTTAAGATTTATATTCACTTCAATTTTCATCAGATTTTCTTAAGATTTATATACACTACAAGTTTCATCAGTTTATAGTAAGATTGATGTTCAATATAAATTTCATTAGATTTTCTTAAGATTTATATTCTTTTCAAGTTTAATAAGATTATCTAAAGATTTATGGCCACTAAAATTTTCACCAGATTCTCTGAAAACTTATATTCACTTCAAATTTCATTTGATTTGAATAAGACTTATATTCACCTCAATTTTCACCAGATTTTCTGAAGACTTTTATTTACTTCAAATTTCATAAGATTTTCCTAAGATTTATATTCACTTAAATTTTCATTAGATATTATCTTAAGATTTCTGAAGAGTTATATTCATTTTAAATTTCATCAGATTTTCTGAAGACTTATATTCACTTCATATTTCGTCAGATTTTTTGATCACATATATTCACATTAAATATCATTATATTTTTTAAAGATTTATATTTACTTCAAATTTCACGAGATTTTCTTAAGATTTATATTTACCTCAAATGTCACAAGATTATCTTAAGATTTATGTTCACTTCAATTTTCAACAGATTTTCTGAAGACTTAAATTCACTCCATTTTTATCAGATATTCTGAAGACTTTTATTCACTTCAAATTCCATCAGATTTGTTGAAGAAGTATATTCACTTCAAATATCTTTCTATTTTTTTAAGATTTATATTTACTTCGAATGTCATCAAATTTTCTTAAGATTTATATTCACTTCAAATTTCATCATATTTTTTAAGATCTATATATACTTCAAATTTCATTAGTTTTTCTGAGGACTTATATTCACCTTAGTTTTCACCAAATTTCTGAAGACTTATATTCGCCTTAATTTATCCCCAGATTTTCTGAAGTCTTATATTTACTTTAAATTTCATTATATTTTCTTAACATTTATATTCACTTCAATTTTCATCAGATTCTCTTAAGATTGATATTCAGTTCAAGTTTCATCAGATTATCTTAAGATTGATGTTCCATATAAATTTCATTAGATTTTCTTAAGATTTATATTATCACAATTTTTCTTTAGATTTTCACAATATTTTTTAAAGACTTATATTTACTTCAATTTTCACCAAATTTTCTAAAGACTTATATTCACTTCAAATTTCATTTGATTTTCTGAAGACTTATATTCACTTCAATGTTCACCAGATTTTCTGAAAACTTATATTTATTTCAAATTTCATCAGATTTTCCTAAAACTTATATTCACTTACAATTCCATTAGATTATCTTAAGATTTATGTTCACTTCAATTTTCACCAGATTTTTTGAAGACTTATATTCACTTCAAATTTCATTAGATTTTCTGAAGACTTAAATTCACTTAATTTTTACCAGATATTCTGAAGACTTATCTTCACTTCAAATTTCATCAAATTTTCTGAAGACTTATATTCACTTCAAATTTCATTAGATTTTTTTTTAGTTTAATATTTATTTCGAATGTCATCAAATTTTCTTAAGATTTATATTCACTTCAAATTTCATCAGATTTTTTGAAGATATATATTTACTTCAAATTTCATCATATTTTCTAAAGACTTATATTCAGCTTAGTTTTCACCAGATTTTCTGAAGACTTATATTCACTTTAAGTTTCACAAGATTATCATTTATGTTCACTTCAATTTTCACCAGATTTTTTGAAGACTAATGTTCACTTCAAATTTCTTCAGATTTTCTGAAGGCTTAAATTCACTTCAAATTTCATCGGATTTTTTTAAGAATTATATTTATTTCAAATTTCAATAGATTTTCTTAAGATTTATGTTAACTTAAAGTTCATCAGATTATCTTAAGATTTATATTCAAATCAATTTTCACCAGATATATGAAGACTTATATTCGATTCAAATTTCATCATATTTTCTTAAGATATATGTTTAGTTCAAATTTCATTGGATTTTTTTAAGATTTATATTTACTTCAATTTTCATCAGATTTTCTGTAGACTTATATTCACTTCAAATTTCATTGGAATTTTTTAAGATTTATATTCACTTCTAATTTCATCATATTTTCTTAAGATTGATATTCACTTTAAACTTCATCAGGTTATCTTAAGATTTATGTTCATATCAACTTTCACCAGATTTCTGAAGACTTATATTCTATTCAAATTTCATTAAATTTTCTTAAGATATATATTTACTTCAAATTTCATCTGATTTTCTGAAGACTCATATTCACTTCAAATTTCATCTGATTTTTTAAAGACTTATATTCACTACAAATTTCATTAGATTTTTTTAAGATTTATATTTACTTCGAATGTCATCAAAGTTTCTTAAGATTTATATTCACTTCAAATTTCATTAGATTATCTTAAGATTGATGTTCAATATAAATTTCATTAGATTTTCTTAAGATTTATATTCTCTTCAAGTGTAATGAGATTATCTTAAGATTTACGTTCACTTCAATTTTCACCGGATTTTTTGAGACCTATATTCACTTCAAATTTCATTTGATTTTCTGAAGACTTATATTCACTTCAATTTTCACCAGATTTTCTGAAGAGTTATATTTAATTCAAATTTCATCAGATTTTCCTAAGATTTATATTCACTTCAAATTTAATCATATTTTTTTAAGAGTTATATTCACTTTAAATTTCATCAGGTTATCTTAAGATTTATGTTCATTTCTATTTTCACTAGATTTCTGAAGACTTATATTCGCTTAAAATTTCATCAAATTCTCTTAAGATATGTATTTAGTTCAAATTTCATCATATTTTCTTAAGATTTATATTCACTTCAAGTTTCATCATATTATGTTAAGATTTATGTTCAATATAAATTTCATTAGATTTTCTTAAGATTATATTCTCCTCAAGTTTCATGAGATTATCTTAAGTTATATATATTTACTTCAAATTTAATCAGATTCTCAGAAGACTTATATTCACTTCAATATTCACCAGATTATCTGAAGACTTATTTTCAGTTCAAATTTGATCATATTTTCGGAAGACTTATATTCACTTCAAATTTCATTAGATTTTTTTAAGATTTATATTTATTTCGAATGTCACCAAATTTTCCTAAGATTTACATTCACTTCAAATTATATCAAAATTTTTTAAGATATATATTTACTTCAAATTTCATCAGATTTTCTAAAGCCTTATATTCACCTTAATTATGACAAAATTTACTAAAGACTTATATTCACCTTAATTTTCACCAGATTTTATGAAGACTTATATTTACTTTAAATTTCATCAAATTTTCTTAAGATTTATATTAACTTCAATTTTCATCATATTTTCTTAAGATTTATATTCACTTCAAATTTCATCAGATTATCTGAAGACTTATATTCACTTCAAATTTCATTCGATTTTTTTAAGATTTATATTTACTTTGAATGTCATCAAATTTTCTTAAGATTTATATTCACTTCAAATTTCATCAGATTTTTTAAAGATATATATTTACTTCAAATTTCATCATATTTTCTGAAGACTTATACTCACCAGATTTTCAGAAGACTTATATTCATTTCAAGTTTCACAAGATTATCTTAAGGTTTATGTTCACTTCAATTTTTCAATAGATTTTCTGAAGACTTATATTCACTTCAAATTTCTTCAGATTTTCTAGAGACTTAAATTTACTTCAAATTTCATCGGATTTTTTTAAGATTTATATTTACTACAAATTTCATCAGATTTTCTGTATACTTATAATCACCTTAATTTTCACCATATTTTCTAAAGACTTATATTTACTTCCAATTTCATAATATTTTCTACAGATTTATGTTCACTTAAAATTTCATCAGATTTTCTTAAGATTTATATTCACTTCAAGTTTCATAATGATTATCTTAAGATTTATGTTCCTTCCAATTTTCATCGGATTTTCTGAAGACTTATAGTCACTTTAATTTTCACCAGATTTTTTAAAGACTTATATTCACTTCCATTTTCACCAGATTTTCTGAAGACTTATATTTACTTCAAACTTCATCAGATTTTCATAAGATTTATATTCACTTCAAATTTCATTAGATTTTTTAAAGATTCATATTTACTTCGAATGTCATCATATTTTCTTAAGATTTATATTAACTTCAAATTACATCAAATTTTTTTAAGATATATATTTAATTCAAATTTCACTAGATTTTCTGTAGACTTATAGTCACCTTAATTTTCACAAGATTTTCTGAAGACTTATATTCACCTTAATTTTCATCAGATTTTCTGAAGACTTATATTTACTTTAAATTTCGTCCGATTTTCTTAAGATTTATTTTCACTTCAAATTTCATCAGATTTTCTTAAGATTTCTGTTCATTTCAATTTTCAAATTTTTTTTAAAGACTATTATTCACATCATATTTCATCAAATTTTTTTAAGATATATATTTACTTCAAATTTCATTAGATTTTCTGAAGACTTATATTCACTTAATTTTCACCACATTTTCTAAAGATTTATATTCACTTCCATTTTCACCAGATTTTCTGAAGACTTATATTTACTTCAAACTTCATCAGATTTTCATAAGATTTATATTCACTCAAATTTCATTAGATTTTTTAAAGATTTATATTTACTTCGAATCTCATCAAATTTTCTTAAGATTTATATTCACTTCAAATTTCATCAGATTTTTTTAAGATATATATTTACTTCAAATTTAAATAGTTTTTTGAAGACTTATAGTCACCTTAATTTTCATAAGATTTTCTGAAGACTTATATTCACCTTAATTTTCATCAGATTTTCTAAAGATTTATATTCACTTAAAAATTCATTTGATTATCTTAAGATTTATGTTCAATTCAATTTTCACCAAACTTTCAGAAGACTTGTATTCACTTCAAATTTCATTTGATTTTCTGAAGACTTATATTAAGATTGATTTTCAATATAAGTTTCATTAGATTTTCTTAAGATTTATATTGTTTGCAAGTTTAATGGGATTATCTTAAGATTTTTGATCACTTCAATTTTCACCAGATTTTCTTAACACTTATATTCACTTCAAATTTCATCAGACTTTCTGAAGAGTTATATTCTCTTCATTCTTACCAGATTTTCTGAAGATTTATATTCACTTCAAATTTCATCAGATTTTCTGAAGACACTATATTCACTTCAAATTTCATTAGCTTTTTTCAAGATTTATATTTACTTCAAATGTCATCAAATTTTCTTAAGATTTATATTCACTTCAAATTTAATCACATATTTTCTGAAGACTTATATTCACCTTAATTTTCACCAGATTTTCTGAAGACTTATATTTACTTCAAATTTCGTCCGATTTTCTTAATATTTATTTTCACTTCAAATTTCATCATATTTTCCTTAGATTTATATTTACTTTAAATTTCATCAGATTATCTTAAGATTTATGTTAATTTCAATTTTCACCAGATTTTCTAAGAATTTTATTCAGTTCAAATTTCATCATATTTTTTAAGATTTATATTTACTTCAAATTTCATTAGATTTTATGAAGACTTATTGTCACCTTAATTTTCACCAGATTTTCTAAAGACTTATATTTAGTTCAAACTTCATCAGATTTATTAAGATTTATATTCACTTCAAATTTCATCAGATTATCTTAAGATTTATGTTCAATAAATTTTCACCATATTTTCTGAAGACTTATATTCACTTCAACTTTCATCAGATTTTCTGAAGGCTTATATTAACTTCAAATTTCATATGAATTTAGGAAGACTTATATTCACTTCAATTTTCACCAAATTTTCTGAAGACTTGTATTCACTTCAAATTTCATTTGATTTTCTAAAGAGTTATATTCACTTCAATTTTCACCAGATTTTCTGAAAAGTTATATTTACTTTAAATTTCATCAGATTTTCCTAAGATTTATATTCACTTCAAATTTCATTAGATTATTTTAAGATTAATGTTCACTTCAATTTTCACCAGATTTTCTGAAGACTTATTCACTTCAATTTTCATCAGATTTTCTGAAGACTTATATTCACTTCATTCTTAACATATTATCTGAAGACTTATATTCACTTCAAATTTCATTAGATTTTTAAGATTTATATTTACTTCGAATGTCATCAAATTTCATATGATTTTCTGAAGACTTATATTTAGTTCAATTTTCACCAATTTTTTTGAAGACTTGTATTCACTTCAAATTTCATTTGAATTTCTAAAGACTTATATTCACTTCAATTTTCACCAGATTTTCTGAAAACTTATATTTACTTCAAATTTCATCAGATTTTCCTAAGAGTTATATTCACTTCAAATTTTATTAGATTATCTTAAGATTTATGTTCACTTCAATTTTCACCAGATTTTCGGAAGATTTATATTTACTTCAAATTTCATCAGATTTTCTGAAGACTTAGATTCACTTCATTCTTACCAGATTTTCTGAAGACTTATATTTACTTCAAACTTCTTCAGATTTTCCTAAGATTTATATTCACTTCAATTTTCATTAGATTTTTTAAAGATTTATATTTACTTCGAATGTCATCAAATTTTCTTAAGATTTATATTCACTTCAAATTTCATCAGATTTTTTTAAGATATATATTTACTTCAAATTTCACTAGATTATCTGAAGACTTATAGTCACCTTAATTTTCATAAGATTTTTTGAAAACTTAAATTCACCTTAATTTTCATCAGATTTTCTGAAGTCTTATATTTACTTCGAATTTCGTCAGAATTTCTTAATATTTATTTTCACTTCAAATTTCATCAGATTTTCCTATGATTTATAATCACTTTAAATTTCATCAGATTATCTTAAGATTTATGTTCATTTCAAATTTCACCAGTTTTTTAAAGACTATTAATCACTTCAAATTTCATCAAATTTTTTTAAGACATATATTTACTTCAAATTTCATTAGATTATCAAAAGACTTATAGTCACCTTAATTTTAACCAGATTTTCTAAAGACATATATTCACTTCAATTTTCACCAGATTTTCTAAAGACTTGTATTCACTTCAAATTTCATTAGATTATCTTAAGATTTATGTTCACTTCAATTTTCACCATATTTTCTGAAGAGTAATATTCACTTCAATTTTCATCAGATTTTCTGAAGGCTTATATTCACTTCAAATTTCATATGATTTTCTGAAGACTTATATTCACTTCAATTTTCACCAAATTTTCTGAAGACTTGTATTCACTTCAAATTTCATTTGATTTTCTAAAGACTTATATTAACTTCAATTTTCACGAGATTTTCTGAAAACTTATATTTACTACAAATTTCATCAGATTTTCCTATGGTTTATATTCACTTCGAATTTCATTAGATTATCTTAAGATTTATGTTCACTTCTATTTTCACCAGATTTTCTGAAGACTTATAATTACTTCAAATTTCATCAGATTTTCTGAAGACTTATATTCACTTTATTCTTACCATATTATCTGAAGACTTATATTCACTTCAAATTTCATTAGATTTTTAAGATTTATATTTACTTCGAATGTCATCAAATTTTCTTATGATTTATATTCATTTCAAATTTCATCTGATTTTTGTAAGATATATATTTACTTCAAATTTCATTAGATTTTCTGAAGACTTATAGTCACCTTAATTTTCACCAGATTTTCTGAAGACTTATATGCACCTTAATTTTCACCAGATATTTTGAAGACTTATATTTAATTCAAATTTCGTCCCATTTTCTTAAGACTTATTTTCACATCAAATTTCATCAGATTTTCTTAAGATTTATATTCACTTTAAATTTCATCAAATTATCTTAAGATTTATGTTCATTTCAATTTTCACCAGATTTGTAAAGACTTATATTCAGTTCAAATTTCATAAGATTTTCTTAAGATATATATTTAGTTCAAATTTAATCATATTTTATTAAAATTTATATTCACTTGAAGTTTCATCACATTATCTTAAGATTTGAGTTCAAAATAGATTTAATTAGAGTTTCTTAAGATTTATATTCTCTTCAAGTTTCATTACATTATCTTAAGATTTATGTTCACTTCAAATTTCGTCCGATTTTCTTAATATTTATTTTCACTTCAAAATTTATCAGATTTTCTTAAGATTTATATTCACTTTAAATTTCATAAGATTATCTTAAGATTTATGTTCATTTCAATTTTCAATAGATTTTTAAAGACTATTATTCACTTCAAATTTCATCATATGTTTTTAAGATATATATTTACTTCAAATTTCATTAGATTTTCTGAAGACTTATAGTCACCTTTGTAACACCCCAATTCTACCCAAAGTTTTATATGCAAAAATCAGAGTAATTTTAAAATTCCATAAATTAAATACTGAGGCGTTACACCATCAAAAGCAACTCACTTTAAAACAATTTACTTTAAAGTATAAAATTTTAGATACATAGCATCGCAGGAAAACATAAATTGATTCATAGAAATCAAAACATCTCCTTTATTAAACTTCCTTATCAACATCATGTTTTATGAATTATGGTTCTTATTCACAAAAGGAATGGTAATAAACAACAACAACAAGACGACATAAATATTTCCCCCCGAGTGCTACGTATCAGAGCGACACCGACTCGACTAACAGCAGCTATAGACTCCGTCTTCAAAACCTGCACGTTACCAATATATAGGTAACGGCGAAACAAGTAAAGGGTGAGATACTCCAAAACATATAATTAAAGGCATGATAAAATATATATGTATATATAGTTTCAGATTTATAAAGGGTATTGATTAATAGGTGTAATTCCAACACATAATCAAAACTCACTTACTTTACTAGTCATCCTATTGTGTATAATCTACACTTTATCACCGTAATCTCATCGGCATAAACGTCACAATCAACACATAAACTCCCATCACCACGAAATCGTCACGAGCTAATACATCACTAATTAACACGACAGTCTTAAATAACAACATCAACCAACAACATTAAATAATGCTAAAAATATGAGCAACACAAACAAATCATCACAAATTGGCTAAAGCCCATCTTCGCTTTTGGCATAAAGCCCATCTTCGCTTTTGGCATAAAGCCCATCATCACAACATCATCACAAATATCATCACATTATATATCATCGCAATTCAATATCATCCAACAATCAACAAAACCCAACGCCAAACAACTCGAACATAAACATAACCGACTCCATGAGACACGACTATGTTATGCATGTGGTACCCATCGCTTTGTCCGTAATTAGGACACTTGCGTAGAGCCGATCTTCGCCGACATAAAAGCCATCATCGCTGGCATAAAAGCCCTCGCTATGATATGTATGCGACTACAATAAAACAACACAACACAAAACATCATCATCACTCATCCAAATTGGCATAAAGCCCACATCGCCATAATTTATCCAAAACAAGATAAATATATCATCGCATCATAATTGCATTATGCAAACATCATTAATAAATTCACCAAAAGTCATGCATTCACAAATCGGAAGCATTTATTAACAACATCAATTTAATCGTCACATCATCATGTACAAAACATATATCATCGCATTGCATATCAACAAGTATTCATTAATAAATACACCCTCGCAATCTTACGTTTATTCACACCGCATTATTATTAATTAATTCACTAAATTCCGAAAATGGGAAAATAGTCAAACACCTAAAATCGTCGCGAAAACCATTCCTAATAACCGGTATTAATCATAATCGTCGACGTCGAAATCAGATTGTCCATACGTACCTTAAATCTAATAAAACACCGTCCGATTCAATTTTACCATAAATTGGCTTGTTTCGGGTCGTCTCGCAAAACTCGTAATACAACATCTCTTATCATCAACACAACATATAAACCTCAAATACAACATCAAACCATACTTCTACCATCAATTGAAAATTTCAACAACAACAACACAACACTAAAGCAATGGCAAACTATAACCCCATGGACCAAAATACTAATTATTCCTAAATCCACAACATATCTATCAAACCCTAACTATATGGAAAGGAAAATCAAACCCTTACCTCTAGCTTGAGATGAACCAAGGTGATGCTACCAAGCCCAACCCAAGCTTGCTCTCATGCTCCCTTGTTCAAGACCTCCTCATCTTCTCCTTCTCCTTCTTTCCAAAACCCTCTCTTTTCTCTCTAGGTTTCTATTTTGGTTTTTGTGTTTACAATGGAAAGAAAAGGAAAAGAAATTGGTTTTTATAACTTGTTTCTTACTAGTAAGCCAAGTCTCCATGTTTGGTTTTGGTATAATTGAATGGAAGGAAAATGAGGAGAAATGGTTCTAGTAATGGTATTTTCCTTATTTAGTAAGTCAAGGGTGAAAACCCAAATCTCATCAATTAATCCTCACACTCCTAACCAATTATATCATTAATATAATTAATTCAATTAATTCAAATAATTTCGGGGAATTAAAATATCGGATCCGAATAATATTTTACCGGACCGAACGGAACGTCGCCAGATAAATTAATAGATATATTAATTAATATAATTATTTTCGTCGCCACAAAAATCGTCAAACGGTAATTCAAAATATTAATATAATAATATTAAATAAAAACGGGCGTTACAACCTTAATTTTCACCAGATTTTCTAAAGACTTATATTCACTTCAATTTTCACCAGTTTTTCTGAAGACTTATATTTACTTCAAACTTCATCAGATTTTCTTAAGATTTATATTCACTTCAAATTTTATTAGATTATCTTAAGATTTATGTTCACTTCAATTTTCACCATATTTTCTGAAGACTTATATTCACTTCAAATTTCAACAGAGTTTCTAGAGGCTTATATTCACTTCAAGTTTCATATGATTTTTTGAAGACTAATATTCACTCCAATTTTCACCAAATTTTCAGAAGGCTTGTATTCACTTCAAATTTCATTTGATTTTCTAAAGAGTTATATTCCCTTCAATTTTCACCAGATTTTCTGAAGACTTCTATTTACTTCAAACTTAATCAGATTATCTTAAGATTTATATTCACTTCAAATTTCATTAGATTTTTAAAGATTTTTATTTACTTCGAATATCATTTAATTTTCTTAAGATTTATATTCACTTCAAATTTCAACAGTTTTTTTTAAGATATATATTTACTTTGAATTTCATCAGATTTTTTTAAGATATATATTTACTTCAAATTTCACTAGATTTTCTGAAGACTTATATTCACTTCAAGATTTTCTGAAGACTTAATTTTCACAAGATTTTCTGAAGACTTATATTCACCTTAATTTTCACCAGATTTTCAGAAGACTTATATTAACTTCAAATTTCGTCCGATTTTCTTAATATTTATTTTCACTTCAAATTTCATCAGATTTTCCTAAGATTTATATTTACTTTAAATTTCATCAGATTATCTTAAGATTTATGTTCATTTCAAATTTCACCAGATTTTTAAAGATTATTATTCACTTCAAATTTCATCATATTTTTTAAGAGATATATTTACTTCAAATTTCATTAGATTTTCAAAAGACTTATAGTCACCTTAATTTTAACCAGATTTTCTAAAGACTTATATTCACTTCAATTTTCACCAGATTTTTTGAAGACTTGTATTTACTTCAAATTTCATCAGATTTTTTAAAGATTTATATTCACTTCAAATTTCATTAGATTATCTGAAGATTTATGTTCACTTCAATTTTCACCAGATTTTCTGAAGACTTATATTTACTTCAAATTTCATCAGATTTTCTGAAGACTTATATTCACTTCATTCTTACCATATTATTTGAATACTTATATTCACTTCAAATTTCATTTGATTTTTAAGATTTATATTTACTTCGAATGTCATCAAATTTTCTTAAGATTTATATTCATTTCAAATTTCATCTGATTTTTTTAAGATATATATTTACTTCAAATTTCATTAGATTTTCTGAAGACTTATAGTCACCTTAATTTGCACAAGATTTTCTGAAGACTTATATGCACCTTAATTTTCACCAGATAATCTGAAGACTTATATTTTCTTCAAATTTCGTACCATTTTCTTAAGATTTATTTTCACTTCAAATTTCATCAGATTTTCTTAAGATTTATATTCACTTTAAATTTCATCAGATTATCTTAACATTTATGTTCATTTCAATTTTCACCAGATTTTTAAAGACTTATATTCAGTTCAAATTTCATCAGATTTTCTTAAGATATATATTTAGTTCAAATTTCCTCATATTTTATTAAACTTTATATTCACTTGAAGTTTCATCACATTATCTTAAGATTTCTATTCAAAATAAATTTAATTAGAGTTTCTTAAGATTTATATTCTCTTCAAGTTTCATTAGATTATCTTAAGATTTATGTTCACTTCAAATTTCGTCCGATTTTCTTAATATTTATTTTCACTTCAAATTTCATCAGATTTTCTGAAGATATATATTCACTTTAAATTTCATCAAATTATCTTAAGATTTATGTTCATTTCAATTTTCACTAGATTTTTAAAGAATATTATTTACTTCAAATTTCATCATATTTTTTTAAGATATATATTTACTCCAAATTTCATTAGATTTTCTGAAGACTTATAGTCACCTTAATTTTCACCAGATTTTCTAAAGACTTATATTCACTTCAATTTTCACCAGATTTTCTGAAGAATTATATTTACTTCAAACTTCATCAGATTTTCTTAAGATTTATATTCACTTAAAATTTTATTATATTATCTTAAGATTTATGTTCACTTCAATTTTCACCATATATTCTGAAGACTTATATTCACTTCAAATTTCACCAGATTTTTTGAAGACTTGTATTTACTTCAAACTTCATCAGATTTTCATAAGATTTATATTCACTTCAAATTTCTCTTGATTTTGTTGAAGACTTAATTTCACTTCAAATTTCTCTTGATTTTCTTAAGACTTATATTCACTTCAATTTTCACCAAATTTTATGAAGACTTATATTTATATCAAATTTCGTCCGATTTTCTAAAGATTTATTTTCACTTCAAATTTCATCAGATTTTCTTAAGATTTATATTTACTTTAAATTTCACCAGATTTTTAAAAACTATTATTCACTTCAAATTTCATCATATTTTTTTAAGAAATATATTTACTTCAAATTTCATTAGATTTTCTAAAGACTTATAGTAACCTTAATTTTCACCTGATATTTTACAGACTTATGTTCACTTCAATTTTCACCAGATTTTCTGAAAACTTATATTTACTTCAAACTTAATCAGATTTTCTTAAGATTTATATTCACTTCAAATTTCATTAGATTTTTAAAGATTTATATTTACTTCGAATATCATTAAATTTTCTTAAGATTTATATTCACTTCAAATTTCATCAATTTTTTTAAAGATATATATTTACTTCAAATTTCATCAGATTTTTTTAAGATATA
Source organism: Vicia sativa (assembly GCA_021764765.1). NCBI lineage: Eukaryota > Viridiplantae > Streptophyta > Magnoliopsida > Fabales > Fabaceae > Vicia > Vicia sativa. The sequence continues at coordinate 270,574,861 of CM038796.1, read as the reverse complement.
TATTTACTTCAAATTTCACTAGATTTTCTGAAGACTTATAGTCACCTTAATTTTCACAAGATTTTCTGAAGACTTATATTCACCTTAATTTTCACCAGATTTTCAGAAGACTTATATTTACTTCAAATTTCGTCCGATTTTCTTAATATTTATTTTCACTTCAAATTTCATCAGATTTTCCTTAGATTTATATTTACTTTAAATTTCATCAGATTATCTTAAGATTTATGTTCATTTCAAATTTCACCAGATTTTTAAAGACTATTATTCACTTCAAATTTCATCATATTTTTTTGTCCGATTCGAGTGCCGTTTTCGACAGTATTTCTTAAATTAAAAATACTATCTCATAAAATAAAGAAAATATCATTTTATGGAACCTATTTTGAAAAGAGCCGAATTCCCGATTTTTGTAAACTTGGTAGTTTGGAAATGGTGAATGAATTTCCAAAAGTGTTTCTGGAAGATGTTAGTGAGTTGCCACCTGAGAGAGAAGTGGAATTTACTCTAGATTTGATTCCTGGAACTAGTCAGGTGTCGATGGCGCCTTATCGCATGTCGGCATCTGAATTATCTGAATTGGAGAAGCAGTTGGAAGAATTACTTGAGAAGAAGTTTATTCGTCCTAGTGTTTCGTCGTGGGGTGCTCCTGTGTTGTTGGTTAAGAAGAAAGAGGGTTCAAGGAGACTGTGTGTTGATTACCGATAGTTGAACAAAGTTACAATCAAGAATCGGTATCCATTACCGAGGATTGATGATTTGATGGATCAACTGGTTGGAGCTTGTGTATTCAGTAAGATTGATTTGAGATCGGGATATCATCAGATTCGTGTGAAGATTGAGGATATTCAGAAAACTACATTTAGAACGAGGTATGGACATTATGAGTATTCTGTTTTTCCGTTTGGAGTTACTAATGCACCTGGTGTTTTCATGGAGTATATGAATAGGATATTTCATCCGTATCTTGATAAGTCATGGTGGTATTCATTGATGACATCCTGATCTATTCGAAAAGTGATGAAGAGCATGCAGAGCATCTCAGAGTTGTGCTGGAATTATTGAAGGAGAAAAAGCTTTACGTGAAGTTGTTCAAATGTGAATTCTGGTTGAGTGAAGTAAGCTTTCTTGGTCATGTGATTTCCAAGAATGGCATTGTTGTTGATCCTACGAAGGTAGAAGCGGTATTTCAGTGGGAAGCACCGAAGAATGCTTCTGAAATCCATAGTTTTCTTGGTCTTGCAGGTTACTACAGAAAATTCATTGAAGGATTTTCGAAGTTAGCTTTGTCGTTGACTAAGTTGACCAGAAAGGGGTCAGGTGTTTGTTTGGGATGCTGAATGTGAAAAAGAATTCCAAGAGCTGAAGAAGAGGTTGACTAGTGCTCCGATCTTGAGTTTGCCGAATCCGGCGAAGTCTTTTGTTGTGTATTGTGATGCGTCATTGATGGGTTTAGGTGGTGTGTTGATGCAAGATAAGCAGGTTGTGGCTTATGCTTCGAGACAATTGAAGATTCATGAAAGGAATTATCCGACTCATGATTTAGAGTTGGCAGCTGTTGTGTTTGTTTTGAAATTGTGGAGGCATTATCTGTATGGTTCTCGATTTGAGGTATTCAGTGATCATAAGAGCCTGAAGTATCTCTTTGATCAGAAAGAGTTGAACATGAGGCAGAGAAGCTGGTTAGAATTTCTCAAGGATTATGATTTCGGTTTGAATTACCATCCTGGTAAGGCAAACGTTGTTGTAGATGCATTGAGCAGGAAGTCATTGCATATGTCTATGTTGATGGTTCGTGAATTGGATTTAGTGGAACAATTTAGAGACTTGAGTTTGGTATATGAGACTACTTCTGATAGTGTGAAATTGGGTATGTTGAAGCTGACCAGTGGTATTCTGGAAGAAATTCGAAACGGACAGAAATCTGATGTTGGTTTAGTGGATAAGTTGACATTGATCAACCAAGGTCAAGGAGGTGAGTTCCGAATTGACGAGAATGGCATTATGAGATTTGGTAATAGAGTGTGTGTCCCGGATGTTGCCGAGATTAGGAAGAGTATTTTGGAAGAAGGACACCGTAGTGGATTGAGTATTCATCCTGGTGCTACTAAAATGTATCATGATTTGAAGAAATTGTATTGGTGGCCTGGAATGAAAAAGGAAATTGCCGAGTTTGTGTATGCGTGTTTGGTTTGTCAGAAATCAAAGATTGAGCATCAGAAACTGTCAGGATTGATGGAACCGTTGTTTGTCCCAGAGTGGAAATGGGATGACATCTCTATGGATTTGTGTCTGGGTGCCTAGGACAACAAAGAATTGTGATTCTATTTGGGTTATCGTTGATCGATTAACAAAGTCTGCTCACTTTATTCCGATAAGAATGGATTATCCGATGGAGAGGTTGGCAGAATTGTTTGTTGAGAAGATAGTAAGTTTGCATGGTATTCCTTCTAGAATTGTGTCGGATAGAGATCTGAGGTTTACGTCTAGGTTTTGGACGGGGCTGCAAGAAGCTTTAGGTACTAAGTTGAGATTGAGTCCCGCTTATCATCCACAGATAGATGGTCAGACGGAGAGAACGATTCAGTCATTAGAAGACTTGTTGAGAGCTTGTGTATTGGAGAAAGGTGGAGCTTGGGATGGTTATCTACCATTGATTGAGTTTACCTACAATAATAATTTTCATTCGAGTATTGGTATAGCTCCGTTTGAGGCATTGTATGGTAGGAGGTGTAGGACACCGTTGTATTGGTATGAATCTGGAGAAAGTGCTGTGATTGGACCAGAGATTGTCCAGCAGACTTCAGAAAAGATCAAGATGATACAGGAGAAGATGAGAGCTTCTCAGAGTCGTCAGAAAAGTTAACATGATAAGAGGAGGAAATGTAACTTGGGAACTGGAGAGCCAGATGAAGGACTCGTATCCCGAACTTTTCGTCTAAGGTATGTTTTCGAGGACGAAAACTCTTTTTAGTAGGGGAGAGTTGTGACACCCCAAATTAATTCAAGTATTAAACAATTAGGAATTTAATTATTAATTTAATTAAAGGCTTAATTAATAATATTTTTGGATTAATTAATTATTTAATTAAAAGGAAGGTTGGGGGTGTAAAGTTTAATTGGAGGTGTGTGGAGTAAAATGCTCTACTAAATAATAACTAATTTATTTCTATTATTTGAAAATAATAAAAGGAATAAATAAAGGAATATAAAAAGGAGGATAAAAAGGAAAAGAAGGAAAAAGAAGGTTATTTGGAAAAATCATCCTACGTGAGATTGGAGAAGAGAAGAGAAAAGAGGAAAAAAGCCAAACGCCGGAGATTCGAAGAATCATCGCGAGGTAAGGGGTGATTTCATTCAATTATTATGCTTTATGGGTTTTGGATGCAATTGGATGATTAGTATGTTAGGAATCTTGAAAATTGGATAATTTAGGTTTTATAGGATTATCCCTAAATGCGTCGAATTATAGGAATTTGAAACCGTAGTGATGTTATGGAATGTTTGGGAATAAATGAATTATGCCATATAGTATAATACTGGTGTTTGTTGGATGAAAAATTGTGTTTTTGATGTTTGGATCCGTATGGGAATGCTATGGAATAAGTTGGAAACATTCTGCTGTCAAAACTAGTGTTTTCTGCCACTGGGGGTCGTGGGAACCGGTTCTCATGTGGGAGAACCCGGGTTCCCAGTGTTTTGGTAGGTAAAAATGGCATTTTTGAACGCAGGAACCGCTTCCCCATATGGAGGAATCGGGTTCCACTGTTTCTTTTTGAAAAATACTAAACTTTAAAAATTCATAACTTTCAAACCGTAAGTCCGTTTTAGTCGCCGTTTTGGACGTTGTTTCTTAAATTCTATTTTATAAAATAAAGAAAATTATAATTAATGGATTTTATTTTGAAAAGTGTCATTTTTCCGATTTGTGAACTATGGTAGTTTTAGGAATGGTGGATGGATTGGTTTAGATAGTTCTGACAGGTTGAACGAGGATTGAAGCTTATGTGTTGTTTTCCTTGTTGTTTATTCATGATTGTATTGATATCATGTGTTGTTGTTATTGTATATACTGGTGATAGTCTTACTAATTGCAGAGTAAGCGTTTGGCATATTTATGCTTTGTGATAATTTATTTCATGATTATGTTGTTATCATGTGATACTCGTTGATGTTGGCATTATGTGGAATTATGTTGTGATCATATTCCGTTGAATTGATGTTGCATGCTTCTATGGTGCATGCATAAGCATTGTTTATGGTTCATTCCCATTGTGTGGAATTGAACTTGCAGAGCCAATAAACTTACCAGGAAACAGAGGTAGTGAGGCTGGATTCTTGACCCCGTGGTTATGGGCGAATCATGGATTCTTGACCCAGTGGTTATGGGCGAATCATGGATTAAAGCTGTTTTCCGAGTATAATGGAACAGTGGGTGAACTTGGTTCACGTTGGTACCACATGCATAGAGTCTGCATTGCATATGGGATTGTAACATGCTAGGATGGTTTCCAGTGTTGCAATTTCCATTGATTGTTTATTTGCATAATGAATTGTGTGCAATGTTTTGTGGACTGAACTATGATCATGTTATTGATAGTGGACTAACGTATTAAATTGTTCTGTTGTATTTAAAAACGCATAATGCATTTTATATTGGATAGAAATCTCACCCTTACTTTGATGATTTCAGATTTGAAGTGATTAGCTGCTTTGTAATCGGTGAGGACAACTTTTAGAGTTGTGCTCCTTAGTTAATCTGCGTGTCAGTGTCATGCTTTGGTAGTTGTAACACTGGGGAACGTTTGATTGGAACTTCTTTATGGATTTTTAATGATGTTTTGGTTTATATCCTGGAGTAATTATGGATCGATGTATTCCGGATTCTATGTATAATTCCGCTGTTAAAACATAACATTTTGATTGGTTTTATTTAATGAGTTCTTCAGTGAAAAGCATGATAACTGCTTTGGTTATATTTTGAATTATTAAAATTGTGACGCCTCTTGATTTGTGTTTAAAAACTCTGATTAATATTTATAAATCGCGGGTAAATTAGAAGGGGTGTTACAGAAGCGGTATCTCAATGGGAAGCACCGAAGAATGCTTCCGTAGTTTTCTTGGTCTTGCAGGTTACTATAGAAAGTTCATTGAAGGATTTTCGAAGTTAGCCTTGTCGTTGACTAAGTTGACCAGAAAAGGACAAACGTTTGTTTGGGATTCTGAATGTGAGAAAGGTTTTCAAGAGTTGAAGAGAAGGTTGACTAGTGCTCCGATTTTGATTTTTCCGAATCCGGCGGAGTCTTTTGTTGTGTACTGTGATGCTTCATTGATGGGTTTAGGTGGTGTTTTGATGCAGGATAAGCAGTTAGTGGCTTATGCTTCAAGACAGTTGAAGATTCATGAAAGGAATTATCCCATTCATGATTTAGAGTTGGCAGCTGTGGTATTTGTTTTGAAATTATGGAGGAATCATTTGTATGGATCTCGATTCGAGGTATTCAGCGATCATAAGAGTCTGAAGTATCTCTTCGATCAGAAAGAGCTCAATGTGAGGCAAAGAAGATGGTTAAAATTTCTAAAAGATTATGATTTTTGTTTGAATTACCATCCGGGTAAGGCAAACGTTGTTGTAGATGCGTTGAGTAGGAAGTCTTTGCATATGTCTATGTTGATGGTGCGTGAATTGGATTTAGTTGAGCAGTTTAGAGACTTGAGTTTGGTATGTGATAACACTCCTAATAGTGTTAAGTTAGGTATGTTGAAGTTGACTAGTGGTATTCTTGATGAGATTCGAATTGGATAGAAATGTGACATTGGTTTAGTTGATAAATTGACATTGATCAACCATGGTCAAGGAGGTGAATTCTGAATTGACGAGAATGGTGTTATGAGATTGGGTGACAGAGTTTGTGTTCCGGATATTGTAGAGATTAGGAAGAGTATTTTGGAGGAAGGACATCGTAGTGGGTTGAGTATTCATCCCGGTGCTACTAAGATGTATCATGATTTGAAAAAGTTGTTTTGGTGTCCTGGAATAAAAAAGGAAATTGTTGAGTTCGTCTATGCTTGTCTGATTTGTCAGAAGTCGAAGATTGAACATCAGAAACCGTCGAGGTTGATCAAACCGTTGTTTATTCCGGATTGGAAATGGGATGGCATTTCTATGGATTTTTTGTCTGGTCTGCCGAGGACATCTAAGAACTGGGATTCTATTTGGGTTATTGTTGATCGGTTGACGAAGTCTGCTCATTTTAGACCAATGAGAATGGATTATCCAATGGACAAGTTGGCTCAGTTATATGTTGAGAGGATCGTGAGTTTGCACATTATTCCTTCTAATATTGTGTCGGATAGAGATCTGAGGTTTACATCTAATTTTTGGACAGGATTGCAAGAAGCTTTGGGTACTAAGTTGAGGTTGAGTTCTGCTTATCATCTGCAGACAGATGGTCAGACGGAGAGAACGATTCAGTCGTTAGAGGATTTGTTGCGAGCTTGTGTGTTGGAAAAAGGTGGATCTTGGGATAGTTACTTACCTTTGATTGAGTTTACCTACAACAATAGTTTTCATTCTAGTATTGGTATGACTCCGTTTGAGGAATTGTATGGTAAGAGGTGTAGGACACCATTGTGTTGGTACGAATCTGGATAAAGTGCTGTGATTGGACCAGAGATTGTCCAACAGACTTCAGAAAAGATTAAGATGATTCAGGAGAAGATGAGAGCTTCTCAGAGTCATCAGAAGATTTATCATGATAAGAGGAGGAAGGATCTCGAGTTTAGTGAAAGAGATCATGTGTTTATGCGAGTTACTCCGATGACTGGTATTGGTCGAGCTTTGAAGTCAAGGAAGTTAACTCCACGTTTTATTGGTCTGTTTCAGATTACGAAGAAAGTGGGAAAAGTTTCTTATTAGATTGCTTTACCGCCATCACTTGCGAATTTACATGATGTCTTCCATGTATCCCAGTTGAGGAATTACATTGCTGATCCGTCTCATGAGATTCAGGTAGATGATATACAAGTACGAGATAATCTGACTGTTGAAACATTGCCTTCGAGGATTGAGGATCAGAAGTTGAAACAGTTGCAAGGTAAAGAAATAGCTCTGGTCACATTTCCCTGACACACACGTGGGGGAAGTCCCCAACGGTTATGAGCAAGTGGGTCTTTGGGCTCTTTGAAGACACTAAATTGGGTATGCCTGACTGTGCACTAAGTGCTGGCCCAGTCCATAACATAAGTCTCCAAGTTATTGCTCGTGGGTGAGAGTAATGACTTAAATTTGGCCCGATTGTCGAGGAGTGGATGCTCAAGGGTAAGGTCATTTTCTATAGTCGTGGAAATTCAGAGGAACTCTGGTCGAAACTACATGTGGTCGACGTCACTGTCCGGGAAGAAGAAATGGCCTCAACGACCGACATGGTAGCACCCATGTGTTATCCGGGTGAACTGACGCCAGCACGATGTTCGTATGGGAACAAATGTGATACCTTTTTTATGTCGAGGAAGTGCTCACGGGAAAGTGTCGAATTTGGCGTCAAGCATATGATCGCGGGCCAATAAGTTGTTTTATCGCGTGTGCCTAGGAGCAGGATTGAACCCAATAGGCGCTAGCTGCCACGTGATAGTGATCTGAAGCGACATCTTCACGTAGGGAAGCCCAAGAGGCCCAACAAATGTGACGTTTTGTGTGTTGCCTTGAGTGTGGGGAAATGGTTATAAAAGGGGATGTTGGACCCCATTAGAGTCATTTTCACTCTATTATCTATGATTTAAGGATTGTTGCTCCCGACTTGAGGGTCTTCAATCTTCATCAGCAGTTCTTTAATTTTCATCAGCAAAAGTAAGTATCATCCAATCTTGTTCTTCTTTTCTACAGTTTTGCATATATTTTTCACGAAGATTTTATTTTTCAAGTGGGAAAACCCTAGATCTTTCTAGAAACATGAATATTCATGGGTTTTGGATGAAGATTCAAAAATATTGATGAACATGGAGGAGCTATGGATGAAGATCTCGAGGATCCAATGGGTCCTCGACGGGTTTGAGGTAGTCTTGAATCGGGGACATTTCTCTTATGTAATAACCCTAAATACATATCATGTCGATGAATTATGCTTGAGGAACGTTGTTCTTCCAAAGCCAATAGTTTGAGCCGCGGGAGCTCATCACTGTGTATCTCACCCTTTCACTTGACCTGTAGTGTAACAGTGTATTTGATGACGTCGAATTCTCTATTTTCTCGTTGCTTTTTCAGGTTTAATGGCTCAACAGTCGACGAGGTATATTTGACTTGTTGTGGGAGGCGCCCGAACCGTAAGACTTTGTGTCGGAATTCATCAATGATCCCTCTTATTCCTTCAACACAATCGAGGATACGGAGGAAGGTGTGGAGACCTCTTGGATGATCCAAATTCCTAATGAGCGGAGGAAGATATGCTCAACCTATTCGGGAACACACTTTCCCATGTATGAGTTTGCTTTTAAAGATGCAGGGATGTGCATGTCGTTTACAAGTTTCCAAGTCGGGGTTTTCAAATGGTTGGACTTGGCTCCCTCGCAACTCCACCTGAACGCGCTAGCGCTCATGCGAGCATTCGAGCTCGTTTGTCGATATCTCAACATTGGCATCACTCTGTCCATATTTTTTCGGATCTTTCACCTTCAATGACAAACGTTATTGGGCCTTCAAGATTGGGTGTCGTTCAAATAGTTCGAGAAGTTATTTAGGCCGTATCTAGAGTATTCTGAAACTTCAAAGGACGACTTTATGTTGTGAAGCCTCTTACTGATGCGGCCATGGACACCCTCTATGAAAGATCTATCAATTTTAGAGGGAAAAGTGTAGCCGTTGAGTGTGAAGTTCCCCCTGGAGTGGCGGAAGAGCCATTTCAATTGGAAGCCCGAGTTTTATGTTGTGAAGCCCGAGAAGCTGGATGCCCAAGATCATCTTTCCTATGAGAAGTTAGCAAGCTACGTCAAGAGTTTCTTGCACAACCCCAAGTCTGAGTACAACACTCTCGCCTGACTCATACGAACACAATAGAGTCCTACATCTCCTACCATACAAGGATTCATAAAATGTCATCCCAATACTAGAATGGAAACTATTATTATAGGTAAACTCAATCAACAATAAGTGGCTCTCCCAAGCACCTCCTTGTTCCAACATACAAGACCTCAACAAATCTTCTAAGACTGGATAGTCATTTCTATTTGACCGTCCGTCTGTGGATGATATGTGGAACTCAACCTCAACTTAGTACCGAGAGCATTCTGCAAACCCATCCAAAATTTCAAAGTAAAACTCAGAACTCTATCTGACACAATACTCGAAGGTATTCCATACAATTTCACAATTTCCTCAATGTACATCTCAGCTAACTTCTACATCGGATGCTCAATCTTCATCGGCAAAAAAAAGTGCTTACTTAGTCAACCTGTCAACTATTACCCAAATCTAATCATTACCTCTAACATTTTTCGATAATCTCATCACAAAGTCCATGGAAATATTGTCCCATTTCCATTCAGAATTACTCAACGGTTGCATAAGACCCATCGACTTCTAATGTTCAATCTTCGATTTCTAACAAGTTAAGTAAGCATAAACAAATTTAGAAACTTCTTTCTTCATACTCGGCCACCAAAATAACTTCTTCAAGTCTTGATACATCTTCGTAGCACCTGGATGAATAATTAACCCACTTCTATATCCTTTATCAAGAATACTCTTCTTAAGTTCTAGAACATCTTGAACACAGACTCTATCGCCAAACCTCATCACACCATTCTCATTTTTTGTGAACTTATCTCTTTTACCTTGTTTAATTAAAGTCAACTGATCAACCAACTTCAAATCAAACTTTTGACCTTCTCGGATTTCCACTATTATATCGCTATTCAGCTTCAACATTCCCAACTTCACACTAACAACAGTCTCTACACACACCAAGCTCATATCTCGAAACTGTTCGATCATTTCTAATTCTCGAACCATAAGCATCGACATATGTAGTGACTTCCTACTCAACGCGTCGACAACTACATTTGCTATACTAGGATGGTGACTCAAATCAAAGTCATAATCCTTTAGTAATTCAAGCCATCCCATCTGCCTCATGTTTAATTCTTTTTGGTATGTTATTTTGACTCCAACTACGCTATCAAGTTTATCTTAATGTCTGTCAATATTTGATATAATTAAAGAAATTCTCTCTGAGGAATGCCGATTTCAAATATTTCATACTCTTAGGGGTATGCTTGTGTAACTTACCTAGCAAAACATGAAGTTGATAATGATGTGTCATATCAAATTTTTGCGTAACCTCCTGTTTAGGGGTGGAAGTAGGTCAGGCCAATAACAGGGACCTACAAGCTAGCCCATATAGGCTCAGGCGAGGTTGAATTTTTTTTCTAAATAGAAAAGGCTCAGGCTTTTTTATAGCCTATTTAGTTAAAAAGGCTAGGCCACAGACCGCAAAAAAAAGCCTTTTAAGCCTATCAGGCCGACCTATTTAAATAAGTATGAATAATATCATAAGTTGTTTTCACAAGTTCTTTCAAACAAATAATATCATAAAATATATGTTAATAGGTAAACTTGAATAAGTCAATGCAAATAATTGTCTAGTTTAATTAATATTTTAATTTGTTAGTCTATTTTTAACATTTGTTTAATTCCTTATTTGAAAATGTTAAAATAAAATAGGCTTTGATGTAGGCTTATAGGCCAACCAAATTTTATAAAAGGCCAGACTCAGGCCAAATTTAAGCATTGAAATTTTTTATAAGCCAGACTCAGGCTTGACAAAGCCTAGCTCGACCTAGTCTATTTCTACCCCTAACTTTTAACTTTTGACAGAATCATCACTCTCATGCTAGTTAATGTTAGTGGAGATAATTTCCTCCTTTATTTTTTTATATTTTACTTTTTCTTTTTCTAGATAATATAAGAAATGTTAATGATAGAAAAGTGACCAATTAGTGAGAGCACTAATCTTGTCTATAATACTCCCTTCATTCCTTTTAAAGTGTCATTTTAGCATAAAGCTCTTCAACCAAGATAGTGGGTTATTAGAGTTATTTTTTTTTATTATACCCTCATTTATTTTCTCTTTTCAAATAAATTCATTCATACACTCTCTCTCATTTATAAAGAAAGTAAGGATATAATTGACAAATCATGACATTAAAATATAAAATGACACTTAAATAAAAACAAAAAAATTCTTTTAAAACGACACTTAAAAAGGAATAGAGGGAGTATATAATTGAAGCATTAAAGTATAACTTTAAATTATAACCGTTGATTTTCTTTACACTTTAAAGATGATAAGGTGACACTAATAATTGAAGCTGTAAAGTTTGTGAATTATTGAAGCACTACTTGAATAGCAGTGAACGCTAACTTATTATCGTGAGACTTGCTATTTGAATTGCAGTGAACGCTAATTTACTTATTCTCTTTATGCTGGCTACTTGAACTAGTATGCAGAAACTATTCAAAATCAGGTAAAAAAACAATCACATGATTTCCTTTTTATTCTGTTTACTCTCTCAGATTTTTTGTTTGTATTGATTTCTATTTTTCTTCCTAATACATGTTAATTCATTCATTGCTTGTAAAAGAAAATCACATCCGATTGTTTATACCTCAACTTGATTTTTTTTTTTAGTTTTGTAAAATATTTTGGTGAAACTAACTTTTGTTAATAAACCAAGTTCTATGTTTTGTGAAATTTTGCTCCTGCAATAATAGTTTCATTTTTCAAGTTAAACATTTTAACTCATGGAGAGACTCTTTCAAATTAACACAATTTTTCTAGACTAATCATGTTATAATATCGGTGGATTCTACTTGTCCTATTTTTCTCGATCTACTAGTGTTTTAACGTAGTTCCTAAAAAATATTAATATTGAAATCCGTAAATTTGATCTTTAATTCATTATGAAAATTTGTTATGTTAATCTTTATATACTATATAGAATAAATTGAAAAGAGAGTGATACTCAATAGGGACTAAGTTGGTGGTTTATTATATCAATTTCTTTACTTTTTTATGTTAACCAAATTTCTTTACATTAATTATTTTTGGAAAGTGTGTAAAGAAAAAAAAATTGTTGTTTACAGTATGTGGAATGTTGATAAAATAAATATTGAATCTAGAAATCTTTGTTCTCTTTGCAGATTGATGAAAGGAAGAAGATAACTCATAAGAGTGAGCATGAACTGAATGTAGTCATTTGCAAATCTGTTGGAATAAGGTAAAAAGAAAAAACACATTGTATATTCTTAGCTGGTTGCCTTTATTTTGTTTACTATTTCACTTTTTTTTTTTCCAGACTATTTTCATTTTTGGTCTGTGCTGCTTTTGGATATTCTTAGCTTGCTTATTTTTTGATTTTCAATGACGAAGTGTCATTTTTAAATATGTTGAAAAGATCTTAAAAACACTTTGTGGAAATAGAAAAAATGCATTGTATAGTTTGATTCATGCATTTAAGAAGTCGGACTATTATTGAAAATCCCTTCCTTTTCACATAATTTGTCGAAATATTTCGACACATACTCTCCACCACCGTCAATTCTCAAAACTCTGAGCTTTCGACCACTTTTCCTTTCGACCATATATTTAAATTTGGTAAATACCTCGATCACTTCACTTTTCTTCTTGATCAGGTAAGTCCACAGTTTTCGACTAAAATCATCTACGAATGTGACAAAGTATTTATTACCTCCAAACAAATCCACCTGGATTGGTCCACATACATCAGAGTATATCACTTCGAGAATAGATTTCGGCTTGCTACATGCATCTTTGCTGAAGCTATTCGTTTGGAATGTCAATTTTTGGAAATGCAGAAACCATATTCTTTCTCTTTGAATCTCTGATGTCTCTGAAATTGAGATGGCCTAGTCAATAGTTCCACATCCATTCGCCTCTGCTAGCTGCAGTCAAAAGGCATTGATGCTCCATCACATTTAGTCCAATCTTGAAGGTTCAATTATGGGACATAAGAGCCTTCAAGATTAACCTTCCTTTCGCATCGACGAATCTCATCATCTTGTCTTCGACAGTCACTTTATAATTCTTTTCTACCAACTGCCATATGCTAAGCAAGTTTCTCTTCATGCCTGGAATGTATAACACATTCAAAATTATTGACCTTTTGCCATCTTTCCTCATGATCATAACATCTCCAATACCTTCAACTGCTAGAGTATTGTCATTTGCGAATTTCACCATGTTCTTCATTGAGGGATTTAGATTAACAAACAAATCTTTCCTTCCAGACATGTGTGATGAACATCCTGAATTCAAGTACCATTGGTTGCCTTGGTATGGTCTTCTCTGATTCGACACATTTCCTTTGTTCTTATTTTCTCTACCAGTCGAATTGTTGTAGCAACCTCTACCTCTATTGGACCACTTTCTTTTCCTTTCTTGTCTTTTGCTGATTGAGCCTGCAGAGCCACATCATTCTTTGATTTTCTTGCAACTCTTTTATTCATCATTTGTTCATGAGATTCAAGCGTTCCTTGAAGTTATTTATTTATTAACTTCGACAAATCTTTCCCATCTATTATAGCTACCACCACATGGTCGAACTCAGGGGCCAAAGATCTCAAAATCATTAAAACAACAATTGTTGTTGTTAATGCTTCTTGTTGTAGGATTAGTCCTTAAACAAGTATTTTTAATTATCGTATCCACAGGGATTGGTGTTGTATCGTAGTCTTTCAATAGTAAAGCGTATTTTAAGATTTTAGTAACACAAGGGTTTGTTTCCTAAACTACTAGTATCATGAGTTTCAAGCCAACAACTTTAAAATCCTTTTTAAGAGAGAGTTATGTTTGAATTCAAGAGAGTTTGGGTTTGTGTTCAAATGATGGAAGCATGTCAAGATTAGTTTCATTAACCTAATTTCATATATATTCTATTAACCAGGTGATGAACTAGTTGATGATTGCTATAAATACGTATCCTCTCAATCTTGTTGATTTCTCACCAAGATTGTGAGTTTTATCATGTAAATCTTTGAATGATTTCTCACCACAACGATTGACATAATAAATATGAAGTTCAATACTTGTAAACACTAACTCACAAATCTATTCATAGCATTTGTTCATTAGTGGATGAATATCCTAGGTCAACTTTGAAGCATCCTTTTTCAATCATGATTCAAAGCATAAAGAGATAGAAGAACAAAGATATTCAACATATATAAATCATCAACCATGTTCATACAGAGATTAAAAGAAATACATACTAATTAGATCAACTACCTCTAATCTTGACACAAAAAGAGCTTAGCTACTCATTTTCATGGTTGCTTTGCTTACAAGATTGTTGGAGAAGATGAACATAGAAGAAGAATCAACAAGAACAATGTTTTTGTTTATATTTTCTATGCCCTAAAAGTTACAACAATGATGAATGACGATGAAGAAGTGATATCCCTTTTTTTTAGCACAACCAAAAAAGCTGGAAAATCAGAGAGTTGGTGAGGTAAAAAGGTGAAAGCATGGGTCTGTCCTTTTTTTGATTTTCGCAGACCGCGCCGGTTACCGCTAAGCGCTCATCTGCTGGCAGTGAGTGACCAAGCATGCTTCTTCTTCCAAAAATTCCTTCAAAAAGAAACATCCCAAGAGCTCTTCAAGTTTCCTTGAATCCAAGCTTGAGAGAATCAATATTAAAAACCTACAATTAAAATGTAAACTAAGTTAAATAATATATTATAAACAAAAACTAAATAGAAACATAATTAAACCAAAATACTATACTAAATACTACTAATTAATTAAAAGATATTGTTAAGGACCACAAAATCATCTACAAAATATCCACAATTTGGTCCTTAACACTTCTCCACATGTCTTGATTTGATGCACTAGTTTTGTAACCCTAGTGAAGAAATCAGGTATGCTTTCACTATCTTCGATCTGAAGTAATTCATATGTTCTCTTGTGAGTCTATAACCTCACCTCTTTCACCTTTACAACTCCACCCAAAGACTTTGCAAGAATCTCCCAAGCTTCTTTTGTAGATTTTGAATCACTTACTTTCTCGAAATTTTATGGAGTGAGACATTGATGAATCATGAAGAGTGATATATAAATCAGCTTCACCAATTCTGTGTGTTTGTTCTTGTCTTCTTCTGAAACGTCTTCTTCAAGCTCTTCTAATCCATCTGCTACAAAATCCCAAAGACCTTGATACCCAAATAAAACTTTCATCTATTTGCACCAATTCTCATACTTGTCTACTTTCTGAATTAGTAGACTTACTGGATGATTCGCACCCATAACTCACTGCCATCGTGAATTCTTCTTCCACAATCGTTCCTGATCATTCTTCCCTTTAAAATTATGGTACAACAAACTCAGATGTCTTATAAGAATGTCAAGACATCTGGTCTGACATAAGGATAAATAACACAAGTAATTATTTACCCAGTTCAGTGCAAACACACCTACATCTGGAGGCTACCAAGCCATGAATGAAATCTATTATCAGTAGTATCAATCCAGAGCTAAAATTCACCATCTACAACTCCTCACTTAATCATTACCCAATGCAACTTCTATATGAGACCCTTCTCACTCCCCCTCAATCACACACAGTGATAAACGATAACAATTAACAGAAGACATACTTATATCACAACCTATCTAAGTCTTAAAGCAATTTGCTTCTAACTTAGGACACACCTTGGAGTTTCTTCATAGCTTCCTCCAAGAACAATGCATACTACCTCTTACCTACAGGTTTCGAGGAGTATGGTGACCATCCCACAGACCGGGTGGTTCACTACATCTAGCCCTAATGATTACATGTTTGATACTCTTGGCTAGCTTCCTAGACTTGGTTACAAATCCTTAGTTATATAACAGCTTCACTTGCTGTAACAAATTGCAGAAACTTCTGCTACAAGAAAGGTCTTTAGTTTCCTAAATAATCTCCTTATTTAGGGATTATTTATTCTCCTTGATTTCAGTTTGAATCTTCTAAACCTTTAAATATGTCTGTAAATATGCGCTATATATGATGCATAATATTCTCTAAATATTTTGCATAATTTAAATCAGAATCAAATCTCATTATTTAGTTCAGCAGACGTGATGTCGAATGCTCCTTCATAGGATATCTTCTTCGACATGTTGTTCTAGGTGTTGAAAAGATCAACACAACATGTTCTGACATTTCAATAGGACTTGTTGTACATGTTCTTCTTAGAAAGTTATACATCCTATTGTACATTACATTATTGCTGCTATTATTTGTTTTACAAAAATTAATGTCAATCCTTAAAACTGAGGAACTTACACCCTTGAATGGATTAACCAGAGCTCTTGATACCAGATGTTGAAAATCCACCAAAACCTATGATGAATCTTTACCAACCTTGATGAACAAGGTTGATATCACCACACACAATGACAATGAAAAGAGAATTTAAAGAAGAAAAGAAAGAAAATGATTTTCTGCAGAGTAACTCTTTGCCCACAAACTGTGGAAAACTTTATTTTTCACTATGCAACTGCAAAATACTGTGAATGTCTTGATTACAAAAATTAGGGGTTTCTCCCTCTATTTATAGATTTAGGTTAGCTTGCTTCCTAAGTCATAGCCCAAAATTATAAAAGCCCAAAATACCTATTTTAGAGTTAAGTCAAATCTATTCTATTTTAGATCTAAATCAAATTTATCTAAATCTAAAACAAATAAAATCTGTGTAGCTTGCTTCGAACCACAAGCTCTTCGACAGAGCAATGACTTCCTTCGAGCAACCTGATTCGATCCACCTCTGACCCTTCGACACATATGAATTACTTTCAACACATAGTAGTTAGATCCTAGTATTTCATCACAGATCAATTTTGTTCACTAGTCAAGTAGTTGTAAAGTTTCTTAATAACACCATTGTCGGCACGTGAGTAGTAAGAAACCTAAAATGAATAAATGAGAATAGTTGTGATATTCTCTGCTGCATAACTTGAATTGCACTAAAAACTACCTTATTCTTTTGATGCTTGCTAATGCAGATTCATACCACTTGTCCTACTATCCACATTACTTTATTCTGTCTCCAGACCGCAGAAAAGAAGAAGATTGTTTACAAGACTTCAGCATCTCCGACAGTGGTTATTCATAAAGGTTGGTTGCCTTTTTCTGTTTTTTCCCCAGTATTTTAAGCGTAATTGCATTTACTGTTAGTTGACTCATTCCAGCAACATTGTAGTTATATACCAATTTTTTTCAAACATAATGTTTAAATTTTTTTTCACCGAGACATACTACCAACATTAAATTGTTTATTCTATATGTTAAATAAAACAAATATTGAACCTTAGTTCTATGCTGCATCATTTCTATTGGTTTGAACATTCTTTTGTTCTTTTAGTAGATTGGTGAAAGGAAAAAGATTGTTCTCAATACTTGAGCATGCTTCGATAGTGGTTATTTGTAAACCATTTGGAAAGCAAGGTAAAAATACATACTCATGGTTGGTTGCCTTTATTTTTTTCACTTTCACTCTGCACCGTTTCTGGATACTTATAACCTGTTTGTTTTCCGTTTCCAACAACGAAGTCTCATTTGTAAATCTGTTCGAAAGATTGGCCAAATGTCTGTTTAAACTTTCTCCAATAGATTTATGACCTGACTAAAATATTTCTTTGATGAGAAGTTTCATCAAGTTGAACTTTTCATTTAAATTACATTTTCAACTAAGTGAAAAACTGTTTTAAAACTATGTAAAAATCAAACCAACTACATTTTCAAATAGTTATTGGCCATCCAATTATTATTAACAATTTACACTATGTTATTTCTAGTTTTTGTAACTGATAGATATAAAATTTCCATTTATTTTTGTAACTGATTCATATTGTTCACTTGTTTAATAAATATTATTATTAGGTCCTCAATTATATCTATGTTAGTCAAAGTGATTGGTTAATTTATGAAATAATATTTAGTTTTTGGTGACTTTGCATTACATGTGACATTTTTGCTCCTACATAGCTTCATCTTTTATCATTTTCCTTCTATTTTAATCATTTTACGAAATAAATAAAAAAAATTGTAAAAAGGTATTATTGTTTTTCCATAGTAGTTGGATTCTAATATATCATCATCACCGTTCAGTTTTGTTCACTAGTCAGCTAGCTGTTATAGTCTCTTCTGCATAACTTGAATTGCACTGAAAACTACCTTATTCTCTTGATGCTTGTTACTACAGATTCAAGAAAGGGGAAGATTGTTCATACCACTTGTCCTACCATCAACAATACTTAATTCTCTCTCAAGACCGCAAAAAAAAAATTGTTTACACGACTTCAAAATGTCTAACAGTGGTTATTCGTAATTCTATTGGAAAACAAGACAAAAAAACATATCCATGGTTGGTTGCTTTTTATTCCTTTTACTTTTTCAGTTTTTTTAAGACTAGTTGCATTTCCTGTTAGTTGACTTAGACTAGTCCTATTTTTCTCAAACAACTAGCATCGTAGTTATATATCAATTATCAAATATAAATTTAAAGTTTTTTCAACTGAGAGATTTTTCCAATATTAAATTGTTTCTTCTTTATGTTAAGCAAATTATTTACTTTGTTATTTTAGGAAAGAAGTGTAAAGAAAAAAAGGAAACTTGTTAAGAGTATGTGGAATGTTGATAAAAAGAATATTGAATTTTAGTTCTCTGACGCTGAATTTCAAATGGTTTGAACATTATTTTGTTCTTTTTGCAGATCGGTGAAAGGAAGAAGATTGTTCTCAAGACTTGAGCATGCTTTGATAGTGGTTATTTGTAAATCTGTTGGAAAGCAAGGTAAAAATACATATTCATGGTTGGTTCCATTTATTTTTTTGTTTGTTTTTCGTTTTCAACGACGAAGTGACATTTGTAAATCTGTTAAAAAGATTGGCCAAAATGTCTGTTTGAACTTTCACCAATAGATTTATGACCGGACTAAAATATTTATTTGATGAGAAGTTTTATCAAGTTTAAATTTTCATTTAAATTACATGATACAATATAAATGTGTGCTTGAGGTCAAGCTAATTAAATAAACTTATTTTTTAGTTTGATCGTGGTACCTTTCATTCTAAATTTATTGCATGTAGAACTTAGACTCTAAACTATATAAAGTCTATTTGAAGCTTTGTTGAACATTTATGGCTAACTTTGATCTTTGAAATTGATTTAGATGGAATGTTGCTTAACTGAAACGGGGAAGATATGTATGGAGAAATTGATAGATAAGGCATTAGCAGAACTACGTCATGTGTTTTGCTTCACAAGCATTGCTAATGAATTCAAAGAAGAAAAGGATTGGCTGGAAGCGGAAATAAAAACATTGGCGCAACATGCTAAAGTGGCAGCAGGAAATGATAAAGATATTGAAGCTGATTATCATTTATGGAAAGAGAAAGCTGAAAAGCTCGTTCAAGAGGACATCCTAACAAAACAAAAATGCTTTTTTGGATTATGTCCTAATTGCATATGGCGATATAAAAAGGGAAAGAAGATGGCAAATAGCATAGAAGAGATTAAACAATTAATAGAAAAGCGAGGGACATTTGAAAATATTGAAATCTCTCGCCGTCTTCCAGATGTTGAGCGTTACTCATCGAAAGATTACATTTCTTTTCCAAGTAGAGATTCAAAATACAAAGAGCTATTGGATGCATTAAAAGATGACAACAACTATATGATCGTATTGCAAGGGATGGGGGGCACCGGAAAAACTACATTGGCCAAAGAAGTGGGTAAAGAACTAAAGAAGTATGAACGATTCGCTCATGTAATTGATACAACAGTTTCATTTACTCCTGATTTAAAGAAAATTCAAGATGATATTGCTGGATCTTTAGGATTGAAATGGGGGGACTGTAATGACTCGGACCGACCCAAAAAACTATGGAGCAGATTAACAACTGATGAAAAAGTTCTTCTAATAATGGATGATGTGTGGGATGGAGGCCCACCTCTTGATTTCGATCTAATAGGAATTCCAAAACGAGACAATCTCAAAGGTTGCAGAGTTCTTATAACCACACGCAGTAAACAGATATCCAATATAATGGGAAGTGATAAGATGATTGAATTGGAGCTCTTATCTGAAGAAGAAGCATGGACCATGTTCAAAATGTATGCCGGTATAACCAATAATTCTTCAAAAAGTTTGATCACCACGGGACGTGAAATTGCTAAGAAGTGCAAACAATTACCGGTTGCAATTGCAGTTATCGCCAGCAGTTTAAGGGGCCAACAAGATCGTAGGCACGAATGGAATGCTACCTTGAAATCCTTGAAGAAGCCTGTGGAAATGGACAATGTTGATGACGAAAAGGTTGGAGTTTATAATTGTTTGAAGGTTAGCTATGACTATATGAAGAATAACAAAGCCAAGGGATTGTTCCTCTTATCTTCTGTATTTCCGGAAGATAAAGAAATTCCTACTGAAATTCTAACTAGACTTGCCATTGGAACAGGCCTTTTTGGGGAAGATGATGGTAGATACGATGAAGCTCGAGACCAAGTAGTGGTAGCCAAAAATAAACTCATAGATTCTTGTTTGTTGATGGAGGTTAATAAGAAACATGTAAAAATGCATGATTTGGTTCGTGAAGTGGCTCAATGGATAGCAAACAAAGAGATTCAAAGTGTAAATTTGTCTAACAAAAACCAACAATCATCACTTGAAAAGGAAATAAATATTAAATATTTATTTTGTAAAGGCAAGGACATGGATTTGTTTTCCTGTAAGTATGATGGTTCCAAAATTGAGACTCTAATTTTTGAAATGGAAAGAGATGAAGACGGTGAATGTATGGAAGTCCCAAATTCTTTCTTTAAAAATTTTGGCAAGCTTCAAGTTTTGTACTTTTCAGGTCATGACGATAGACCCCTATCATTACCAGATTCTATTCACTCATTGAAAAATGTTCGATCTATATTGGTTGATGGAATGGATTTAGGTGACATCTCTGTTTTTGGATATCTTCAAAGTCTTGAGACTCTTGATTTGGTTGATTGCACAATCAATGAATTTCCACATGAAATTGCAAATTTGGGGAAACTTAAATTGTTAAACTTGGAAGGATGTGAAATTAGAAGGAATGATCCATTTGAGGTTATTGTAAGATGCTCAACACTTGAAGAGTTGTACTTCATATGTAGTTTTAATGATTTTTGTCGTGAAATAACCTTACCTGAGTTGCCAAGGTATCATATCCAGAAAGGGTGGGAAGGGATTGATGATTCACTATCAAAATACGTGTCTTTTTGTGGTGGTGAATGTTTTTTTTCAACAGAAACATTTAAGTATTTCATGCAAACAACAGAGGGTCTTCGACTAAATGGAATACAGGAGGGATGGAAAAATCTCATGCCTGAGATTGTTCCAATAGATTTAGGTATGGAAGATCTTGTTGAGCTTAGTCTGAGGTTTATTTCACAGTTACAGTGTCTCATTGATACTAGTGGTTCTCAAGTACCCAATATATTGTCCAAGTTGGTTGTACTAAAACTGTATACAATGGAAAATTTGGTAGAACTGTTTAATGGCTCACTTTCTTTTGACTCTTTAAAGAATTTGGAGGAGCTATACATAGAGAGTTGTGTAAAGTTTAGAAGATTCTTTAATTGCAAGCTAAATCTCTGCAATCTAAAGAGTGTGACACTACAGAATTGCCCAATGTTGGTTAATCTCTTTCCATTGTTAACTTTTCAGAACCTGGTGTTTCTAGAGAAATTGATAATAGTTAATTGTGTGGGATTGGAAAACATAATAATAGAGGAGGGATCAAGAGAAGAAATATATGACGGTGATAATGATCAGAGTTCCGTCTCAATGTTTCCAAAACTAAAAGTTCTTCAAATTGAAGGATGTCGGCTATTAGAATCAATACTTCCCTTCATCTCCTCTCGAGACCTTCCAGTACTAGAAGTGGTAAGAATAACAAGATGTGATAAGCTGAAATATATATTTGGCCAGTATGTTGAACTGAGATCACTAAAGCAAATAGAGCTTTGTGAATTACCAAATTTCATGGGTATTTTTCCAAAATGTTCTCACTCCATATCTTCACACGTGAGCGAGTCTTCTTCCACTTCTAGAGATGGTTTCAAGGCAAAAATAACAGTGGACCCTATCAAAAGCAACATTTTCTCATGGAGTTGTATATGTTGTCATGTTAATAGTTATAGACACAAATTTGGGAATATGTCAACTACTAAAGTCCCACCAGTTCATGAGGATTCACTGCAAAAGAACTCAACAATATCAGTAACGCTCTCACCTTTATTTGTTATATTTTGATAAGTTCTCTTTTAAATGTGTGTCTTCTATTAATAGTATTTGTGCATATTTTACATCCAAAACTTGAAGTCTTCTATTAGAAGTTGCGTCCTACATGAAGTGTTTCAAAAAATTGGTTGCACAAAATTAATTACTGATAATGCAATTATATTTGAAAAAACTTTACATTTGCATTTCCATAAGTTGTTTGCACTTTCCAGTAATATTTGATTTGAATTTTTAGTTCATTTATCCTGGGATTATATTACAGGCATCAAATTCACAATGTCTTCAGCTCTGGGAACGTGCTCAATGTCTTCTAGTACAGGCGCATATCTTATGCAATGTAAAAGAGATTTCTCTATATGGTGTTTTGAAGATAAAATCTCTGTTTATCCTTTCTCTTACTCCAAAAATGTTGGTTGAAACTTTGGAAATTTCGCGTTGCCGTGAATTGGAGCACATAATAACAGACATTGGAGATGAAGAAAGAGGTGGCAATAATTGGGGCAATGTCTTTCCAAAACTGAAAACACTTTCCGTTGAAAACTGCATGCAATTGAAATACATATTTGGACACTACACTGACGACAATCCAACCCACAATGAGGTTCATCTTCATCTTCCATCATTACAGTTTCTCAAACTTTCCAATCTGCCAAGTTTAGTTGCCATATGTCCCAAACAATATTGCACACCATTTCCACCCTTGGAACAACTTAACATCTCAGAATGCCCCCAGGTTGCTATCAAATCTATTGGTGAATTAATTATTAATCATTTAGATTCAAAAGCTCTTGACAATACAATCACGAAGGTATTCCTTTTTTCCATATTTCTTTGTTGTTTGCCAAATTATTCAATGATTTCAATTTTACCTAAACAATGTTGTTGGATTGGAATTCACAATTCCTAGATGAAAGTAATATTTTCATGTATTATAAACGAAAGTATAAATGTTTCAAAAATAAAATGCTTAACATCGTTGTTACCACTGGCGGAGTTAGAAAAATTATAAAGTCTGACAAAAAATTTTAAGACCGAAAAATTCACAATTATAAAATTCGGGTATAAAATTTAAAGATCGAAAATTCATAATTATAAAGTCCGAACAAAAAAGTTAAAGACCAAAAATTTATATTGTATATAACCAAAAAAATATTTGGCCCTTTTTCAATTATAAAGTTCGGGAAAAAAATTAAAGACCAAAAATTTATATTGTATATAACAAAAAAAAAGATATTTGACCCTTTTTTTGTTTTTTAATTTTATAATTTTTGGTATTTTCTTTTATTTTTTAACAAAGAAAAATTGGGAGTCTAGCCAGTGTCCCTGGATCGCCTTACGGTGAAATCGCTGGTGGTTGTTACCACATTCCAACAATCAAGTGGCATGAAGTATATTTTTATGTGATTTTCAAAATTTATGAAAATACCACGAAGTAGTATACATAAATATATTTGATTTTTTTACCAAATATTAAATTAGTAATTATAGAAAAAAATTAAGCGTGAATATATACAAAAAAATTATGCTATAAAGAATTTAAGAGTTTGTTTTAATAGAGTCAACTAGATTGAGACCCGCGCGATGAGCTGAGTATTGAAAAAAAAATTAAATCGTATTGAATTATATAAATTTAAATTTTGTTTATTATAAAGAAATTTGTGATTGAGTCGATAAGATAAACATGATAAAAAAGAGAATCACTTTAAATAAAAAAAAAAATATTTGAATTTGAATTGTAAAAATGATAAATAAGAGGTTCTATTTAATTTAAAAATGCGAAATAAGCAAAAACAATTCAATAATTATTTTACACTTCCTTTAATTTTTTTAAACATATTAAAAAATATTAAATCTTCATCATTTAAGGATGTGAAGTATTATACATTCAAATGATTTAGATTCTATGTAAAAATTATCAAAATCAACATTAAGATAAAAATGAGCTACTCTACTTCTTGAAGAGTGCATTTTTAATTTTCCATTTTATTTCTCACGAAAAATAAACATGTCTAATAAGCAACGTTGAAAATCAAATACTCAAATCATTAAGTTATATCATTATTTTTTTTACATTGTTTGAATTGCTTTATTGAAACAAATGATCTTTAATCTTTTATTCTTTGGTGAATTTTTCTTCAACTAATTTTATGAAAACGATAAATCTTAATTTTAGAGTATTTATGAATTGTGTGAAAATGGTAAATTTTTAATTTTAGAGAATTCTTTCATTAATTTTGTATGTGTTTTTTTTTAATATTGTTTAATTTTTTACACATAATTTTATCATTTTATTATTTAGTGTAAATCTTTTAAGTTTATTTAATTTGAAAATCTTGGTATCCGGTCTTGCGACTGACTTTAAGTTTATTATTTTTTGTTTTTTTTGTCTTACTGAATATATTCACCTAAAATCTAAGTTTTGTAAGTAGTTAATTACTGACTTAAACTTATAATTTTTTTTAAACTTGTATTAAACTATTTTAGTGTATTCACTAAACTTATAGAATCAATATTATATTTCACAAATATATTAACAATGATGAAATATATTAAAAGATTGAAAAACACAAAGAATTCTATAAGATTTATACTATAATAAAGTTATTAGTAATTAGTTGTTAAATTAATAGTTTTTTTTTGTAGTTATCGGGAGTTGAACCAGAGACCTCTAGTAGAGAATATGTCTTTTTAAAAAAGTGAAGATAAATTCCTATAAGCCACATAGAAATATATTAGACGTGGCAAGTTTAGATGATGAGGTGTCGAAGCAAGAACTTGAAATTTTGATAAGTGTCATTGAATTATACGATGCATTAGATTTAATAGATATGTTTCAAAATTTCATGTCCTTTCTTCTCAAGACCTTCCACTACTAGAATTTATTAGTGCAACTATACATGATGAGCATAAATACATATTTAGCCGATACCAAAATGTTGAACTAAGTTCACTAAAATAAATAAAGCTTTGTGAGTTACCAAATTTCATGGGTATTTTTTCTGAAACATTCTCATTCTATGTTTTCTCTCGTGAATAAGCCTTCTTCCAATTCTAGACACAAATATAATTAGACCATATAAAATGCAACATCGTTCTTGTCATGGTAATTGTTGTGATTATAAGTGTCAAATATGATCACATGTTGTATAATTATATGTAAAATAGGTATGCATATTAGGTAATAATATAATTCACTTATGACTAATTGAATACAAATCAATACTAATTGATTTGTAATTGATTCTTAACACTCTCCCTCAAGTCGGATCGTATACATTGTATGATCCAAGCTTGTTACATATATAGTTCACTTGAGAACCCCTAAGAGATTTGGAAAACATATCATCCAATTGATCTTTAGATTTGACGAACTTTGTGGTTTTTTCTTCTGACAATACTTTTCCCTTACATAGTGACAATCTTATTCTATGTGTTTGGTCCGTTCATGGCATACTGGATTTGATGCAATGTGAAGTGTTTCTTGATTGTTGCATATGAGTCTTGTGTCCTGAAGGTTTCCCAATCTAAGTTCTGAGAGTGAATTCTTAAGCCACGCAAGTTCCTTTGATGCTGCTGCCATAGCACGATATTCAACTTCAATATTAGATAGTCCAACTGTATTATTTTTCTTGCTCCTCCATTAGATCATATTTCCCCCAATAAGAACAAAACATCTAAAAGTGAATCTCCTATTTGACAGGGATCCTTCCCATTATACATCAAATTAACAAGTGATTTTAGAATCACCCTTATTTTGATATAATAGGCCTCTTCCTGGTGCATTCATTATATATTTCAGAATATGAATAATTGCATTCCAATGATTATCACAAGAAGCATTTAGAAATGGACTTACAATTCTCATTGTCAAAGTAATATACGGTCTGGTAACGGTAAGATAATTGAGTATATCCATTAGACGTCAATATCTTCCCAAGTCTTTCAACATCTCACCCTGACCCAAAAGAAACTTGACGTTGGAATCCATAGGAGTATCAATCGGACGATAAGCAAGCATACCCGTTTCATTAAGGATGTATAATGGACACTTAAGTTACTTAATTGCAATGCTTGATAAGGAGTGAGCAACTTCAATACCCAAGTAGTATCTGAGTGAACCCCAGTCTGTTGTCTAAAAGTTGTTGAAAAGGTGAGTTTTAGGTTGTTGGATACCCTTTGTATCAACTCCAATGATAACAATGTCATCAACACATACCACAAGATAGATGCGTTGATCGATGGAGGAATGAAGAAGGAAAATCGAGTGATTTGATTCACATATATGCATAGTAAATTGTATTAATACACAGTTGAAGCAGCCAAACCAAGCACATGGATACTATTTTAGTCCATATAGAGACCAACGAAGCCGATAGACAAGTTTAGAGTTGTCAGGAACGGTAAAACCTGAAGGTTGGTCTGTATATACTTCCTCCTCCAATTCTCCATGTAAGAAGGTGTTTTAGTGTTTAATTGATGAAGCGACCAATGATTAATAGAAGTCATTTCAAGGAAGAGACGTATTGAACTAATCTTGTCTATAGGAGAAAAATTGTCACATAACCAAGGCCAAATATTTGTGTATAACATTTGGCTACCAAATGAACTTTGAAACGAAAGATTTTGACCATCTGCTTCAACCTTCAATGTATAAACCCATCGAAACCTTACTATAGTTTTGTTGAAAGGGAAAGTAACAATATCCAAAGTGTTATTTCAATGCAATGCATCCATTTCTTCCACCATTGACTGACGCCAATTGGGATCAGTCATAGCCTTATATGTAGACTTAGAAATAGACACAGAATTCAAAGCAAACACAAAAGACACAAAGGAAGTAGAAAGACTGTCATAATTTAAAACACATGCATATTAAGGATTTGGAGTATGAGATCGAATGCCTTTTCGTAATGCTATTGGGAGGTCATGTTTAGGTGACGTAGATGGAGGAACAATTGGAGTAGGAGATGGTGGTGGTGGATTAATATCATCTCTAACTTCTGATAGACGGGGTATCTGTTGCTGGTAGTCAAGCAATGAAGGTTTTAAATGGTTGTGGGGATGATAGAATGGATATTCTTAGCATCTAAGTTACAAGTCTCATCAGGTTACACAGAGGTAGAAAATAATGGGGAACCTTCAAAGAATGTAACATTAGAGGAAAAATGTACCATTCAATTTTAGGACAGAAACAGTGATAGTATACGTGAGTAGCATAGAAAAACACATTTTTGAGATTTGGCAGAGAGTATGTCTTTACGTGAACTAAGATCATGTACAAAGCATGTGCAACCAAAGAAGTGAAGCGGAATGGGGTAGAGGTCATGTTGTGGATTCAAGATGAGTGGATAATGTGACAATATGCAAGGGAAGCATCACCCTAAAAATGAGAAGGTGCATTGTGGTAAAGTAAAAGAGTCTGTGTGGTTTCAACTAAATAAGGATTCTTCCGTTCAACAACATTGTTCTATTGTGGTGTATGAGCATATGATGATTGGTTTATAATTCTTTTTGATGTTAAAAAAGATTGAAACTAGATATCATGACATAATTTTGTTTCAATTTAGGACCCTAAAGGAGATTAAAAGAATTATTCTAAAGGCAGATTGGTGAATCAAACTCTGAAGGCAGATTAAAAGAACAGACTCTAAAGGCAGGTTTAGAAGTGGGTGTGCCTCACCAAGGCCTTCAACTTTGATATTTAAACCATCAGCCATAGTGACAGAATGAAAATAATCAGAATGAGACAAGTGAACTAAAAGGGATTTATTATTAGTCATATGATAAGAGGCACCTGAGTTAAGTACAAAAGGACCAAGCGAAGATGTATATACAAAGGTTGTAGGATTACCCAACTGAGCAACATCGACAAATGATGATGGTTGATGAGCTTCTTTGAATTGAGCAAGTAGTGGTTATCGTTGCTATTCTCTTTCTTTTGTATAACAATCAGCTTCAATGTGACCATAACGATTACAATAGTTACAACGAATACCATGATGTTGTCCACTCCTTCCTCCATTTTGTCCACTACGACAATGATAGTTGGAAGCAAGAGTAGATGACTCAGTGAGAGATGGAATGGAAATCAGTGAAAATGCATGAGGTGTAGCCAAATGCAATAGTTGTTCACTAACAACTTCATAGTTAGGAATGTTCGATCTTGATAAAATTTGGTGTTGGACAGAATCAAGCTCCGATGGCAGTCCGACAAGTTCCATGATCATGAAATATTTACTTGGTTGTTCAACATATGTTGTTGGATCTTTGGTAAATGGTATAGGGTTGTGAAATTTTCCTTTGACGCATACAACTTACTCAGATGGGCTTGCATGTTCAAATTCTCCAATTTCAAAGAGTTTAGTTTTATGATGATACTATAAGGATTGTGGACATCATTGTTGAACACTTTCTTAGCCTTTTCCCAAACCTCATACCTTAGTATTGTCCTTGGAGATTAGTTGTTATGGAAAATCATAACATAGTGATTAGATAAACATCTGTTTGTTTCGACTCATCGCATTTGGCGGAGGTAATATTTTCTGATTTTGTAGTTAAGTGATCTTTATGACTTGACCATGAAACCACATTTTGACAACACCAGCCCATATATTATAGTATGTTGTTCCAGTGAGAGTCTCACACAGGATAAATGAAACCTTCGTAAAAGTAGCAGAATCAGTATCTCCCATGATTTTTGGTTGCTTGGATGGAAAAAACAAGAGAAAATCTAGAAAGAGAACAGAAGAAAACAAAAATGGTATCGATAGAAGCGGCGAAACGCATGAGAGGAAAGGTCAACGTGTGAGATCCACACGCAGGCGGTGGCATGGAGCGTTGTAATGAGGATCGCGACAACAATTTTGGGTACCAGATGATCAGAATGAGGCGATGTCAGCGATATGGTTGCTCGGTTGGAAAAGTCGTCAGGAGCGGTGTTGTGCTCGTGCAGTGTTGTGAATGGCATGATATTTTGCAGAAACAGAAAAAAATTCTCTGGAAGACAGTGGGTCAACCAGCTCTAGATATCATGTTGTGATTGTATTTTTGTGAGTCGAATATGATCACACATGCTGTATATTTATATGCAAAATAGGAATACATAATAAATACTATATAATTCACACTTATGACTAATTGAATACAAATCAATACTAATTGATTTGTAACTGATTCTTAACAATAATAACCACAAACACAAATTTAGAAGTATGTAAACTACTCTAATTCAATTCAGAGTTATCAATCTTGAGTAATAACGACGCTACCCTGGGAGAGCGATGCAAAGTTGTGGCCAACAACTATTACATACCAGTTCGTTTCTTAGTTGGAAATAGCAACTGCTTTTTGGCTTGGAATGGTTTGTGACATAGAGCGCTTCCCGGTCCGTAGCAGTTTGAATCTGCTATCTATTTTGGATGCAAAAAATCATATTTATCCATAAATAAATAAACATTGAAGGATTTATTTTGTTACTTCCTCACATGTTTATCTAAAAACCTTTAAGTATGTGTGCACAACTGTCGAGGTTAATTATGTGTAAAATTATGGATTGATTTCAATTATTTAATGATCTGAGCAAAACGAGTCTAATGCAGGTAAAACAAAAAAAAAGGATCATTGGGATCTCACAATACCAATATTTAAAGATCTTTCTATAGGAGTTCAACGCTCCAGCCAATCCTAAATCTTTGTGCCACTTATATTGGTAGTTGGTTGTCAGAACGTAAGATCATAAGATTTTGAGAGTTAGAGTGAGATCCCGACAACCATGCTCCCGTTCTCATTGTGGCATCAACTAACTCATAAAACTCTCTTTCATCTTCTCACCCGAAAAATTCTTCTCTTCAAAAGTTATTTTTTGAAAGTTCTTCATTTTACTTCTTTATTCTTTATTTCTTCTTTCTTTACTCTTCTCAATGTCATGTCCTATATTTTTTCTCTTCTTTTTATCTTTGATCTTTATACTTTCCTCTGTTTGATTAAGCCTTGTGATTTAATAATTGATTTTAGTAATCTTATATTGGTATTGTGTTATTTGTTTAGTTTTTCTATGAAATGTGTATTTTATAGTTATTATATATAACATACACGTATCTTTAGCACTTATATAAGATAAATGTTATACGTTTCCATTTCCATAACTTGTATACACACTTCTTCAATAATGTTTGATTTGATTAATTGTTCCTTTATATTGGAATTACATTACAGGGATCAAGTTTACACCATCTTCAAATAAGGGACCATGCACAATGTTTTCAAGCACGATTGCTTAACATGTGTAATGTAAAAAGGATTACACTTTCTGACATTTTAATGATAAAATCGGTGCTCATCATGCCTATTACTCCAACAATGTTGGTGGAAGCTTTGACGATCACGAGCTGTAATGAATTGAAGCACATTATAGTTGACATTGGAGATGATGACAGTGGTGGCAATAATTGGGACAATGTCTTCCCAAAATTGAAAACACTTCACGTTGAAGATTGCGAGAAATTGGAATACATATTTGGACACTACATTGATGACCATCACAACCACTCTAAGATTCACCTTCATCTTCCGGCATTGCAAAGTCTCACTCTCAATGACCTACCAAATTTAGTTGCCATATGTCCCAAACAGTATTGCGCAACATTTCCACCTTTGAAAAAACTTGACCTCTCCGGCTGCTCTGAAGTTGCTATCAAATCTATTGGTGAATTCATAATTAATCATTCAGATTCAGAATCTCAAGACAATACAATCATGAAGGTATCCATTTTTCATTATACCTTTGTTGTTTGCCAAAATAATGAATGCTTTCAGTTTTACTTGAAGATTGTTGTTGGAGTAATTGACAATTACTAGGTGAAAGTAATATTTTTATGTATTATAAATGAATGTAAAAACGCTTTCAAAATAAAATGATTAATATCATTCTTACAATATTTCAACTAATTCAAGTGGCATCAAGTAGATGTTTATATATTTATAAGTATAACTTTTTATTAAAATTGGTAATGTAGGTGAGTGGGAGCATTGAAAATTTTATTGCTTTAGAAAGTCTCGAGGTACGGAACTCCAAAGCAGAAAATATATTTTGTCTCAATGAAATAGAAGGACGACCATTGAACTTAAGGTTGGAAAGTATTCAGTTATACAGTCTGTATTATATGATGCACCTTTTTGTGGGTCCCAAAAATTCTTTTGCCCTACAAAACCTTACAAGAATAGTCATCTACCATTGTGAAATATTGGAAGTAGTTTTCTCTACTTCTATTTTAAGATGTCTATCACAATTGATGTCATTGGCAATAGAAAATTGCAATGAGTTGAAGCATATCATTGAAGACGACAGGCAGAATCAAAACCTGTCCTTAAGGACTTGCTTTCCAAAACTAGAAGTACTTCACGTCACAAAGTGTCCCAAAATGAAATCGGTCTTCCCTGTCTCCATATGCAAAGAGCTTCCTAAGTTAAAGAGTCTACGGATAGTAGAAGCAGATGAGCTCGAGGAAATATTCAAAAGTGAAGGTGACCAAGAAGTCATAATCCCAAATCTGAACACGTTCTCAAGCACATGCTTTCCAAAACTAAAAGAACTTTCTGTAACAAAGTGTCACAAATTGAAATATGTCTTCCCTATCTCCATATACAAAGATCTTTGTGAGTTAGAGACTCTAGAGATAAAAGAAGCAAATGAGCTTGAAGAAATATTCAAAAGTGAAGGTGACCAAGAAGTCATAATCCCAAATCTAAACTCAAGCAAATGCTTTCCAACACTAAAAGCCCTTGCTGTAACAAAGTGTCACAAATTGAAATATGTCTTTCCGATCTCCACATGCAAAGAACTTCCGAAGTTAGAGACTTTGATAATCAAAGAATTAGATGAGCTTGAAGAAATATTCAAATGCGAAGATGACCAAAAAGTCGAGATCCCAAATCTAAAAATTGTAGTACTTGACAACCTGCCAAGCCTCTTCCACACCCAGGGAATTCTATTTCAGGTGGCAAAAAATCGTCTTGTACAAAATTGTCAAAATCTCTCTTTGACTTCAGCCTCAACTCCTTTTGTCATCCGTGCCATTGATAAGATTGAATTCCTTTTCCGCCGTGGTACACACTATACCCATTACTTTTAATAACCATTACATGATACTTATAACAAATTACATATTATGCGGTGTTTGTAAAATATTTTGAAGAGTTATGTTAATTTCTAGAAACTCTTTTATGGATTTATGAAATTGTGTGTATAGTCACTTTCTTTCTGACTATATACTTTTTCAAATTATCTGAGTTACAGACAGTGGGTTCTTAAAAGAGGTGATCTTACTCAATTAAGCTTTTCTTGATACAAACCTCAACACTTCAGAAATTTTTTCTTTATATTTCTATTTTTTTTCTATTTTAAAAATTTAACTTCTTGGTTGGAAAATATAAATAATTGGAGGTAAAAATGTGCTTCAATAATTATTTTAAAATGAAAGAATTCATGGGGTTATCAAATTCCTTACTAATAGAAGCTTTATAAAAGTAGTAACATGTTGATTATTAGGGATGGAGTTCAAATCACTTTAATAATAGTTTCCTTTTTCCCATTTTTTTTTTAAATTAAAAAATAATTATTTGTACATGTAGTAAAAAAATTTGTTTTACTATGTTTATGGGTTACTATCTAATGATTTGAATTAATATTATTTTTCTTTAGATTATGAAACATATGATCAGATTAAGAGTCTATTTAGACAATTACAAGAAGAGTCAACAAAAGATGTTGTTGCTAGTGTTGGGATTGAAACTGAAGCAGTATTAGGACACGGAATGATTTCTTCACTGGTAAATTTGAATCTGTTTATTAAAGCTACTCACATTGGAATACAATCAGCATGACTGTCTTAGAATCAAACATATTTTTTTTAAGGCCTTACTTAATTTTTTTTTTTGTTTTATATCTCTAATGCATTTATTAATATAGAAGTTGGAGAAAGAACAAGTAATGAGTCAACAAGATCCAGTTGAAGAAATCGATACTACCATCAAACCACCTCAGGCAAGTAATTTAATATAGTAGTTTTTCACCACCAGTATAGTCTGATTCGGGTGTCAGTTCTGACATTAAGTGGTGGTCTTTTATACTAAATTCCAACGACAATCATTATTGGACCAACTAATGATTGGTAATATCACATAATTTTGTTAAAATTGAAGTACAACTTATTTACATTTTCCTAAACGAAAGGCATATCTCTCCTATATTGTTTGTTTTCATTTTGACCCCAGTTAAACATCATTTTCAATTTATGCAGGGTGTTGAAGAAGAAACTGCATTAACAGATGCCAAGATATTAACAACTTCAACTCAATTAGAGTTAATCAGTTCATCACAAGTAAGTGTGACTTTATAGAATCTTTTCAAGCTTTTTAATGTTTTCAAATATTGATACTTTTGTTTTTTGTTTATTATTCTCTCTAAAATAAAAAGTTATAGTCTTCCAAACTAGAATATATATTGATATATTCAGTGAGGTTGACCTTACAAATACTAATATTTTGGATACTGATAATATCATTTGTTTATTGGAATATATTTAGGAACAAGATTTTGCTGTTAGAGATTCTCTAGAAACTGCTAAGCTTAATGATAATCAAGGTAACAACTCTTTAAATCAATTTTCTTTTCAACCTTTGGATTTTGAAGTTGAACTCTCTTCCCCCCACCTTTGGTACATCTAGTGAACATTTTGGTTATTGTTATACTTATGACTTCTTATCTAATGATTTTAATCCAAAGGTTACGATACTGGTAGTAAAAATTTAAGTGCAGAAACCACAAAAGCTGTTGTGGTTGGTGTTGGGATTGAAGATGAAGCAGCATTAGAGCACGGGTCAACTTCTTCACAGGTTAATATCAACATCTTTATTCAAGCTACTCATATCTAATTACAATTAGCATGAAAATGCCTCTGAATCAAACATGTTCTTTGTGAAGATAATAATGAAACAAACACCATCAGTAGCAGTATTACCGACAAGTTCAAAAGTAATTTGTAGACCATTCAAAATTTCCTTGGATATTCATATGCATAATACTCATTTAATAATCTATGGATTATGCATTTATTCTTACAATAGGATTTGGAGAAAGAACAACCACCAAGTGAACAACAAGATCAACTTGGAGAAACTAATACTACCATCAAACCTTCTCAGGCAAATATTTTAATACATTATCACTTCATTGTCCATATAAATCTAAAACAACTTAAACAACTTCTTACTCTTTTTCAATGTAGGAATTGAATTATACTACCAAATTAAACAACTTTTTAATTTTATGCAGGGTGTTGCAGAAGGATCTGCATTAACAGAAGCCTCAACTCATTGTGAATTTGTCGGTTTATCACAAGTGAAAGTGAGTTTATAGAATCTAATCAAGCTTTTCATGCTTACAAACAATCATTCTTTTTATTTTTATATTAATATTTTGGATATTGATATTTTCATTTTTTATTTGAATATGTGTAGAAACAAGATATTGATGTTAGAGGTTCTCTAGAAACTATGATTAATAATGATCGAGGTGACGATTCTTTAGACCAATTTTATTTTCTTATGTTATCTGTATCACCCTTTTGATTTTGATGTTGCACTCTCTTCCCTCCCACCTTTTAATCAGTTTCTCTAAATGAAGATGTTGTCATGAAAGAAATCCCAATTGTTCTGAAATCTAAGCTCTCTCCTAGCAATATTGTTCCTATGCCTCTTGCATTTCAGGCTCCTTCAATGCATTTTGAAGGTATTTTTTCTCTAAGATTTTTTTTAATGATTTTCTTTTGTTTTCTTTAGTCTTATCTAGTCTTTTCTTCATTGTTAGGGAACCCTTCTCAAAAAGTGGAAGATTTAAGTTCTCCTTATCTTGTCACGCGGAAGCTTGAGGAATTGGCTTCCAAGAAGCATTTGGATTATGAGAACTTGTCTTTGTTGACTGATTTTCTTGTTAAGCATCCTTCAGTTCTTCTAAGTGACAAACATAGTAATGGATATAAGGGCCAAGCATACAAGTTCCTAATTGTTATTGAAATTCCTCCAAACCCATAGTGTGTTGGATGTGTTAGGTTCTTGCCACTCTGAATTTGTCGAGTTATTACATGATGTGCG
The DNA here is from genome assembly GCA_021764765.1 of Vicia sativa. NCBI lineage: Eukaryota > Viridiplantae > Streptophyta > Magnoliopsida > Fabales > Fabaceae > Vicia > Vicia sativa. Next base: position 270,539,379 of record CM038796.1, on the reverse strand, counting down.
TGGTTTTACCTTTGACAAGGATTGGTTGGATGGTGTTGAAAAGCGCGCTTTGTTTCCTAATTTGGAATTCTCTCAAGATACATTGCAAAAATTATTGGATTCCAAGAAACAAATTATCAAGGATATTGATGTGGTGCGTTTCAAGATAGACATTTTAAACCAAAATATGGAAGAACTTATGCAACAATTGTCCTCCTCCGAAGCTGATTTGGAGAGTATCATTCAACAAGAGAAAAAAATTGTAGAATCTAAGGCTGCTTTAACTGCTCCTCTTGGTTATTAGAGTATTTTCCCTTGCATTGTTTTACTGCAGTATTTTTTTGTCGTTTGAAATGAACTTGTATCTTATTGTGTTTGTGTGTTTAATTATTGTTATTGACATGTAATAATTTCTTCCTTCATTTCAAAGAAATGATTATTATTGTTGCAATATTTATGTATTAAAGAAACTATCTGAAATCACATTAGCCTTGCCGTTTTTATAGCCAAATGTTAGTTTATAATTTATTATGTTAGTATTCAAATTTCAAACTCTAATCTCCTTCTAAAATTCCTTCAAATATCTAAACTACAGGTTTTCATTGTTATTTTTGGAGTTTCCTCTCATGTATGCCAGGAGGAAAAAATCATATTTAGTAGGATTCTATAAAGTCTTGAATAAATATAAGTTTGTTGAAATAAGGCGAATATTTGAGACAAACTGAGAAAATATAGAGATAGAAGAGACTGTTATTTTCTTTGAAGTTTCTACATGTGTAGTTAGTTATACATGAACTCATTGTGTGATATATATACTACTTGGATTGTAAATGTTATGATATAAGTTATTGTGCCAAGTTGACATTTTTAGAAGATAGAAGATTTTCACTATTCATAATATATTTCAGATATTAATAATAATAATTTCTTATTATTATAACACTCCTCCTTTTGAAATATTTGTCATGGTACTATGTTGAAGTCTTATTGAGGATAATTAGGAGAACATCAGTTGTCTCGTTAAAAACCTTATTAGGAAAAACTCATTGGGATAAAAACATTAATAAGGGAAAAAGAGTACAACATTATGCTCCCTCAATAGAACATATTTGTTCTTCTTCAAAGATCTCAAAGGTGTCGCATTCCAATATTTTGTAAGTGCTTCCGAAAAACTGATGTTGAAAGTTCCTTTGTGAAGAGATCCGTCATATTATCACTCGAACGAATGCATTGAATATCAACCTCTTTGTTTCTTTCGAGTTCTTGTGTAAATTAGGAGAACTTTGGAGGGATGTTCTTGGATCTATTAGTTTTGATGTAACCTTCTTTCATCTGGGTAACACATGCAGCATTGTCTTCATATAAAATTGTTGGATTTTTATCTGTTCTTAAACCTGATGCTCCTTGGATATGTTGAGCCATTGATCATAACCATCTACATTCTTTGCTTGCTTCGTGAAGGGAAATTACTTCACCATGATTTGATGAAGTTGCTACAAGTATTTGTTTTTGAGATCTCCGTGATATTGCAGTGCTGCCATATGTGAACACATATCCAGTCTATGATTTTGGATTATGTGGATCTGAAAAATATCATGCATCTGCATAACCAAGCAAAACTGGTTTTGTATTGCTAGAATAAAACAAACCTAGATCAAATGTACCTCTGAGATATCGAAATATCTGTTTTATTCCTTTCCAATGTCTCTTTGTAGGATATTTACTAGACTTTGCTAGTAAATTCACTGCAAAAGATATACCAAGTCTTGTATAGTTGGGCCAATATCCTCTTCATTATTTTTCTTAGGCCTAAAAGGATCTTTTTCAATATTAAGTGTTCTACCCATTATTGGACTACTCAAAGGGTTTGTCCTGTCCATGTTGAACCTTTCTAGTTCCCTTTATGTATAATTTGATTGATGTACCAATATACCATATTTAGTATACTCAATATGTAAACCAAGACAAAATCTAGTTTTTCCCAGATCTTTCATTTCAAATTCTTTCGTTAAATAATTTCTCGCTTCTTTAATTTCTTTATTTGTCCCAATGATATTTAAGTCATCAACATAAACAACAATTATTACAAACCTGGAAATTGTTTTTTTATTTATAAAAACACAAGGGCAAATAGGATTATTATCATAGCCTTCTTTAAGCAAATATTCAATTAGTTTATTATACCACATGCGTCCGGATTGTATTAGTCCATACAATGGTCTTTTGAATTTAATTGCATACATTTCTCATGGCTTTGATGTCCCAGGCTTCTTAAATCCTTCTGGATGTATATATCACTATCAAGTGATCCATATAAATAAGTAGTGACAGCATCCATAAGGTACATATCAAGATTATTAAATACTGATAAACCAATTAAATAACGAAAAGTAATGGCATGTTACCTCATACTCGATCCCTGATCTTTGATAAAAACCTTGTGCAACAAGACGAAATTTGTATTTGACAATCTCGTTTTTCTCATTTCACTTCCTCACAAAAACCCAGTTATACCCAATAGGTTTTACACCATTAGGTATAGCCACAATAGGGCCAAATACTTTTCGGTTATTAAGAGAATTTAACTCACTATCTATGGCGCGTATCCTTCCAATTTTTCCAATCATGTCTATTTTGACATTCATCCATTGTTTGGAGTTCGGATCATCATTTTTATTCATAACTTCACATCCAACTGAGAATGAAAATATCTCATCAATATTCATATCTTTTCGGTTCAACAAATTTCCTATATTAACATAATTAATTGAAATCTCGAGATCATTCTTGTTTTCAGTTTCAGAGACTAAGCCAGATGATCGGTTGATTAAAGGTACATGTTTTATTAATGGCATACCTTTGATTGCGATTATTGATACTGGAGCGACTCATTCTTTTATTGCTTTGGATTGTGCTAAAAGATTGAAATTGGATATATCTAGTATGGATGGAAGTATGGTTATTTACACTCCTGCGTTGGGTTCAATGACTAGTTCATTTGTTTGTAGGAATTGTCCTATTGTGATTTTTGGTAGAGGTTTCGGTATGGATTTAGTGTGCCTACCATTAGAACAACTTGATATCATCCTTGGAATGAACTGGTTGGAATTCAACCAGGTTCATATCAAGTGTTTTGAGAAGACGGTTAGTTTTCCTGAAGTTGTCAGTGATGAAGATGTGACCATGTCGGTTAAGTAGATGAATTTAGCTGTTAATGATGGTGTCATGGTGTTTATGTTGTATTCTTCGACGGAAGCGAAAGGAAAAGCTAAGAGTAATGAATGGCCAATTGTGAATAAATTTCCAGAAGTTTTTCCGGAAGATGTTAGTGAATTGCCACCTGAGAGAGAAGTGGAATTTGCTATAGATTTGATTCCTAGAACTAGTCCGGTGTCGATGGCGCCTTATCGCATGTCGACATCCGAGTTGTCTGAATTGAAGAAGCAATTGGAGGAGCTACTTGAGAAGAATTTTATCCGTCCTAGTGTTTTGTCGTGGGTTCAATGAGACTATGTGTTGATTACAGGTAGTTGAACAAAGTTACAATCAAGAATCGGTATCCATTGCCGAGGATTGATGATTTGATGGATCAATTGGTTGGGGCTTGTGTGTTCATTAAAATTGATTTGAGGTTTGGATATCATCAGATTCGTGTGAAGACGGGAGATATTCAGAAGACTGCATTTAGAACGAGGTATGGACATTATGAGTATTCTGTTATGCCGTTTGGAGTTGCTAATGCACCTGGTGTTTTCATGGAGTATATGAACAGGATATTTCATCTGTATCTTGATAAGTTTATGGTAGTCTTTATTGATGACATTCTGATCTATTCGAAGAGTGATGAAGAACATGCAGAACATCTTAGAATTGTGTTGGAGTTGTTGAAACACAAGAAGTTGTATGCGAAGTTGTCCAAGTGCGAATTCTGGTTGAGTAAAGTAAGCTTTCTTGTTCATGTGATTTCAAAGAATGGCATTGTTGTTGATCCTCCGAAGGTAGAAGCAATATCTCAGTGGGCAGCACCGAAGAATGCTTCTGAAGTCCGTAGTTTTCTTGGTCTTGCAGGTTACTATAGAAAGTTCATTGAAGGATTTTCGAAGTTAGCCTTGTCGTTGACTAAGTTGACCAGAAAAGGACAAATGTTTGTTTGGGATTCTGAATGTGAGAAAGGTTTTCAAGAGTTGAAGAGAAGGTTGACTAGTGCTCCGATTTTGATTTTGTCGAATCCGACGGAGTCTTTTGTTGTGTACTGTGATGCTTCATTGATGGGTTTAGGCGGTGTTTTGGTGCAGGATAAGCAGGTAGTGGATTATGCTTCAAGATAGTTGAAGATTCATGAAAGGAATTATCCAACTCATGATTTAGAGCTGGCAGCTGTGGTATTTGTTTTGAAATTATGGAGGCATTATTTGTATGGATCTCGATTCGAGGTATTCAGCGATCATAAGAGTCTGAAGTATCTCTTCGATCAGAAAGAGCTCAATATGAGGCAAAGAAGATGGTTAGAATTTCTAAAAGATTATGATTTTGGTTTGAATTACCATCTTGGTAAGGCAAACGTTGTTGCAGATGCGTTGAGTAGGAAGTATTTGCATATGTCTATGTTGATGGTGCATGAATTGGATTTAGTTGAGCAGTTCAGAGACTTGAGTTTGGTATGTGAGAACACTCCTAATAGTGCTAAGTTGGGTATGTTGAAGTTGACTAGTGGTATTCTTGATGAGATTCGAATTGGAAAGAAATCTGACGTTGGTTTAGTTGATAAATTGACATTGATCAACCAAGGTCAAGGAGGTGAATTCCGAATTGACGAGAATGGTGTTATGAGATTGGGTGACAGAGTTTGTGTTCCGGATATTGCAGAGATTAGGAATAGTATTTTGGAAGAAGGACATCATAGTGGGTTGAGTATTCATCCTGGTGCTACTAAGATGTATAATGATTTGAAAAAGTTGTTTTGGTGGCCTAGAATGAAAAAGGAAATTGTTGAGTTCGTCTATGCTTGTCTGATTTGTCAGAAGTCAAAGATTGAACATCGGAAACCGTCTGGGTTGATGGAACCGTTGTTTGTTCCAGATTGGAAATGGGATGGAATTTCTATGAATTTTGTGTCTGGTCTGCTGAGGACGTCTAAGAACTGTGATTCTATTTGGGTTATTATTGATCGGTTGACAAAGTCTGCTCATTTTATACCAATGAGAATGGATTATACGATGGAGAAGTTGGCTCAGTTATATGTTGAGAGGATCGTGAGTTTGCACGGTATTCCTTCTAGTATTGTGTCGGATAGAGATCCGAGGTTTACATCTAAGTTCTGGACAGGATTGCAAGAAGCTTTGGGTACTAAGTTGAGGTTGATTCTGCTTATCATCCGCACACAAATGGTCAGACGGAGAGAACGATCAATTCGTTAGAGGATTTGTTGCGAGCTTGTGTGTTGGAAAAAGGTGGAGCTTGGGATAGTTACTTACCTTTGATTGAGTTTACCTACAACAATAGTTTTCATTCGAGTATTGGTATGGCTCCGTTTGAGGCATTGTATGGTAAGAGGTGTAGGACACCATTGTGTTGGTACGAATCTGGAGAAAGTGTTGTGATTGGACCGGAGATTTTCCAGCAGACTTCAGAAAAGATTAAGATGATTCAGGAGAAGATGCGAGCTTCTTAGAGTCGTCAGAAGAGTTATCATGATAAGAGGAGGAAGGATCTCGAGTTTAGTGAAGGTGATAATGTGTTTATGCGAGTTACTCTGATGACTGGTATTTGTCAAGCTTTGAAGTCAAGGAAGTTAACTCCGCGTTTTATTGGTCCGTTTCAGATTACGAAGAAAGTGGGAAAAGTTGTTTATCAGATTGCTTTACCGTTGTCGCTTGCGAATTTACATGATGTCTTCCATGTCTCCCAGTTGAGGAAGTACATTGTTGATCCGTCTCATGAGATTCAGGTAGATGATATACAAGTACGAGATAATCTGACTGTTGAAACATTTCCAGCGAGGATTGAGGATCGGAAGTTGAAACAGTTGCGAGGTAAAGAGATAGCTCTGGTGAAAGTAGCTTGGGGAGGACCAGCCGGTGGTAATGTTACTTGGGAGCTGGAGAGCTAGATGAGAGACTCATATCCCAAACTTTTCGTCTGAGGTATGTTTTCGAGGACGAAAACTCTTTTTAATAGGGGAGAGGTGTGACACCCCAATAATTTGATTATTAAATAATTGGAATTTTAATTATTTATTTAATTAAAAATTTTATTATTGGTATTTTCGGGATTTATGGAATTAAATAAAATAAAATAAAAGTGGGATTGTTGGTGGTGTGAAGTGTAAAATGGGGGTGTAAGGAGTAAAAGACTCTACTCACACTATTTGTTTTATTATTATTATTTTTAGAATAATAAGAACAAAAAGAAAGGAAAAGAGAAGTCAATTGGGAAAAGAGAAGAATTAGGATTTCAATCGTACGAGAAGTGAGAAGAGGAAAAGGAACAGGAAGAGCCAAGAACGCTCATAGTCAAGAAATTCTCACAAGGTAAGGGGTGATTTTCTCTGATTGTTATGCCTTATGAGTTTTGAAATCAATAGGATTGAATAATATGATAGGAATACCGATTTAGGATTTTCTAGGTTGTGCCATAACGATGTTGTCTGTCGTAAAAACCCCAATTGGAATACATAGTGATTGTTATTATGTGTATATTGATGTTGTGAATTGATTATGAAGAGCAATTCTACTGTTAATTGTATGTAAGAATGCCTAATTTTTACTACATATGTCGTGCTTTGAATATTGGAAAAAGATTAGGTTGATTGGAATGGCAAACAGTGGAAAATCTGGTTTTTGGCTAAAAATACGTAGCATGAGTCGACACATAAGGTTATGGATCGATACAAGTTGGTATGTGTTTAAAAACCAGGAGTGTGAAAAAGGCTTGCATCGATACATAAGCCCTTGCATTGACTCATGAGGCATTTTTGGGAGACTTGGATCGACACATACGAGTTATGTATCGACACAAGTCAGCTTTGTATCGATACAAGAGAGTATGTATCAACTCATACTGATGAAACTTAGAAAAATAGAAAAATTGATTTGTGTGTATGAGTCGACTCATACGTTACTTGAGTCGATACAAGCTATGTATGGGTCGACACATGAGTGTTTGGATCGACTCATACTGTTTAAAAAACATAAAATAACTTTTGGAAAATTGTTTCGGTCGAATCTTTGCGACCGTAACTCTGATTTAGTTGTAGTTGGAACCGTTGAAAAGCTGGAAGTATGAATTATCTTATAAAAACATTTTAAAAACCTAGTAAGTGAATCTTGTTGGATTAACCTGACCTTCCGTATGAGGAATTCGTTGTTGTCGTGGTTGTTCGTTGTTGTGATGTTGTATATTCATGATAATTGTTGATATCATGTGTTGTTGAACGTTGCATGTTTTATGATGTGCATGCATATGCATTCTGTTGGAGTTAATTCCCATTGTGTGGAATTGGACTTGTATTTCCAATACCCGTACCCAGTTGATTAGTGGTGGTGAGGCTGGATTCGCATCCGAATGATGAATGGGCGAATCGAGGATTAACGTTGTGTCTGAGTTGGAATGGAACAATGTCTGAATTTAGTTCACTGTCGGTACCATATCCATGGAGTCTGCATCATATTTGTTTGGATTATAATATGTTAGGATGGATTCCAATGTTATAGTCTGTTGTTTGTGTGGGATGTATGTTTATGACTTGTATATGAAGCAGATTTGATTGTGCTGAATAGGATAGACTGATATATTCTGATATTTTATTAATTTTGATGAACTTATAATGCATTCTAATTATGATGAAGTCTCGCCCTTACTTTGATGATTTCAGATTGATGTCTTAGCTATTTAGGAGCTTGTGAGGATGGCTCTTGAGCTATGCATTTAGTTTATCCGCGTGTCAGTGTCATGCTCTGATAGTTGTAACACTAGGGAACGATTGTATTAGAGTGCTTATGAAACTCTGTTGATTTATTTGAGATAATTTGGATCATTGTTGTTTTGAAATTATCCTAGTTTTGATTTAATTCCGCTGTGTAAAACATGTTATTTCCTGATTATGGATGTTTATGTTCCTCGGTAATGCATGACAACTGTTTCGGTTAATTATATTTTGAAAAAAATAAATTGTGACATCCCTTATTACATGTTAACTTTGAAATATAATATGATAATTCGCGGGGTATTTTAGAAGGGTGTTACATTGGAAATCTTGTTTCATCAAAATGACAATCAGCAAATCTTTCCTGAAAAACATTACCCGTTAAAGGTTCAAGATATCTAATAATAGATGGTGATTTATACCCGACATATATTCTCAATCTCCTTTGAGGTCCCATATTTGTTCTTTGTGGTGGAGCTATTGGAACTTATATGCACAGCCAAAATTCTTTAAATGTGAAATATTAGGTTCCTTACCAATTACAAGTTGATAAGGGGTATGTATATGATCAACACTTGGCCTTAACATATGAGTGTTGCAGCATGTATAATTGCATGACCCCAAACAATAACTGGTAGTTTAGTTCTCATTATAAAAGGTCTAGAAATATATTGAAGACGGTTGATTAGATTTTCTAAAGACTTATATTCACTTCAAATTTCATCAGATTCTTTTAAGATTAATATTTACTTCGAATGTCATTAGATTTTCTTAAGATTTATATTCACTTCTAATTTCATCATAGTTTTTTAAGATATATATTTACTTAAAATTTCATCAAATTTTCTGATAACTTATATTCACTTCAATTTTCACCTGATTTTCTAGAGACTTATATTCATTTTTTTTTCACCAGATTTTTTGAAGACTTATATTTACTTCAAATTTCATCAAATTAGCTTAAGATTTATATTCACTTAAAATTTCATCGGATTTTCGTAAGATATATATTCACTTCTAATTTAACAAGATTATCTTAAGATTTATGTTCACTTCAATTTACACCAGATCTTTTGAATTTTTGAAGACTTATATTCACTACAAATTTCTTCAGATTTTCTGAAGACTTATATTCATTTCAAACATCATTAGATTTTTTTAAGATTTATATTCACTTCAAATTTCATCCTATTATCTTAAGATTTATGTTCACTTCAATTTTCACCAGATTTTCTTGGGACTTATATTCACTTCAAATTTCATCGGAGTTTTTTAAGATTTATATTTACTTCAAATTTCATCAGATTTTCTATAGACTGATATTCACTTCAAAGTACATTCGATTTTTTTAAGATTTATATTCACTTCACTTTTACCAGATTTTCGAAATACTTATATTCACTTCAAATTTCATCAGATTTTCTGAAGACTTATATCACTTCAAATTTCATCAGATTTTTTTAAGATTAATATTTACTTCGAATGTCGTCAGATTTTCTTAAGGTTTATATTCACTTCTAATTTCATCATATATTTTTTAAGATATATATTTACTTCAAATTTCATCAAATTTTCTGATAACTTATATTCACTTCAATTTTCACCTGATTTTCTAGAGACTTATATTCTTTCTTTTTTCACCAGATTTTTTGAACACTTATATTTACTTCAAATTTCATCATATTAGCTTAAGATTTATATTCACATTAAATTTCATCAGATTTTCGTAAGATATATATTCATTTCTAATTTAACAAGATTATCTTAAGCTTTATGTTCATTTCAATTTTCACTAGATCTTTTGAATTTTTGAAGACTTATATTCACTTCAAATTTTCTTCAGATTTTCTAAAGACTTATATTCACTTGAAACATCATTAGGTTTTTTTAAGATTTATATTCACTTCAGATTTCATCGGAGTTTTTTAAGATTTATGTTTACTTCAAATTTCATCAGATTTTCTATAGACTTATATTCACTTCAAATTACATAAGATTTTTTTAAGATTTATATTCACTTCATTTTTACCAGATTTTCTAAAGACTTATATTCACTTCAAATTTCATCAGATTTTCTGAAGACTTATATTCACTTCAAATTTCATCAGATTTTTGTAAGATTAATATTTACCTCAAATGTCGTCAGATTTTCTCAAGATTTATATTCAATTCAAATTTCATCAGATTTTTTTAAATTATATCTTTACTTAAAATTTCATCAAACTTTCTGATAACTTATATTAACTTCAATTTTCACCTGATTTTCCAGAGACTTATATTCATTTTTTTTTCACCAGATTTGTGAAGACTTCTATTTTCTTAAAATTTCATCAAATTAGCTTAAGATTTATATTCACTTTAAATTTCATCAGATTTTCGTAAGATATATATTCACTTCTAATTTAAGAGGATTATCTTAAGATTTATGTTCACTTCAATTTTCACCAGATCTTTTGAATTTTTGAAGACTTATTTTCACTTCAAATTTCTTCAGATTTTCTGAAGACTTATATTCACTTCAAACATCATTAGATTTTTTTAAGATTTATATTGACTTCAATTTTCACCAGATTTTTGGAAAACTTATATTCACTTCAAATTTCATCAGAGTTTTTTAAGATTTATATTTACTTCAAATTTCATCAGAGTTTTTTAAGATTTATATTTACTTCAAATTTCATCAGATTTTCTATAGACTTATATTCACTTCAAATTACATTAGATTTTTTTAAGATTTATATTCACTTCATTTTTACTTGATTTTCTAAAGACTTATATTCACTTCAAATTTCATCAGATTTTCTAAAGACTTATATTCACTTCAAATTTCATCAAATTAGCTTAAGATTTATATTCACTTCAAATTTCATCAGATTTTCGTAAGATATATATATTCACTTCTAATTTCACAAGATTATCTAAAGATTTATGTTCACTTCAATTTTCACCAGATCTTTTGAATTTTTGAAGACTTATATTCACTTAAAATTTCTTCAGATTTTCTGAAGACTTATATTCACTTCAAATTTCATCATAGTTTTTTAAGATTTATATTTACTTCAAATTTCATCAGATTTTCTATAGACTTATTTTCACTTCAAATTACATTAGATTTTTTTAAGATTTATATACACTTCATTTTTACTTGATTTTCTAAATACTTATATTCACTTCAAATTTCATCAGATTTTCTGAAGACTTATATGCACTACAAATTTCATCAGATTTTTTTAAGATTAATATTTACTTCGAATGTCGTCATATTTTCTTAAGATTTATATTCACTTCTAATTTCATCATATTTTTTTAAGATATATATTTAGTTCAAATTTCATCAAATTTTCCGATAACTTATATTCACTTCAATTTTCACCTGATTTTCAAGAGACTTATATTCTTCTTTTTTTCACCTGATTTTTTGAAGACTTATATTTACTTAAAATTTCATCAAATTAGCTTAAGATTTATATTCACTTCAAATTTTATCAGATTTTCGTAAGATTTATATTCACTTCTAATTTAACAGGATTATCTTAAGATTAATGTTCACTTCAATTTTCACCAGATCTTTTAAATTTTTGAAGACTTATTTTCACTTCAAATTTCTTCAAATTTTCTGAAGACTTATATTCACTTCCAACATCATTAGATTTTTTTAAGATTTATATTCACTTAAATTTTCATTAGATTATCTTAAGATTTGTGTTCACTTCAATTTTCTCCAGATTTTCTGAAGACTTATATTCACTTCAAATTTCATCGGAGTTTTTTAAGATTTATATTTACTTCAAATTTCATCAGATTTTCTATAGACTTATATTCACTTCAAATTACATTAGATTTTTTTAAGATTTATATACACTTCATTTTTACTTGATTTTCTAAAGACTTATATTAACTTCAAATTTCATCAGATTTTCTGAAGAGTTATTTACACTACAAATTTCATCAGATTTTTTTAAGATTAATATTTACTTCGAATGTCGTCAGATTTTCTTAAGATTTATATTTACTTCTAATTTCATTAGATTTTTTTAAGATATATATTTACTTCAAATTTCAACAAATTTTCTGAGAACTTATATTCACTTCAATTTTCACCTGATTTTCTAGAGACTTATATTTTTTTTTCACCTGATTTATTGAAGACTTATATTCACTTAAAATTTCATCAGATTTTTGTAAGATTAGTATTTACCTCGAATGTCGTCAGATTTTCTTAAAATTTATATTCACTTCTTATTTCATCAGATAGTTTTAAGATATATATTTACTTCAAATTTCATCAAATTTTCTTATAACTTATATTCACTTCAATTTTCACCTAATTTTTTGAAGACTTATATTTACTTAAAATTTCATCAAATCATCTTAAGATTTATATTCACTTCAAATTTTATCAGATTTTCGTAAGATATATATTCACTTCTAATTTAACAGGATTATCTTAAGATTTATGTTCACTTCAATTTTCACCAGATCTTTTGAATTTTTGAAGACTTATATTCAATTCAAATTTCTCTCGATTTTCTGAAGACTTATATTCACTTCAAACTTCATCAAATTTTTTTAACATTTATATTCACTTCAACTTTCATCAGATTATCTTAAGATTTATGTTCACTTCAATTTTCACTAGATTTTCTGAAGACTTATATTCACCTCAAGTTTCATCGGAGTTTTTTAAGATTTATATTTACCTCAAATTTCATCAGATTTTCTATAGACTTATATACACTTCAAATTACATTTGATATTTTTAAGATTTATATTCACTTCAATTTTACCAGATTTTCTAAAGACTTATATTCACTTCAAATTTCATCAGATTTTCTGAAGACTTATATTCACTTCAAATTTCATCAGATTTTTGTAAGATTAATATTTACCTCGAATGTCGTCAGATTTTCTTAAGATTTATATTCACTTCAAATTTCATCAGATTTTTTTAAATTATATCTTTACTTAAAATTTCATCAAACTTTCTGATAACTTATATTAACTTCAATTTTCACCTGATTTTCCAGAGACTTATATTCATTTTTTTTTCACCAGATTTGTGAAGACTTCTATTTACTTAAAATTTCATAAAATTAGCTTAAGATTTATATTCACTTCAAATTTCATCAGATTTTCGTATGATATATATTCACTTCTAATTTAACAGGATTATCTTAAGATTTATGTTCACTTCAATTTTGACCAGATCTTTTGAATTTTTGAAGACATATTTTCACTTCAAATTTCTTCAGATTTTCTGAAGACTTATATTCACTTCAAACATCATTAGATTTTTTTAAGATTTATATTCACTTCAATTTTCATTAGATTATCTTAAGATTTATGTTGACTTCAATTTTCACCAGATTTTTGGAAGACTTATATTTACTTCAAATTGCATCAGAATTTTTTAAGATTTATATTTACTTCAAATTTCATCAAATTATCTGATAACTTATATTCACTTCAATTTTCACCTGATTTTCAAGAGACTTATATTCATTTTTTTCACCTGATTTTTTGAAGACTTATATTTACTTAAAATTTCATCAAATTAGCTTAAGATTTATATTCACTTCAAATTTTATCAGATTTTCGTAAGATATATATTCACTTCTAATTTAACAGGATTATCTTAAGATTAATGTTCACTTCAATTTTCACCAGATCTTTTGAATTTTTGAAGACTTATTTTCACTTCAAATTTCTTCAAATTTTCTGAAGACTTATATTCACTTCCAACATCATTAGATTTTTTTAAGATTTATATTCACTTCAAATTTCATTAGATTATCTTAAGATTTATGTTCACTTCAATTTTCACCAGATTTTCTGAAGACTTATATTCACTTCAAATTTCATCGGAGTTTTTTAAGATTTATATTTACTTCAAATTTCATTAGATTTTCTATAGACTTATATTCACTTCAAATTACATTAAATTTTTTTAAGATGTATATTCACTTCATTTTTACTTGATTTTATAAAGATTTATATTCACTTAAAATTTCATCAGATTTTCAAAAGACTTATATGCACTTCAAATTTCATCAGATTTTTTTAAGATTAATAATTACTTCGAATGTCCTCAGATTTTCTTAAGATTTATCTTCACTTCTAATTTCATCACATTTTTTTAAGATATATATTTACTTCAAATTTTCTGAGAACTTATATTCACTTTAATTTTCTCCTGATTTTCTAGAGACTTATATTCTTTTCTTTTCACCTGATTTTTTGTAGACTTATATTCACTTAAAATTTCATCAGATTTTTGTAAGATTAATATTTACCTCGAATGTCGTCAGATTTTCTTAAGATATATATTCACTTCAAATTTCATCAGATTTTTTTAAATTATATCTTTACTTAAAATTTCATCAAATTTTCTGATAACTTATATTCACTTCAATTTTCACCTGATATTCAAGAGACTTATATTCATATTTTTTTTCACCGGATTTTTTGAAGACTTATATTTACTTCAAATTTCATCAAATTAGCTTAAGATTTATATTCACTTCAAATTTTATCAGATTTTCGTAAGATATATATTCACTTCTAATTTAACAGGATTATCTTAAGATTTATGTTCACTTCAATTTTCACCAGATCTTTTGAATTTTTGAAGACTTATATTGAATTCAAATTTCTCTCGATTTTCTGAAGACTTATATTCACTTCAAACTTCATCAAATTTTTTTAACATTTATATTCACTTCAACTTTCATCAGATTATCTTAAGATTTATGTTCACTTCAATTTTCACTAGATTTTCTTAAGACTTATATTCACCTCAAGTTTCATCGGAGTTTTTTAAGATTTATATTTACCTCAAATTTCATCAGATTTTCTATAGACTTATATACACTTCAAATTACATTTGATATTTTTAAGATTTATATTCACTTCAATTTTACCAGATTTTCTAAAGACTTATATTCACTTCAAATTTCATCAGATTTTCTGAAGACTTATATTCACTTTAAATTTCATTAGATTTTTGTAAGATTAATATTTACCTCGAATGTCGTCAGATTTTCTTAAGATTTATATTCACTTCAAATTTCATCAGATTTTTTTAAATTATATCTTTACTTCAAATTTCATCAAATTTTCTGATAACTTATATTCACTTCAATTTTCACAGTATTTTCAAGAGACTTATATTCATATATTTTTTTCACCAGATTTTTTGAAGACATCTATTTACTTAAAATTTCATCAAATTAGCTTAAGATTTATATTCACTTCAAATTTCATCAGATTTTTGTAAGATATATATTCACTTCTAATTTAACAGTACTATATTAAGATTTATGTTCACTTCAATTTTCACCAGATCTTTAGCATTCTTGAAGACATATTTTCACTTCAAATTTCTTCAGATTTTCTGAAGACTTATATTCACTTCAAACATCATTAGATTTTTTTAAGATTTATATTTACTTCAATTTTCATTAGATTTTCTTAAGATTTATGTTCACTTCAATTTTCACCAGATTTTTGGAAGACTTATATTAACTTCAAATTTCATCAGAGTTTTTTAAGATTTATATTTACTTCAAATTTCATCAGAGTTTTTTAAGATTTATATTTACTTCGAATTTCATCAGATTTTCTATAGAATTATATTCACTTCAAATTACATTAGATTTTTTTAAGATTTATATTGACTTCATTTTTACCAGATTTTCTAAACATTTATATTCACTTCAAATTTCATCAGATTTTCTGAAAACTTATATTCACTTCAAATTTCATCAAATTATATTAAGATTTATATTCACCTCAAATTTCATCAGATTTTCGTAAGATATATTTCATTTCTAATTTCACAAGATTATCTAAAGATTTAAGTTCACATCAATTTTCACCAGATCTTTTGAATTTGTGAAGACTTATATTCATTTCAAATTTCTTCAGATTTTCTGAAGACTTATATTCACTTCAAATTTCATCGGAGTTTTTTAAGATTTATATTCACTTCAAATTTCATCAGATTTTCTATAGACTTATATTCACTTCAAATTACATTAGATTTTTTTAAGATGTATATTCACTTCATTTTAACTTGATTTTATAAAGTTTTATATTCACTTTAAATTTCATCAAATTTTCAAAAGACTTATATGCACTTCAAATTTCATCAGATTTTTTTAAGATTAATAATTACTTCGAATGTCCTCAGATATTCTTAAGACATATATTTACTTCTAATTTCATCAGATTTTTTTAAGATATATATTTACTTTAAATTTTCTGAGAACTTATATTCACTTCAATTTTCACCTGATTTTCTAGAGACTTATATTCTTTTTTTTTCACCTGATTGTTTGAAGACTTATATTCACTTAAAATTTCATCAGAGTTTTGTAAGATTTATATTCACTTCAAATTTCATCAAAGTTTATTAAGATTTATATTTACTTCAAATTTCATCAGATTTTCTATAAACTTATATTCACTTCAAATTACATTAGATTTTTTAAGATTTTTATTCACTTCATTTTTACCAGATTTTCTAAAGACTTATATTCACTTCAAATTTCATCAAATTAGCTTAAGATTTATATTCACTTCAAATTTCATCAGATTTTCGTAAGATATATATTCACTTCTAATTTCACAAGATTATCTTAAGATTTATCTTCACTTCAATTTTCACCAGATCTTTTGAATTTTTGAAGACTTATATTCATTTCAAATTTCTTCAGATTTTCTGAAGACTTATATTCACTTCAAATTTCATCGGAGTTTTTTAAGATTTATATTTACTTCAAATTTCATCAAATTTTCTATAGACTTATATTCACTTCAAATTACGTTAGATTTTTTTAAGATTTATATTCACTTCATTTTTACTTGATTTTCTAAAGACTTATATTCACTTCAAATTTCATCAGATTTTCTCAAGACTTATATGCACTACAAATTTCATCAGATTTTTTTAAGATTAATATTTACTTCGAATGTCGTCAGATTTTCTTAAGATTTATATTCACTTCTAATTTCATCATATTTTTTAAGATATATATTTACTTCAAATTTCATCAAATTTTCTGATAACTTATATTCACTTCAATTTTCACCTGATCTTCAAGAGACTTATATTCATTTTTTTTTCACCTGATTTTTTGAAGACTTATATTTACTTAAAATTTCATCAAATTAGCTTAAGATTTATATTCACTTCAAATTTCATCAGATTTTCGTATGATATATATTCACTTTTAATTTAACAGGATTATCTTAAGATTTATGTTCACTTTAATTTTCACCAGATCTTTTGAATTTTTGAAGACATATTTTCACTTCAAATTTCTTCAGATTTTCGGAAGACTTATATTCACTTCAAACATCATTAGATTTTTTTAAGATTTATATTCACTTCAATTTTCATTAGATTATCTTAAGATTTATGTTGACTTCAATTTTCACCAGATTTCATCGGAGTTTTTTAAGATTTATATTTACTTCAAATTTCATCAGATTTTCTATAGACTTATATTCACTTCAAATTACATTAGATTTTTTTAAGATGTATATTCACTTCATTTTTACATGATTTTCTAAAGACTTATATTTACTTCAAATTTCATCAGATTTTCAAAAGACTTATATGCACTTCAAATTTCATCAGATTTTTTTAAGATTAATAATTACTTCGAATGTCGTCAGATTTTCATAAGATTTATATTCATTTCTAATTTCATCAATTTAAAGATATATTTCATCATCAAATTTTCAAATTTTAAGAATCACACTTCTCTCAATTTCTCTAAAGACTTATATCTAAGACTTCATATTTTTTTAGAATCGATTTTACTTAAAACTTATATAAATTAGCTTAAGATATAAGCTTCAAGCATTTTAACACATATTTTCGTTGATATATTATTTTAATTTGAGAAACCAAGTTGTATTTAGATCTCAATTTGCACCGGATCACTTGAAATCTTTTAAATTTCAAAGATTTATAGATTTATTAAGACCTCTAAAGACTTAAATTCACCTTCATTTTTTCAGTATTTAAGTTCAAACTTAACCTATTATCTTAATATTTATGTCACTTAATTTTTTAGATTTTAAAACCCAATTCAAACCGACTTTCTTTTTTTTTTTCAAATTCATATTATTTCAAGAGTATTCAAAAGAAATTATATTCGATTTTAAAACATTGATCTTCATTTTATTATAATCCATAAACTTACAATACCTAAAAATCATTCAAATTTATATTTATACATCAAATTTGAAGAGTTATAAATAATAAATTATTAATGCTATCGACTTACTTTATTATATCCAACATTTAATGGATTTTTTTTAGATATTTATTTACTCAAATTTCACCAATTTCATAACTTATATCAAGAATTTTCACATTAAAAATACATTTTCCTTTTTTGTGTTTTTAAGAATTTATAAATCACCTAAAACTTCAACTATAGTTTCAAATTTTCAAATTTCTTAAGATTTAAATTCATAAATTTCACCATGTTATTAATTTAGAAATAACACTTCAAATAATATCATTATATAATTTCTTAACTTTAGATTTTTTAAGATTTATTTTACTTCAAATTTATCATTCAACTCAAGACTTATATTCACTTAAAATTCATAGATATATACTTCATTTTACAAGATTTCTTCCACTTATATCTTAATTTCACCCGATTTTGAAGAGTTATATTTATTTAAAATAACTAGATGTTATGATGTATTTAATTTTGTTAGAATATTTTTGACGTTTTATTTTTTATTTGGGAAATTAGAAATATTGAGAATTATAGAAGGTAGGGATGTGTGACTAAATATGTAGAAATATAGGTATGAGAGACAAATTTATTTATTAATATTATTTGATTTAAAATGTTAGGTTAAAGTATAATGATTAAATTAAAATTATTATTAGAATAATAAGATTTTATCATATGATAATTAAATAAATCTAGTTAATTAGAGGAGGCATAGTTGGAACATTGATTAGGGATCCTAAGGGTTATAGTTGTCATAAGAAAAAAATTAGAATAAGGCAAATTCCAGCGTGAAAACAAAATGAGGTTAAGAGGAAAAGAGCATAAAGAGGCTAGGGCAAAGGTTTCAAGTAGGAATCAAGAATAGTCACCAATCTAAGGTAATGGGATTCTAACTCTATAATGGGTTGCGTAATGATGTGGTATGGTAGTATTTAGGTTCCATGATTGTATGTTCTTGATTCCCCTATTTGTTTGTTTTGGGGATTGACCCATTGATGAATTTATTTGATGTGTTGTGTAGTAATTAGTGAAATTGGATGATGTAAATTGAATAGAATTGATAAGGCGGTGTTGGTGAATGATTAGCATGTTTAAAAACATTTTTTGATGAAAAATTTAGGATTCTAGGCTTGGGAACATGAAATTTCGTGAGGGGAAAATTGCGAGTTTTGGATTTACATTGACATGGTCCCGTTACCCAATTATAGTAACTCGTTACACGTAAAATTTTGAAAATCCTAGCTCTGTTTCATGGAATTTTCGGTTACATAACTGAGTACCGGGTACCCTGGCCCGACATTTTTGGAAAATCTTCGAAAATTTATAACTTTTGACTCAGAGTCCGTTTGGCCGCCGTTTGATCGATTGGAAAACTAAAATTATTTTCTATATTGTAAAAATAAGTTTGAACTTGGTAGTTAATTATTTCACCAACATTGATGCCTATCTGTGTGTGTATTCTTGATTAGTATGATATAATTTGTGTTGTGAGTGTATAAGATGATTTGTCACGAATGTCTTAGTCGTGTGACATGATATGATGATGATGATGATGGCCTCTATTGGCGTGACATTGATGAGTAAGAATAATCAATGTAGAATTAATTTATTGCATAGTTTTGCATTTATGAAAGATGGCACTATTAGCGAAACATGGCATGTATTGGCGTTGTTGTCAAAGTTGGAATTATTAAGTTTAAGGTTTTGCCCTATTGGCTACATGCATTGAGTCAGTGTCATTATCATTGCATTACATGATTGTCAATAATTGATTTTGAATATTGAATGGATTTGATTACATATGATGGATGTTTGTGTTATTGTGCCTTAATTATATTGATGTACTCCGTGAATGATGAATGATGAAAAGATGTAGAGTGAATATGTATAATAATGCGTGCCAATTTCTATTTACTCATTATTATGTTTCCTATTATATTGTTATGATATCTCATCGTTTTGTTTGAATGTTGCCTCTACGTGGCTAACATGCGGATGATCCAAAGTAGTCTGAGGTAGGGGTTCAGCGGACCGGTTTGGTTGGTTTTGAGAGAATCCGATATCTAAACCGTTTAAAATTATATAGATTGATTTGGATTGGATTTGCAAATTTTTATGATATATAACCCAAACTGAACGAGCGGAAAAACAATGGATTGGTTTGGGTTGGATTGACCGGCTAGATAAAATGAAAAAATATTTAAAAAATTACTTATTTGGAAATTAAATTTTCATAATAATAAAAATAGTATTAATAGTGTTTAATCGTAAATATTAAATTAGTAATTTTTCCCTAACAAATTATAAAATATCTAACAAGAAAAATATCTAATATCAAGGCTTTTGAATCTATAATTAGTCGTTTAAGTTAGTATGATAACGAATATGCTACAATAGCCCTTTACTCAATTAGCAATAATACACTAACAATTTTCTAATAACAAATTAAAATAGAATAATTTATCCACGTCACGATATTTCAATTTTTCTTTTTGAACTTGAATGATTGATAGTAATTTTATGATAATTAATTATGATTGGTTTGAGTTGGGTTTGTGGGTAGAAAATTGAAAATCCGATGCCAGACCAATTGTCATTGGATTTCAATGGTTTGCCTCAGTTCTTGCCCAAAGCGAAAATATCAACCCAAATGCTGGGTTTGGTTCGGATTTACCCAAACCAATGAACACCCTAGTCACGAGGTCAGAGTTAGCTGAATAGTTACTTGATTTGTGTGATTGAGTGGTGTGCAACTTTCGTCACGTAACACTTGGGGTTTCGTTTGTTTTATTATGTTTTTGAGTAAATTTTGTATAACTTCATTTGTTTGGTTTTAATTGATGGCATTATTGGATTTTAAAGATGATAATTATAACTCATGTTAAAGAGTTGAGATTTAATTATTAATGATGGTTTTCGCTGTGAACAAATGCAATGAAGTTTAAGACTTTGAAGTATATGATTTTTGCGTATCTCATTTCTTGAGCATGTTTGATGTATGAAGAATGTGACATCCTATCCGATATTTTGATTTAAAAAATAAATTTACTCACGATTTTATTTAATTACCGATGAGGAAAGTAGGGTGTTACATTAGTGGTATCAGAGCAGGTCGGTCTTTCCGACCAAGTTGTCGAGTCAGTAGTGTAGTATGACAATCGAATACAGTCGATGTGATGTTCCTTAGTATGAAACATGTGTATGAAACAATGTCAGCACTCTCTTGCTTTTCTAATCACTTGTTTGCAGGAGTGGGATTGAAACAAGTGGGGGGGAAGTTTGTGCTTCTGTGAGATGGTTCAGGTGTGTATATCTCGGGTCTCCACCTCTCCAACATTGCAAGTATAAATTTGTATCAATTTTGCAGTTTAAATTTTTTATAACATTTCCAAAATAGGAAAATTCTTGATATGGGACAATAAACAGATTCGGAGCAATGTAGTTGTGTCTGCGACATCTAAATCTTTTAGTATCCTAAATTACATATGAAATAGTGTAAGTGTTCATAACATGACTAAAATAATATTTTTATAAACTGTATATATAACATAACATAATATATAAGACATTGTAATAACTTACAAATGCCGGAATGTTTGCTCTTGTTCCTTTGTGAGAATCGCCAAAGGTGTGAAGAACCATATTTGAGAATGTATAAAACAATGTAGTGTTTGTATCAGAGAGTGTGAGGATTGTTGATGCAAAACAAGTGTCTAAGGTGCCATATTTATAGGTGAATTCGTATAAATATGATTTAATGAGGTGGTTGGGTCTACTTGCATCAGGGACACGTGTCACCATGGCGCCATGTGGGATGGCGCCTATATGCAATATACAATGCATGTGTCATTCAAATAGGGGACGGTCCTACATGCATAATAGGCGTGTGTGTGGGTTCAATGTAGGTGTAGGGTAGGTGTATGGTAGGTGTCACCATAGGCACAAGATATACCACAGTCACCGCCGGTGACATGCCTAATAGGGATCGCCATCCTAGATAGCGCCTAAAGGCCAAAATAAAGTGGATTCTCCATGTGAATGCGCCTTCGTGGCTGAGCAAATTTTATTGTTAAATTCAAATTCCTCTTATTTATTCTCCCACAGGACACCTAATGGTATCAACACTCAAACATCCAAACACAATGTCCTCACAATATGTTATCGATTGCACATTTCAGCGGTGAGACATACAATTATCCCACTTGGTTTTATATTTAGAAACAACATAAAAGCGGTTTTGTTTAAATAGAAAAGCCAATTTCTCATATTTCAAGCGACTAGAGGTCAAACTTGAGCGAGGTCCGTTTGGTTTTCTTCTACGGAATCCGATATTTTGGTGAGAATTAAATAATATTTTATTAGGTAGAGTTCAGAATACGAGGACCTTCAAAATATGTTTCAAGTCATGTATTATGGATATAACTTGATTGAGTTATACATTCTGCTATAATTGGCTAAGTTGTCACAACATTCTCGGTCACAAGTGGTTGATCCCCGAAGCGAAGAAGTGATAGATGTCATTGACGAAGAAGAGGAAGATGAAGAGTTAGAGTTTGACAATATTTATACCCCAAATTTTGACCTAATATACCACCTTACATTTGCATCATTGCACCTTCTTGATTCAAACAACATTAATCGGGTGTAGCATTCACGGGTCAAAATTAGGTTTCATCGATTTTCATCGATTCAAGAGCTAACCAATTAGGGTTTGAGATTTTCTCATCTTATTTGATCTATCTTGATCAAATCATCAACCTCAATCCTCGGATATCAAATTTTCTCACGGATCAATCGAGGATCGACCAATTAGGGTTTTGATCGGGCATGAGAATTCCTCGACTTTTGAACAAGAAATAACTTTTTGGATAGAGATTGGTCATTATATCTTAGATACAACATCTTGACCTAATTTCGGATTCAAAACATCACAGAGTTCACGCAATTCATCATCGTTTTCGAAACATCGATGAAATTTCATCTGCATAGAAAAGTCAAACTTTGACTTTTGGTCAAATTTTCAAAACAAAACTTTTCCATCATCAAAATACTTCAAATGATCCATCATGATCATAAAAATCAAAGAATTTGAAAAAGTCAACAAAAAGTCAAAGTTTTCATACTTAGAAATTTTCTAAGTGTTGAAATTTCTCATTTTTCCAAACTTCATGCCATTTTTCACACCTAGTTCCAATTGGAATTTGAAAAACTCAAAACATGAAAGTTGTAGATCATGGAAAATCTTTCCAAAATGTCCAAGAACTCTCAAATCCATGGAGTCTAGCTATGTCTTTGAAATTGAAACATAAGGCTCCATGACACTTGATTTTCAAAAGTCAAAACATCAATTATAGGTCATTTTTGAGTTTTCTTCACCAGAAGTAATTCAACCTTGCCACCTTGCCAAATTGAGTCATCAAACTGATAAACATCAGTGAGAAGTGATAATTGAAAGTTGAATCAAAATGTAAAATATAGCACATGGTAAAAAGGAAGGTTCCTTTTGCTTTTGAAATACCATTCTTGCCCCTTAGCTTTCTTTGAATCACAATTGGCTTGTCCTTCTTGCCTAACAAATCAGAACCTCTTGCCTATAAAAGGATCACATTTCAAGCCTAAATGGACACCAAAACAATACAAATTCATGCTTTCTTTCACTTTCTTGAAAATCAAGTAACATAGTGCAAATTGAGAAACATAGCATTTTGAGTTTGAGCTAAAACCATGATAAAATTTGGTGTCCAACATGTTGCATAATCACTATGGAACTTGTTACAAACTTAAAATCAACATGAACTAAGCTAAAATCAGTTTTCATTTTCACTTCCAAACTTCAAGCTGCCATAGCCATCGGTTTTGAGTTTGGTGAGCAACAGTTCTAATCCTTTGAACATCATCACCATACATCATGAGTGATCCGGTCATTGGTAATCATCTGTAACACGATTTACACCAAAATCCAGTTTCTATTTTCATTGATGCAGGTTGACTTGGTCGAGTTATCCAAGCAATTTCAAGCAAGCTAATCACTCACAAGCTTCCCACATGCAGTGGTGCTCAAATGATTGAGAAACAACAACTGGAAACACTTAAACCCAGAAATTGATCTCAGCTTCAACAGGTATGTAACTGAACTTCAAACTCCATATTCCTTGCACCAATTGAGAAAAGCTCTTGACCATTCTCTTTCTGCACCTCTAACGATCATAAGCCCTCAATAAAATCAAACAATCATCCAACATACATCATTTAATTTAAGATTTTCAGTTTAGGGTTCTTCGTGTTTTTCAAAACCTAAATCATTCTAGACTGAATATAAATGAAATTAACAACCATATTCATGTTCGTGGTGCAAATCGATCAACTTTGATGTTTACATCATTGAATTTCATGGAGAAACGAAGATTTTGGATCGGATTTGGCAAACTGAAAATCAAATGAGAAACCCGGAATGCAGCGTGTTCTTGGTGTTCTTCATTTTTAAATTTTAAATAAGCCAATCCTTTTTCAATGTGTTTTAATCCACTAAACACGGATGCGCGTTTGGCCTAGTGGTTTATACGCTTGCCTTTAAGTTCTTCTTGCCACGTGGTCCACTCATGGTCATGGGTTCAAAACCCACCAAGACCATTCTTTTTACAAACTTCCAATTTTTCATGTTTTTTATCAAACTTTCAACATTTTTGACCAATCAAAACTTCTCATTTTGAGATGATTTTTAAACACTTGTCAATAAATACATCTATTTTATGATAGTGCAAAATTTTCAGAAAAACTTTCATCGATTAAATTTTAATCGAGCAAAAGCAGCGTTGAACACTTTTCAAACCTCCTTAAAAGGTGAATTTTCAAGTTTTCGACTTCGATTTTTCAAAACTTTTCATAAATGAACTCACATTTCAAAACATTTTCAAAACATTTTCAAAACATTTTCAAAACATTTTCAAATCATTTTCAAAACATTTCATCAAACTTGCATCTTTTACCATGATCAATCCGATTTAAAACGATAAAGCGATTTCGTCTTCTCTCGAATTCTCGATCGATCATTGGCCACCCTTATGGTGTAAGTCCCAATCCTTTATGTACATATTTAGTTTTACTTGTACATATTCAAATCATCATTGTTAATATTCAAAAGTAAACAAATTTCTTTCGTTTTCATTCGTTTGTTTATACGCTGAATCCATTGGTTCTAAAGGAAGGTTTCTTCTAAGCGAAATTTCTTTTTGACCAATGGGCCTCCCTCACGGTGTAAGTCCCATAACATTCTTTTATGTACATAATATTTCTTTGTACATATCAAACTTTTGTCAAACACTTTTTACAAAGTTTCATCATACATAATCTGAGATATTTCTTTTATACTCAGTACAGACAAACTTCGATCGTTTGTTTTTTTACATCACTTGTGTATATTCAAACAAAATAGTCTTTTGTGTACATATTTTCTGTGTACATATCAAATACTTTTCATACAAAACTTTCATCTGTACATAACACAGATACTTTTTACAAATACTCCAACACAGATAAACTTCGATCATCCGTTTCCGTTTCATCTGTATACACACTGAATACCATTGGTATTGAAAGGAGCATTATTCCTGTGAAACTGCTTTCAAATCAATGGGCCTCTCTCACAGTGTAAGTCCCAACCCTCCTATGTACATCCATCTTTTTCTGTACATAAAAACTCGTTCGTGTACATATTCACTTCCTTGTACACAGTTCAAACTTGTGAATAATCAAGTTGCGCTCGTTTTAAACGTTCGTTTCACAGACACTTGTTTATATTTCATAAACTGCTGTAAATAAACATCATGCATTGTTTATATTTCCTTCATAAACTCCTGTGAATACATATCACACACACACACCTGTTTATACAACCGTCTAATAATAACATAACAATTAGACTAATCAATAGGTTCCCCACAGTTATAGCCTCCGCTTGGGCTTCATACAAGATAACTCATCCTCAATTGAGTTTAGCCTCCGCTTGGGCTTCATACAAGACAATCCATCACCAGCATGGGTCAGCCTCCGCTTGGGCTTCATACAAGATATTTTATCTCCAGAGTTTAGCCTTCTTGGGCTTTATACAAAACTCTCCCCACGAGTTAGCCTCGCTTAGGCTTCATATAAACAACACTCCCTGTTGAGTCAGCCTCCTCTTGGGCTTCGTTCAAAAGAACTCCTCATTGAGTTTAGCCTTCTCTTGGGCATCATACAATGAAAGAGATAGGAAATCTCTTAACAACCTCCTATTGGGCTTCCAATACAAAGAATCACCCGCGCTAAGATAGAACCCTGAAAGGATGGTTTCCCGGTGAAATCACTTTCAAATTCCCAGTAAAATTTCGGTGAAATTGCTCTTATTCAGAAAGGATGGTTTCGGTGAAATCCCTTTCAAGCCAAAGCCAGCCATACCCTATAGCTTCCTCTTGAGCTTCATACAAGGACCCTCGATGACCCTCGATGACCCTCGGAATGCCTCCTCTTGGGCTAACAATACAAGGACCCACGGGCTTCTTAAAAGCATCCCTTTAATCCAATCAATTTCTCCTTGAGATTTAGACATCTATCATCTCTATGGAAGAAGTATCTCATCCATTACATCACATATAGTCAAAACTTTTTCAAACTGTTTTCAAACAAAACATCTCTTAATTGTAAGTGGTAACGCTTGTACACTCAAGCAAAACACCCAATACTTACAGTTAAAAGATTCAATCATTTTTCAAACATCTTTCTTAAACATGTAAGTGGTAACGCTTGTATACTCAAGCAAAACACCTAATACTTACGATGAAAGATTTTAATCAAATCAAACTTTTCAAAAATGTATGTGATGAAATAGATTAGATACATTTTTCATTAAGATGACATTTGTCTGTCTCTTACTAACATCCCGTTGCTTTCCACTAGCATAAGTGGGAACTACGATTGCTCTGACTTTCTCAACATCCTTTTGAGAATACGTAGGCACAAGGTCTCATCCTTGGCGAGCAAATTTCTATCTCCCTCAGACCAAACAAACCATAGAACCCTGTAGATCCGAGCTACAAATGCTCTGATTCCCACTAGGGGATATGTATGCAGAAGATCCACAGATCTTTGCGAGCACAATAATAACAAAACCTAGAATCCCACATAATCTATTGTTTCTTAAAATCCAAAGGAGAAACTTTCCCAATCATAGAAATAGCAATTAAAACACACAAACATATCAAATATATTCATATATAAAGCTGTAGATAACTACATATATTTAGGGTGCTCCATCTATTCCCTTTATATAACAATCCCCTTACTCGAATCTCCCCAATGCGTTATACGTCTAGTTTGCGCTAGTCGTCGCATACCAATATCAATTGAGGGTATTTCACTTTCCCTTTTTCATAATCATTAAATCATCTTTCTTGTGTTGAAAATAATAAAGCTTGATGCTCATGGCATCTTTATAAACAAATCAAAAGATTTAAATCGTTGCGTGCAGAAGATCCGAACTCACGTTCGCATCCTCGGTAGCGTCACCTTTGCGAGAGAAAAATGGCGACTCTGCTGGGGAATACGCTGAAACTTTGATTTTTCAAAAAAAAAGCGTTACTACTCCGAGAGCACCAAGCTTTTTGTTTTCAAAAGAAAAGAAAGGGATAAGCTTTTCATATTTTGCATATATCTGTTTTCTTTATTGTGTGTTTGCGATTTTACTTGATGGAAAGAAATCCTAACTGGATTTAAGAAAATTTTAAGATCTAGGTGAAGGTATTAATCGTGAAGCGATTCAATGCTTTCGAAGTTAATATTTCCAGCGATGGAGGTTGTCTTGAGGGTATTGTGTTTAGCAAGTAATTGCGAAACGCTGTATTTCGGAGAACTTAAGAAGCGAGTGGATGTAGAACACATAAACCATCACGGCCATTAGGATGTAGTGCGAGATTATTGGTGTAAGCCTAGAGTAATTGTCATGCGATACTACGATCGAGCGAGTTTCTCTTGAAAATATTATTGGACCATCGAGTATTCAACAAATCCAATAATGTTTTGAAGGGAGTGTTGAGCTGTATTATCGATGAACCCGTTTCACGGATGAATAAGCCAATAGAACTTAACCACGTTGATTCTTATCGTTGGCTTCATGCTCGTGACTTGAGCGCTTGCCCATGTGTATAACTACTAACCATGTTTGCATTCATGCATTCATTCATTCATTCAAAAACAAAAAAAACTTCATTTCTCTTTCCATTTCCAAAGAATTTAGAGATTTTTCTTTGTAAAATATTTTAGGTTAGAGTGATGGACGTCAGAGGAAGATTCACCAAAAGATACAGTTTTAGGATTCCTGACGTAGGAAAGTTGAAAGAGTTAGCATCCTTGGTAGAAGATCCCTCGGATTTGAACGCTATGGAACTCTTTTAACTCTTCCGAACATAACGTTGATGAAGGACTTCTCAAAACTTCGTTCAATTCTACGATCCAGTCTATCGCTGTTTCACTTTCCCTGATTATCAGTTGATGCCTACTTTGGAAGAGTATGCGCATATCCTAGGAATCTCAGTATCAGACAAAGTGCCTTTCAATGGTTTGGAAGCTATTCCCAAGTCACAAGTCATTGCAACAATGACTCATTTAAAAAATCGAGATAGACAAAACCTAACTACGAGAGGAAAACTCTTAGGACTAACTTCAAAGTTCCTAATGGAGAAGGCTCTCAAGTTCTCGAAGCCGGTAGTATGGTAGCCTTTGAAGCTATTTTAGCTTTACTCTCTATGGATTGGTGTTGTTTCCCAACGTCCCAAATTTCGTTGATATCAACGCCATAAGGATCTTTCGATTGGAAATCCGTTCCCACTGCTTGGTGACACGTCGTCTCTATTCATCATAGGAATCGTCAAGGAGACGGAACTATCGTGTGTTGTGTACCTCTGTTTTCAAATGGATTGTCTCACACCTGCCTAAATCTCATATCTTCCGCGAAAACAAAGGCAGTGGCATTGGTCCGGAAGACTCATGTCTCTTACAAGCGGCGATATCCATTGGTATACCTTGGCAAACAATGAGATGGAAATCATTGAGGTGTGGAGAATTTGCCAGCGTACCTCTCATTGGTACGAAAGGAGGAATCAACTATAACCCATTCCTAGCAAAGCGTCATTTCGGATCATAAATTCGGTAAACCTCCGGTTTCGGTGAAAGCTACTTCTATCATGAAGGAGAGGATTCCCAAGGATTGAAGGCTAGGATGATTAAAGCTTGGCATCACATCCGAAAGAAAGGAAAAGGTAAGGAATTGTGTAGCCATGAAACCTACACTTCTTGGATAAAGAAAAGCGAAGGAATTTGAATGCCTTACGCTTATGAGGATCCCATGTTCTCGATCGCTTCCAAATCGACAAATTTTCCCGTTGAAGTGGGAGAATACCAAGAAGCCTTGACCAAGATAAGGTTTGAGAAAGAAGCTTTGGAAGAAAATTCCTTAAGACTAACCTTGAGAATGAGAAGCTCAAGAAGCAAGTCAAAGATCATGAAAGGCGCTCTACTTCCGGGATGAATGGCTCATGGAGAAAGATGAGAAGATTCGCGGAAGGATAACGCCATCGAAATCGTCAAGGAAAGGAAAAGAAAGCTAGAAATGACAACCACAAGCCCGCTCCCACGAGTGGAAAAGAGTCATTAGCAAGCTAAAAGAGAAAGCCAAACTAAAAGCTCACTATGGAAGGAAATCACAGTGAAAGCATCAAGCCTTTGGATCGTCATCCGACGAAGACGTTTAATTAGTTTAATTTAGTTTGTAATTTTTATCATTTATTTTATCATTTGTGTGAGCAATGCTCCAACAAAAACAATTGTTGTAATCTTCCTTCATTAATCAATAAAATTCGTGTTTTCCATCCAAATATTTGCCAGAAATATCTCTTTTAGCGTAAATTCTTTGGAAATTTCTTTTCTTTACAATCATATTCATGCATCATATCTTGCATTTAGGTCTATTGTCTAAAATCTAACATTCCCAGTTGGAATCATTTTTCCAGATAGAAAAATTGTCAAGCTGTCGCGTCTTAGAGTTTCTCGACTGCGTCCGCAGCCAACTCGAACGTACGATACCAGATCAAAAAGAAGAAAAGTAATGGAGAATTTTGAGCAAGAAAACGTTGAACTCCGTAATACGGTAACTACACTACAAGAAGAAGTGGAGACTCACATCTTTGGTCAACTCGCCACAAGAAAGTCAACAAGCGACATCGAGCGGTCAAAATCAAACAGCAACGAGAGGATACTACTACTCCAGTTTAATTACATCACGATCGTAGTTCACCTTTCGGATGCGGAGGGCTATCCATGGGAATGCCTTTTAACCCGGCATTGGAGTTCGCCAACCGACTTCTCAAACAACCTCGCTTGAAATACCTACTTTGCAACAAGCGCTACATTCACTCCACAACATGGAATAACTTTTCCACAAGTAACAATGTCGGTTTCTCAACCGATCATGTTGAACTCACTTCCGTAGTGCACTACCACGACGAAGAAGTTCATCACACTAGAAATAACACGACGCTCGTGGTCAATGGAGAATCTCAGAACAACTCCTCAAAATGCAACGAGATAAAAGCGATTCAAGGAAAGAATTGTTTGGGAAAAGCGCCGGGATCTGCTTAGTCCCTCGTGTAAAAACCATGAAATTCAAAATCCGGATTTTGAAAAGTACAAGGGAATTCTTGTCCTCGAGTCATCTTACAATGTATGCTAGGAAAATGTCTACGTACAATGAGGATCATCATTTGTTAATTCATTACTTCGGGATAGTCTCACCGTGTCGCTTGAAGTGGTACATGGGTTTAGACAGACGAATATCCAAACATTCAACGACTTAGGTAAAGCCTTTACAACAATATAAGTTCAACTTGGATATGGCTCACGATAGGGATCAACTCCGCTCCATGTCTCAAAAGGAAAGAGAGACATTCAAGGAATATGCACGATGGAGGAAATTGTTGCCCAAGTCAACCGCCCTTGGAAGAAAGAGATGACTAAGGTATTCTTGAATACTCTAAACTCATTCTACTATGAGCGAATGATCGCGCTCCGGAGACTTCACGAAATGGTAAGCATGGGAATGCGACTAGAAGAAGTTCGGACAGGACGTCTAACCAAGGAAGTAGGATCTTCTAGTAATACCAAGAAAGTTGGAACCAGTTTCCCAAGGAAAAAAGAACATGACGTAGGAATGGTATCCCGAGGGAAACCACGCAAGAATGTCATTCAACAACGACAGGTAGCTGCCATAGCACCCTCAGTCAACACAACTCCAGGAATTGCTCCGCAATTTCAACAAAATCAACAAACTCAACAGCCTCGTCAGCAGCTCGCGGTTTCACAACCAAAACCGTCGCCTCGGGTCACTCGGTTCAACCCAATTCCCATGCGTACACGAACTTTACCTGCGCTTATAGAAAGGAATCTATATGACAAGGTTACCACCTCCGGTCCCTGAAAAACTACCATGGTGGTACAAGGCTGACATATCTTGCCCTTTTCACCAAGGGGCACCAGGCCATGACCTTGAGCATTGCATAGCATTGAAGGCAGAAGTACAGAGATTAGTGAAGGCTAATCTTCTTTCCTTCAGAAACACAAGTCCGAATGTGCAAGCCAATCCACTTCCCATCGTAGTGGACACTCGGTGAATCTAATGCTAAGGAATACAGCAGTACCTTGTCACGTATGTAAACTTAGTCAAAGGAAACTTGGTGCATCTCCATGAAGCATCTGATAAAATGAGTACCTTCACTAGCACAATTATGCAGCTTGCTATATCTGCTCCAAGAATATCCATGGATGTCCCACCATAAGAGCAGATATCCAGCATTTGTTAGACATTGGTGACCTACAAATTTACAGAAATAGAGATGACCATGACGTAAATACAATAGGGCATTTTCCGCATGAGCTTTTAGTCTCAGATATCAACTCGGAAAATCCCGAAGTAAACGTCATCATCCCTTGTTTCAACGCACCGACTGATCAATTCAAAGACATGTCCCTGCAGCAACATGAAAATCCGCCAGTCCCTGCTGAAATTTGGGATACCTTGGGAGAACCAAGTGGCAAATACGACTACATGGTGAAATACTCTGCGCCAGAAAGCTCAAAAATCCGGATCGAAGATATCCAACCCACAGGATGGGGTGATGACTTTGACTACCCTAGTCAATCAGAAGAGGAATACTCGTCTTCTCAAACTAATCAACAGATCGAGGTCCCAAATGAAGATCTCTGTTTCCACATGCGTGGATTTCACCAAGCGGATCCACGGTTACCACTACATCAACATGATCACCGAAGATCAAGGTATGATTCGGGATACGATGCGGAAAGTGTCGACAACGAGTCTCTTCACTCAAGGCGGAAGGAACATCCCGTATTCAACACAAAGATCAACGGAAGTATAAAGGCTATCTCTCATACTTCCCGATCATTAATCAAGAAGATCGCTTAGCACCAAAGGCAAAAGCCATCGTCGAGTCTTCAAAGCCTGCTCACCAGCAATCAAAGTTTACTCGAGGGTTAAACCAAGCGGAAAATTACCCGAGTACCTCGACTTAGTTCGTCACTATTGAAACTTGAAGTTAGGACTAATGTTCATAGCTCTAAGTAGTTTATCTTTGCTTTTTGTTTTGAACCCAACGCCCAAAGAATATTTTATAAGGTTTAGCTTTTAAATAATTTCTCTTTGTCTTGCCCAAGACAAATGAGTTTGTATTTTAGGGCCCTGTTCATATTGTGAAACATAAATAAAATGCGTTGTTTTGTTTCCACACTCTGTGTTTATTTTCATTTTTACCCTTTTCCGGAAATGATAATCCTAAAAAACATAATAAAAAAAAATCTTCAAAAAAAAATCATAATGAAAAATTAATGCGACACTTTCACATTAACTTTAAAAAAATGATGATAAAAACTTTTAATCAAACATAAATCAAAAATGCAGATTAAACAAATGGACAAATCCATTGAAAGCAGTAACTCTACGCTCTTTCTCAACTTTGAAATTCCCTGTGAATTCGCGTGCTGTACAAAAGAAACTTCGACATGGTTCTGCTCAGATGCGTCGACAGACAGGAAGCAGACACAATCATCCATGAAGTGCATGAAGGGTCCTTTGGAACCCATTCAAATGGGCATGCAATGTCCGAAAGATCTTAAAGCGGATACTATTGGATAACGATGGAATCTGATTGCTGCAAACACGTCAAAAGATGTCACAAGTGCCAGATCTACGCAGATAAAATCCATGTGCCTCCGACTCTACTCAACGTTCTCTCCTCTCCGTGGCCGTTCTCCATGTGGGGCATTGACATGATTGGAATGATTGAACCAAAAGCGTCCAACGGACATCGCTTCATTCTAGTATCTATTGATTACTTCACCAAATGGGTCGAAGCAACATCTTACGCCAACGTCACAAGACAAGTGGTTGTGAGGTTCATCAAGAACAACCTCATTTGCCGATATGGAGTTCCAAGCAAGATCATTACAGATAATGGGTCTAACTTGAACAACAAAATGATGAAAGAACTGTGTGAGGAATTCAAGATTGAGCACCATAACTCGTCTCCTTACCGGCCAAAGATGAACGGCGCCGTTGAAGCAGCTAACAAGAACATCAAAAAGATCATCCAGAAAATGGTCATCACTTACAAAGGCGGCGAAATCGCCATTTGCTCTGCATGGGTATCGTACCTCAGTACGCACTTCAACAGGGGCAACTCCTTTTTCTCTAGTATACGGCATGGAAGTAGTGCTCCCCGTAGAAGTTGAGATCCCGTCAATGAGAGTTCTCATGGAAACAAAGCTATCTGAGGCTGAATGGTGTCAAAGGATCGACCAATGAACTTAATTGAAAAGCGCGACCGCTCTGTGTCATGGACAACTCTATCAAAGAAGAATGAAAAAAGCTTTCGACAAAAGGTCGACCTCGTGAATTTGAAAAGGCGACCTCGTGCTTAAAAGATTGTCTTTTCAAGCATTCTAGGGCAAATGGACTCCTAACGAAGGCCCATACATCGTCGAGAAGCTTCTGGCGGTGCTATGACTCTCACAACCATGGACGCGATGAACTCCGTACCGTGAATCTGTGCGATCAAGAAATATTTTGTCTAAAAACAAAAAACTCGGTAAGTCGAAAACCGAAAAGGCTTAGGCAAAAAGCGTCTCGATGGATTGAAAACACGAAAAGCGATCCAGGAAAAATTAGAGACAATAAACAAAAATTATCACGATAGATCGAAAACACGAAAAGCGATCTACGCAAAAACAAGGATACAAAGCGACAAAGTAGCTGCGATCGGTCTATATTTTGTCCACATGAAGAATCTTCCATCGCGGATCTTCAATCAACTCTTACAAGCAACAAGCACGGTTGGAATTCAAAGTTGTTAGGGATGGTAGCGGTTATTTGCTTTCAATGTAGCCTTTTCCTAATAAATTATCATTTCCAACTTTTGTAATAGTTCATGGAATCACGCCTTTGGTGATTACCATTCTATCAATAAATTTGAGCCTTGTGCCTTTTGTTTGCAATTCCTACTTTATTCATTTTGCAAAATAACGCTTTTATTGTGAAAATCACTTTTTGAAACTAAAATGTTTTAAATGAATTTTTACTTCAAAATTTTGAAACAAAAGCAAAATTCTCCTTTGAAACTATGAACACGGAAATAATTTCAACAGTTTCTCCATGAGTGTTTTGATCTCCGAAGGATAATGTAACTGCTACAGAAGTATTCTCCTCAGCAGAAATCATCAAAGGACGGCATTCTTATCCAAAAAGAATCCCCGACCAAGTTGCTAATGAAATACCTTTCTCGGAAAGTTTAAAACATGCAACTCAAATTCTTTATTAGTGAATATCTGCACCATTGCTGCAATTTTCACCAAGTATTTGTTCGAACTGTGTCGCGGTCCTTTTCCCAAATGTCTCTTTAGTGTCTTTGTCAAGTATTGTTAGCATGCATATAACATTCATGACATTCATACATAATAGCATCATTCATTGCATTTTTTGCATCTCTCAAAATGTTTGCTTCCAAATCACTGGTATAAATCATACTTACTCATACGAGTAATCATATCCCCAGATTCTCTCAAGCGGAAAGATACATTTTCCTTTTCCTGGCGGAATCCCAAACAGAGAAATGCATTTCTTCTCTCCACCACATTCGCCAGTGAGATTATCCTCGTTGGGAACAATGTCTTGATTAACTTCTTTCTTTCGGTTCATTCTGGATAGAACAATCATTATTCACAAAGTGAATCGCAACAACTCATTTCTCAAGATTTACCTTGTTATAGTTATCACTTCGCTGATAATTGGTAACATCTTCAGAATTCATTACCATAAACTATCACAGAGCTGATAATTGGTAATATCATTTCCACTTACCTTAAACATTGTCACAAAGGGTGAAGGTAATCTTTTGTTTCCCAAAGCGAAACAAATGTTCACATTTTCGTGAATCAATCTTTCCCAGAGGACGTATTCACAAGTTTCCCTTCACTGTGTCATTTCTTTGATATCCTTTAGGGTAAAACTTTTTTAATCATTTTGCATCATCCGCATCTTTTGGTATCTTAGGTCCAAATTTTGCGTATTCTGATATTTAAGTCTCTTTACACCTATCAAAACAAAGATATTCATCTTCATCTTTCAGGTTAAAGAAACTTAAATAGGGGCATCTGTCATACCCCAAATTTTGACCTAATATACCACCTTACATTTGCATCATTGCACAACTAACAGTTCAAACAACATTAATCGGGTGTAGCATTCACAGGTCAAAATTAGGGTTTCATCAGATTTTCATCTGATTCAAGAGCTAACCAATTAGGGTTTGAGATTTTCTCATCTTATTTGATCTATCTTGATCAAATCATCAACCTTCAATCCTCAGATATCAAATTTTCTCACAGATCAATCGAGGATCGACCAATTAGGGTTTTGATCGGGCATGAGAATTCTCTGACTTTTTGAACAAGAAATAACTTTTTTGGATAGAGATTGGTCATTATATCTTAGATACAACATCTTGACCTAATTTCTAGATTCAAAACATCACAGAGGTTCACAGAATTCATCGATTTTCGAAACATCGATGAAATTTCATCTGCAGAAAAGTCAAACTTTGACTTTTGGTCAAATTTTCAAAACAAAACTTTTCCATCATAAAATACTTCAAATGATCCATCATGATCATAAAAATCAAAGAATTTGAAAAGTCAACAAAAGTCAAAAGTTTTCATACTTAGAAATTTTTCTAAGTGTTGAAATTTCTCATTTTTTCCAAACTTCATGCCATTGTTTCACCTAGTTCCAATTGGAATTTGAAAAAACTCAAAACATAAAAGTTGTAGATCATGGAAAAATCTTTCCAAAATTTCCAAGAACTCTCAAATCCATGGAGTCTAGCTATGTCTTTGAAATTGAAACATAAGGCTCCATGACACTTGATTTTCAAAGTCAAAACATCAATTATAGGTCATTTTTGAGTTTTCTTCACCAAGAAGTAATTCAACCTTGCCACCTTGCCAAATTGAGTCATCAAACTGATAAACATCAGTGAGAAGTGATAATTGAAAGGATTGAATCAAAATGTAAAAATATAGCACATGGTAAAAAAGGAAGGTTCCTTTTGCTTTTGAAATACCATTCTTGCCCCTTAAGCTTTCTTTGAATCACAATTGGCTTGTCCTTCTTGCCTAACAAATCAGAACCTCTTGCCTATAAAAGGATCACATTTCAAGCCTAAATGGACACCAAAACAAATACAAATTCATGCTTTCTTTCACTTTCTTGAAAATCAAGTAACATAGTGCAAATTGAGAAACATAGCATTTTTGAGTTTGAGCTAAAACCATGATAAAATTTGGTGTCCAACATGTTGCATAATCACTATGGAACTTGTTACAAACTTAAAATCAACATGAACTAAGCTAAAAATCAGTTTTCATTTTCACACTTTCCAAACTTCAAGCGCCATAGCCATCGGATTTTGAGTTTGGTGTGAGCAACGAGTTCTAATCCTTTGAACATCATCACCATACATCATATGAGTGATCCGGTCATTGGTAATCATCGTAACACGATTTACACAAAATCCAGTTTCTATTTTTCATTGATGCAGGTTGACTTGGTCAGAGTTATCCAAGCAATTTCAAAGCAAGCTAATCACTCACAAAGCTTCCACACATGCCTCTGGTGCTCAAATGATTGAGAAACAACAACTGGAAACACTTAAACCCAGAAATTGATCTCAGCTTCAACAGGTATGTAACTGAACTTCAAACTCCATATTCCTTGCACCAATTGAGAAAAGCTCTTGACCATTCTCTTTCTGCACCTCTAACGATCATAAGCCCTCAATAAAATCAAACAATCATCCAACATACATCATTTAATTTAAGATTTTCAGTTTAGGGTTCTTCGTGTTTTTCAAAACCTAAATCATTCTAGACTGAATATAAATGAAATTAACAACCATATTCATGTTCGTGGTGAAAATCGATCAACTTTGATGTTTACATCATTGAATTTCATGGAGAAACGAAGATTTTGGATCGGATTTGGCAAACTGAAAATCAAATGAGAAACCCAGGACTGCGCGCGTGTTCTTGGTGTTCTTCAATTTTTAAATTTTTAAATAAGCCAATCCTTTTTCAACGCGTGTTTTAATCCACTAAACACAGATGCGCGTTTGGCCTAGTGGTTGTCTGCTTGCCTTTAAGTTCTTCTTGCCACGTGGTCCACCTCATGGTCATGGGTTCAAAACCCACCAAGACCATTCTTTTTTACAAACTTCCAATTTTTTCATGTTTTTTATCAAACTTTCAACATTTTTTTGACCAATCAAAACTTCTCATTTTGAGATGATTTTTAAACACTTGTCAATAAATACATCTATTTTATGATAGTGCAAAATTTTGAAAAAACTTTCATCGATTAAATTTTAATCGAGCCAAAAGCGTTGAACACTTTTCAAACCTCCTTAAAAGGTGAATTTTTCAAGTTTTCGACTTCCGATTTTTTTCAAAACTTTTCATAAATGAACCTCACATTTTCAAAACATTTTCAAAACATTTTCAAATCATTTTCAAAACATTTCATCAAACTTGCATCTTTTACCATGATCAATCCGATTTAAAACGATAAAACTGATTTCGTCTTCTCTCGAATTTCTCGATCGATCATTGGCCACCCTTATGGTGTAAGTCCCAATCCTTTATGTACATATTTAGTTTTACTTGTACATATTCAAATCATCATTGTTAATATTCAAAAGTAAACAAATTTCTTTCGTTTTCATTCGTTTGTTTATACGCTGAATCCATTGGTTCTAAAGGAAGGTTTCTTCTAAGCGAAATTTCTTTTTGACCAATGGGCCTCCCTCACGGTGTAAGTCCCATAACATTCTTTTATGTACATAATATTTCTTTGTACATATCAAACTTTTGTCAAACACTTTTTACAAAGTTTCATCATACATAATCAGATATTCTTTTATACTCAATGCAGACAAACTTGATCGTTTGTTTTTACATCACTTGTGTATATTCAAACAAAATAGTCTTTTGTGTACATATTTTCGTGTACATATCAAATACTTTTCATACAAAACTTTCATCATACATAACACGAGATACTTTTTACAAATACTCCAACACAGATAAACTTCGATCATCCGTTTCCGTTTCATCTGTATACACACTGAATACCATTGGTATTGAAAGGAGCATTATTCCCTGTGAAACTGCTTTCAAATCAATGGGCCTCTCTCACAGTGTAAGTCCCAACCCTCCTATGTACATCCATCTTTTTCTGTACATAAAAACTCGTTCGTGTATATATTCACTTCCTTGTACACAGTTCAAACTTGTGAATAATCAAGTTACGCTCGTTTCAGACGTTCGTTCACAGACACTTGTTTATATTTCATAAACTGCTGTAAATAAACATCATGCATTGTT